>JAXCMG010000044.1:633941-748312 GCA_034642415.1 Podarcis siculus | reverse complement strand
AGGACCAATCAGACTGCTGCATTCTGAATCCTATTGTTCCAGGACCAATCAGACTGCTGCATTCTGAATCCTATTGTCCTAGGACCAATCAGACTGCTGCATTCTGAATCCTATTGTCCTAGGACCAACCAGACTGCTGCATTCTGAATCCTATTGTTCTAGGACCAATCAGACTGCTGCACTCTGAATCCTATTGTTCTAGGACCAATCAGACTGCTGCATTTTGGATCCTATTCAACTCAGTACATAACAGGCCATCTCTCCAATCCCGATGCTCCCCAGAGCAGCATTCAAGTTGTCCAGATGTTTGCCATTGGCACACCTGCCTCTCCTTTCAGCCATGGCAGGGGCAGCTGGGGCATTCGAATCGTCGGGAAAGGGTCCCGAGGGTCATCTAGTCCAACCCGCTGCAGTGCAGAGACAGTGTTGCATGGACCTGTCTGAACCGCTTCTCCCCTCGCCCCAAGCTCCCCAAATTTGTTTTTGGTGCTGGGCAGCATCTTAAAGAGATCTCCTTCCCCTGGCTGCGAGATGCAGCGCTCAACAGGCGCCTGGATCCTGGACTTGTCTTGAAAGCTCCGCAGCTGGTTACATAATGCAATTAAGCGCTGCATATTCTAATTAAAGCAGAGCCATAATTAAGATCCAGGGGGCTGAACGGAGACGGCTTGGATTTCTGCGTGTGGAGTGAGAGAGAGAAGAACGGGAAGATTTTTCTCCAGGCAGCCCTTTCCTTGAACCTGCGGCTTTCCCCTTTTTCCGCCGCTAAACCCTTTCTCTTTCCTGATGATCCCTAGCATGGAATTTGTCTTTTCGTGGGCTGCCACACGCTGGGTCAACATGCCCCAGGATCAGACGGCAAGCCATGCCAGAATCAGCTGACCCAGAAATTGGGATCCAAGGGGAAGTTTGGGATCTGTGTGTGTGTATGTTGTGATTGTGTTGTGTGGTTTCCATCTGAAAACCAAACTGTGCCCTTGGTTTCCCCCCTGCTATTATACCGTCCTAAGGCCCCCCTCCCCGATCTTTTTTGTTCTCCCTGATTTTTGCAGGAGGCCATTCTGAGTTGTGTTGTGAAATTGGGAGGTGGGGGGGCAGCTGCTGGCCAGTGGGGAGCTTGGCTTCCTACACCCCCCCCCTTTGCTGACCTCTCCACTCCCACTGTGCAAGAAATGTCTGCAAAACAAGGCCAGCTGGAGTCTCTTATCTCCCTTGGACTTTTGTGTCCATCTTCCAAGATTTTGCAGTCAGCGACCAGTGGGGGGGACGACGAATTTTTTCTTAAATCACAAGCGTTTCCCGTTGCATCTCAGGGCAAAGGGAAGCTCAGCGAAGCTTCCAGAGGGTGCGATGGCTGTTGCCTTAGGAAATAGCACCGCAGAGCAGCAACTAAGCAGGGGTTTCGGACGCCTCTAAAATTTGAAGGGATGCGGGACCTAAAATCGCTTTTTAAAAAGGCTGCCGTGTGCAGACCCTCCAGTATTTTCCAGGGATAGTCCTGGATTTACAGAAGCCATCCCGGTTTCTGATTTGATCCCTGAATGTCATGCTTTTCCTTAAGACGTCCCTATTTTCACTGGAGAAATGTTGGAGGGTATGGAGTTATACAGCCCGTAAGCCGAGGAGATAAATAATTATACAACCTTTAGAAGACAGCTAAAGGCAGCCCTGTATAGGGATTTTTAAAAAACATTTAATGTTTAATTATGTTTTTATATATGTTGGAAGCCACCCAGAGTGGCTAGAGCAACCCAGTCAGATGGGTTATTATTATTATTATATTATTATTATTATTATTATTATTATTATTATTATTGATGTCCCTATTTCCAACAGAGAAATGTTGGAGGGTATGCATGTTTTAGGAGGAAAGGCCATTTCCAAAAGATGACCACAGTTGCCTCAGCGAACAGGCCAGGGTGACCTTAGCCCTCACCATCTCCAATCAGAAACCTACCCCCCAAAAAAGATTAATCAACCCTCGCTTGGGTTGATTGATCTATGGATTAAGCCATGGGGAGGCAACCTAAGGCCCAGGGGCTGGATCCAGCCCAATCGCCTTCTCAATCCGGCCCACGGACGGTCCGGGAATCAGCGTGTTTTTACATGAGTAGAATGTGTGCTTTTATTTAAAATACAACTCTGAGTTATTTGTGGGGCATAGGAATTCGTTCATTATTTTTTTTTTCAAAATATAGTCCGGCCCCCCACAAGGTTTAAGGGACAGTGAACCGGCCCCCTGCCGAAAAAGTTTGCTGACCCCTGGATTAAGCCAATGCAAGCTTTCGACCCTAGTTGATTTCCTCTCCCCCTGAATGAGGAGTCGGGTTTTTCACGCTGCCTCCTGCCTCTCCCTCTCTCTCCTTCTGCAGGTGAGCCCCGAATCTATGGCCACGTCCTCATCCATGAGCCCCTGCACCACGTGGTCCGAGTCCAGGAGAACACGTTGCTCGCGGCCGCCACCCGGGGGACGGCCCTGGAGCTGCGTGCTGAGAAGCCCTGCCCGCTCCTTTCCCCAGAACTCCTGGGTCCACTACGGCAGGGACTTCTGTGCCCCGCACCCCAACCTTCGTGCGTCGGGTCTGACGCCTTGGCACCTGCCAATCGGGAGGTGCTCCCAGAAGGCAAGCAAAGCAGAGGGGGGCCAGGAAGCCCCAGACACTCCCCGTCGCCCGGACCTGCTGTGGATCCCCTTGCCAAAGAGGCGTGCAAATTGGGGGAGCCTCCTCTGCACCCCAAATTCGTTACCGAGAGAACCACGCTTGGAGCCACGAACGCAGAGGAAACCACGTCTGCGTCAGAGCTGGCCAGGGAGATGGAAGAGGCCACATGGTCATCTTCTGGGCCTGGGGTGCAGCCAGCTGGTGCCGTTGGAAAAGGAGTGCCCGGCCGTTCCCACGACTCCCAGAGACTCACTTACCTGGAGACCGGAATCTCATCTGTCTTCCCAGGCTCTGTAGAGGAACCGAAGCCCAGTTTGCCCAGTTCTCCAGCTGCTCCCCCAGCAGGGCAGGCCTCCCCCCAGAACCAGGAAGGACCCCCTACCCATACAAGCTCTGGGCTGCAGCTGTCGGCAGCCGGCAGTTCAACAGGAAACGGCTCAGCACCTTTCCAGGAGAGCGATAAAGTCCGTACGGAGAAGGCAGCATCGAGCAACGAATCCTTCAAAATGCCACCCGGCGTCCACGGAACTGTGTCCCTGGATTCTACCCCAAAGGCCACGGCACTCCTACCACTGGCTTCCTCAGAGGCCCCGCCGCCGATGCCCCGCAGCACGGAGAATTGCCCCGTCCAAGAATCCCCTTCCCCGACCCAGCCCGATTTCCAGGCGGCAACAGAGCTTCCGGCCTCCGCGCAACAGCAGCGTGTGCCGGCACCACTCCCAAAGCTTCTCCCCGCCTCTCCGGTCCGTAGGTGCCTCTCTTCAAGTGCGGCAGCCATTTCCAGGTACATCGCGGCCTCCTGCATCAGCCAGAGCCTGGCGCGGAAAAACGGCGGCCCTCCTCATGAGGAGATGCAGGTGCCGTTCCTGCCTCCCACCTCTGGACCGACGCTCCCGAGACCCCTGGCAAACCCTTTGGCTCTGCTCCCCAAGGGGGCACCCAGGGCCCACGCCAACCTGGGGAAGCCAGAGGCTTTGTTTCCGAGAGACGCGCCTCCGGCCCGCTGTTTCGGCCCCCTCTCTCCTCCCTGCCGCCGAGCCTTGTCCGCAGCAGCCCAGGCCTTCGAGAACGGCGTCCCCTTTTCCTCCGCCTCCGAGCCCAACTCCAGGGTGCAGTCACCCTGCCCTGTAAAGCCCAGAGTCTGCTCCCCACCTCCAAGTGGGCCCCGGGCCTGCGGCTTTGCCCCCTTGTGTGCCCACCCTCCCGGGCAGCCGCCCGCCCACATCGCCTCCCCGGTGCCGTTGGTGCCGGACTGTGCCACGGGGCCGGCCGCGCTGCCTCCTTTGAGGCCGCGGGGAAACAGCCTTCCCAGCGGCGGGCTGGCCGAGAGCCCGGCCATAAACGGGGACCAGGCACCACTAAGGTGTGCCAAGGGGGCTCCCCACAACTTGCCCGCTGCACCGCCCAGAGGCTCCCCTGGATCCCACGAAATTGGCAGCATCAAGTGGCCCAACGTGCCGGGCCTGTGTCTGAAGTACGTGGGCAGGGAGTGCCGGCCAAGCTCCCAGAGGAGGCCGCTCGACGGGGAGGGTTGCCCCGAATCGGACTCCCCCATAAGCACGGACCCGGCGCAGCTCTCTGAGAAGAGCCAGCAGAGGGCCAGTTACTCGACGACGGTGAATATCCAGATTGGTGGCAGCGGTAGGATCGCCTCCTTCAGCAACGCCCAGGTCAGCCTGACCCACCCGCTGCTGCCCACCCCGGACCAGCCGAGCGTCAGGAAGGTCAACGGCAGTGCCTTAGAGGGGGGGCCCAAGACGTGAACTTTCCGGGTCCTGCCCGGGGCTAGGACCAAGCCCTACCACTGCACCCAGGGAAGGGGTGAGAAGGCGGGGATGGTGGGAGAGTTTAAGGCGGACAAATTGTGGGTGTGCGGTCTGATAGATCGGCAAAGCAGCTCCCTCCCCCCCCCCCAATCGGAAGGGGATGTGAAAATGCCACAGGGAAAGGTGATTTCTGCTCCTTCCCCTCTTTGAACCTCACTCTGTTGGGAATGAATAATTCGCCTGGGATGGAGTCAATTTCAGTTCATTGGTAGCAGCCAGAAAGGTGAGTTGGGTGCCAAAACACTTGGGGTCATTGTTTCAGGTGCATGTGTTTGTTTGAGGGGGGTTGTTTTCTCATGTTTCTCACCCCCACTACCCTGCCTTTCTCCCCCCAAGATTTAGGACAGGCTCTGGTGGGTTTTTGTTTTAGAAGCGATCCAGAATTCCCGGTAAAGATGTATTATTTGTTAAACCACTGTACAGCCGCATCTGCCTTGTACATTGAAAGCGCTATGCTGCCCCCTTTAAACTGTCATGGCTTCCGCCTCCTGCACAGAATTCTGGGAGCCCTAGTCTGCGATGGGTGCCCAGCATTGACAGGAGACCCTCGTATTTCCCTCCTGGGGCCACGATTCTCCCTGGGAACTGTAATCTACCGGTCTGTTGTCGTGAGACAACAATCTTCCTCTGTCCCTCTGCAACCTTGCATAATTTCATAATTGATATCTCGGTTGTCCCCTTCTGACCATTTGCCAGCCCTGGTTTATTTATTTTTATTTTCTGAGGCAAGCGGAACAGGGTTCTGAATGTGGCTGCGCCATGGACTTCCGTAAACTGGCAGTATATAGCATCGCCAGTTTCGTTTGCAGTCCGACTCCTGATAAAATGGGATTTGCCTTTCTTTCTTTGCAATAATGGAGGAATCCCTGACAGATGGCCACCCAACCCCTGTTTAAAAACCTCCGGCGAAGGAGAATAGCTCTTACCGTCAGAACGGTCTTCCTAACATTTAGTCGGGATCATGACCCTGAACTTTTGTTTACCCAGGGCTTTGGGGAAGCCCAAGTATACGGTGCGTTCCTACCATAACAGTCCATTCCATCCCCACAGACTTATTGGCCCTGACAAAGAACTCCCAAAAAATTGGTGAAAGAAGGTGTTTCCTTTGCGGAAGCCATACTGATCTTTCCTTCCTTCCTTCTATATCCTTAACAATGCTCTCTTTAATAAGGCTATCCACCAATTTTCTAAGGGCAGATGTTAAACTAATGGATTTATCATTATCTGTCTCCCTCTCCTGCTCCCACCAATACCCTTTTTTAAACAAATTAAAAAATGGTATCACCTTGCCTATTTTCCCATCCTCCAGCAAAGAGTTGGCTTTTACTGACATGATTTCAGCAGCCAAATCTGCCCGTTTTCGTTGAGATCAGCAGGTTCACTTTTCAGTCAAAGAACTGCTATTCTGTGCAGACTTTTGAATTTTTAATTTCTCCGTTTGCCCTGGAATATCATCTCTGATCTTCTCCGTCTGCTTATTTCTTCAGACATACCCCTGGGTATCTGCCCAACATCTTCCACTGATTGTGAAAAGAAAGGCAGGTCATTCATTCATAGAATAACAAAACAGTAGAGTTGGAAGGGACCTCCAGGGGTCATCTATTCCAACCCCCGACAATGAATTCATCTCTGCAATCTCTCTCTCCCTTTTTTATTTTAGCACACCTTCCACTCTGTTGTCATCCAACGGTCCTTCCATTTCCCTGGACAATTTCCTGCTTTTGGTGTATTTCCAATAGATGTTTCTTAACAGAACAGTTTTAGCAAGATGCTCCACCAATTATTTCCCCCACCCCAAACCGTATCATCAACTTACATCCGCTGTGCCAGACAGAGCTTCCGCTCAGTTTTGTCCTCCTTTGGCCAAGACCTGGCGCCTTTTTAGAAGATCCTTGACTGCTTGTTAGCCACGCTGGCCTCCTCTGAGATTTCGTCATTTCTCCTGGCTTATAGCCTAGCTGAGCTGCTGTTGTGGTTTTACAGAACCTCCAAGAATCCTTCAAAGATGGGATCCCATCTCCTTGACTCTCCCTTCCAAGAAGTCCCCCTGGTTTTTGAGAAATTTTCAAATGGGTTCCTCTTTAGAACAAGTGCCAGTGGCTCCTCTTCCCAGCGTAACGCCCTATTTCTTAAATTTCCACGGTCCTTTTTGTTCTCCTTTGCTATGATCTCCTGCGCCATCTGGCCCTGTCGTGCAGGACGGCCAAGAAAACATCCCAAGATTTCCTCTGTTAGAAACTGAATGGCATGTCAGTGTTCTCCCCCCAGAATTGTGGAAGTCGCTAGCAGGGGAATTTCAAGGCTAAAAATATCTTCGTGCCAAAGGCAGCCTAGGGCCTCCATCGACTCAGACCCCAGTCCAGCTAGTTGTGGTGGAAGTAGACCAAACTTCCTGATGCCCTTCAGATGCCCCCCATGTAAGAACACCAGAAGACCCCTGGTGAATCAAGCCAGTGCCCCGTCCAGTCCATCATCCTGTCCTTGCAGTGGCCAAACACCCCTAGGAACCCAGCGATCAGGATAGACTGCCTCTGGACCTGAGACTCCATTGCTGTTGAGTCGTTTAGTCGTGTCCGACTCTTCGTGACCCCCTGGACCAGAGCACGCCAGGCACTCCTCTCTTCCACTGCCTCCCGCAGTTTGGTCAAGCTCATGCTGGTAGCTTCGAGAACACTGTCCCACCACCTCGTCCTCTGTTGTCCCCTTCTCCTTGTGCCCTCCATCTTTCCCAACATCAGGGTCTTTTCCAGGGAGTCTTCTCTTCTCATGAGGTGGCCAAAGTCTTGGAGCCTCCGCTTCAGGTTCTGTCCTTCCAGTGAGCACTCAGGACTGATTTCCTTCAGAATGGAGAGGTTGGATCTTCTTGCAGTCCGTGGGACTCTCAAGAGTCTCCTCCAGCACCAGAATCCAAAAGCATCAATTCTTCGGCGATCAGCCTTCTTTATAGTCCAGCTTTTCACTTCCATGAGCTAGCTAGAAATCGCCAATATACAAGGGCTCCTGACCCCATTACCTTGGGGAAGGGAGAATTGGGGACTGGGAAGGAAAGGGGCTTTTATCTGACCAATGAGAAGGAGGGAGCAAGGAGTGGGTCCTGGCAATGGGGGTCAGGAACGGTTTCAAGCCAGGTACGTTTTTGGGGGAGGGAGAGAGAGAGAGAGAGAGAGAGAGAGAGAGAGAGAGAGAATTTGGTGGAGAATGGGGTGAAGTTCATGTGAGGCATGATGGCAGCCACACCCTGTAGATTATGGGGGTCCCAAAATGAGTGTGATCTGGATCTGATTCACGGGGTGCAATCTAGCCCAGTGGTTCCCAAACTTTTTCCATCCACCACCCCGCTGGGTTCCTTTACTCCCCGACCCTGCAAAAAGCATTATTCAGAGTAGTGGTTTGCACAGCACACTAAGGAAGATTGTGCAATAAAATTCAAAACAGCAGCAATCAGTGGCACACCTGTTCAAATCCAGTTCGAATGCTTTCACTTAATTAATTTGACACAGTTGATGAAGTTGATCAGTGATGCCAGAGAGTCATTTATACCTTCTTAGAGCCACACACAAGGACGCGGGTGGCTCTGTGGTCTAAACCACAGAGCCTAGGACTTGCCGATCAGAAGGTCGGCGGTTCGAATCCCCACGACAGCGTGAGCTCCCGTTGCTCGGTCCCTGCTCCTGCCAACCTAGCAGTTCGAAAGCACGTCAAAGTGCAAGTAGAGAAATAGGTACCACTCTGGCGGGAAGGTAAACAGCGTTTCTGTGCGCTGCTCTGGTTCGCCAGAAGTGGCTTAGTCCTGCTGGCCACATGACCCGGAAGCTGTACGCCAGCTCCCTCGGCCAGTAAAGCGAGATGAGCACCGCAACCCCAGAGCCGGCCACAATTGGACCTAACAGTCAGGGGTCCCTTTACCTTTACCTAGAGCCCCCCCCACTGGTAATCCCACCCCCCCACTTTGGGAACCACTGGTCTAGTGGGAAGAGCTCCTACACAAGCCTTACTTTAACAAATGGGGTTGGGGCTGCCTTGTGGCCCATTTGAACCCAGGTGGGTGGATTTGAACCCAGGTGGGTGTATGAAGGGGGTGGGGGTCTAGTTTGGATTTTCTGCCAGAGGCATGCAACGGTCTTGTGATCCTGTGGATCAGAGGAGCAACTGGGCGATTGGCTGAGCGACCAGGACTCCAGAATCAGTTTTTTGCTCTTCAAACGTTTTGGATGTGAAACCTCTCTGCTTTTTTTGCTGCCTACCACCCAGAAGTTTCTGAGCTGCTTCAGTTTAAACCTTGCGAGAAAATGAACGTATGCACTTTTTTATTCAAGGGGCGTGCTGCCTTTTCTAGGGAATCCCCGTTGGTTAACAGATTTTGTGTGTGCGCGTGTTTTACAAAAATGTCTATTTATAGTGACACGGTTGTGTGTGTTTAATTTAACAGCAAGGGGGGTGTTCCTTTCGACCTCCTCAGAATGGGTACTGGTTTTTTAAAATCTCCCCACCCTTGTAAATAAATATTGATAACACCGGCCTCCTCCTTTTATATATTGATGTCTTTCTCCCCTTTGTCTTTCCCCTCGTGGGGTGTACATAAAATCAATTTATAATATGACGTGGAGCTGTTTCTTTTGAAAAGGAGTGGCGTCACAAAGAGCAAATAAACGGGAAACTTTTTATCCACGAAGCCGGAGCCGGTCTTTTTCTTTGTGTTTTTGAAAAATTCTTCAGGTTATTTTCCTTTTTTATTTTCCATTTGGGCAAGTCTTCTGCTTGCCCTTGCAGTGATTTTATCTTGGGCACTGAAATGAAATCACCACCACCACCATCACTTATTAGATTTATCATTCCTTTTTTCTTGCTATGGCAACTTGAAAAAGAGTTGGAGTATTTTAAGCAAAAGAACAAACTCATGCATATATTAAAACCAGCAAGTAAACATCCTCAAAGCTACATTAGGACCCGTGCAAAACAGCCAGAGATATTTAAAAGCCGAAGGTCTGGTTAAAAAAGAAAGACATGTAATGAAGGTGTTAACGGAGAAATCTGAGGGCTCCCTTGGACAAAAAACAAGGACCCCAGCCAGGAATACCGGAGCAAAACAGCAGCCAGTAGACTGTCGCGACAGGACTCCCACCTGCCACCAGGTGAAACAAAATGGAAGCCCTGAACAAAAGAGAACCCAAGCTTTTATTAGTTAATGATCCCCCAAACTAGACCCCTAGAACTACATCATTGACACATCACAAAAAGGAGGGGTTGAGGGAGGAGTTGTGGAGGTAACCTGAGTATCTTGTCACCTGGCTGGTCCCTCCTTTCCCCCTCCCCATGAGTCATTTCCAAAGGACAAAGGGGAGCTGGCATTTTCCTGCCCCCAGAGGGAAGAGCTGATCATTGTCCTTTGTTCCAGTCCTTGCTGAATCCACTCCTATATGCAAGTTCTTTGTGTCCTTGATGGTCTTCTGTCTGGGACCATCAAGGTTGCCATGCCAACTGGGCAGGGCTCCTGAGTACATGTTGGTACGGTTAAGGGTATCAAACCACCCCCCTTTGATAGTCCTTCCTTCATGGAGTAAGATAATAGTGAACTGGTGTAAATCCGATGTATGGTTGATTTACTATGAATTTATAACAGAAACGTCATGTGTGAGTGTGGTCATGTTTGTACAAACTGAATGATTGGGGTTTGGTTTTTTTCTGCAACAAGGTGCCATGTGAGCCTCCCTAGGGAGAGCATTCCATAAATGGGGAGCCACCACAGAAAAGGCCCCGTTCTTGTGTTGCCACCCTCTGGACCTCTCATGGGGGAGGCACATGAAGAAAGTCTCAGGCGACGATTGCAGGGTGTGGGTCAGTTTGTATGAGGAGAGGCAGTCCTTGAGGAATGAGGTCCTGAGCCAGGTAACATTTTATATGTCAAAGCCTTTGGTAGCCTTATCCTTTGTGCATTTGCCTAGTTCCCCCTCACAACACTCCTGCTACAGATGCGTTTTCCCCAGAGAAGGTGCGTAGGGAACCAAGGGGGAGGTTTCTCTTCCACGATGACCCATCTCCTACAGAAGAACATTACGTGGGGCTCCCTTTGAAGGTGACCTGGAAACTACAACTAAGCCAGAACACGGCAGCTAGACTGGAGACTGGGAGCAGCCGCCGAGACCACATAACACCGGTCTTGAAAGATCTACATTGGCTCCCAGGATGTTTCTGAGCACAATTCAAAGGGTTGGTGTTGACCTTTAAAGCCCTTTACGGCCTCTGTCCAGCATACCTGAAAAAGCGTGTCCACACCCATTGTTCTGCCCGACACTGAGGTCCAGCGCCGAGGGCCTTCTGGCAGTTCCCTCACTACGAGAAGTGAGGTTATGGAGAACCAGACAGAGGGCCTTCTCGGTGGTGGCGTCCGCCCCGTAGAACGCCCTCCCATCAGATGTCAAGGAAATAAACAACTACCTGACGTTTACAAGACATCTGATGGCATCCCTGTTTAGGGAAGCTTTTAATGTGTGTGAGAGAGAATGTGAGAGTAGAGAAGGGTGTGTGTGCTGGGATGTGGTTTGGGTGTCTGCAGGTGAACTTTGAGGCATGATGGCAGCCGCACTCTGTGGATCCTCTTTCAAAGGCATCCAAGATGGTTGCAATCCCTGCCTCCTGTGGCAGGGAATGTGTGAATGTTCAGGGTGGCAGGAGAGGATATATTGTTTATTAATATCCTTCCTAACTTGCCCTAGCAAGTTCCTTCATGTAGCAGAGTTCTATTCCCCTTTCTTGCATGCACAGCAGATAGCTGGTTGCCGGCTCGTGTAAGCCTCTCATTATTGTACAGTTAAGTCTGTCTCAGATTGAATTGTAAGTTCCTGGTAAGTTCCCTTTAAAAGGTAAAGGGACCCCTGACTGTTAGTCCAGTCACGGACAACTCTGGGGTTGCGCGCTCCTCTCGCTCTATAGGCCAAGGGAGCCAGTGTTTGTCCGCAGACAGCTTCTGGGTCATGTGGCCAGCATGACTAAGCCGCTTCTGGCAAACCAGAGCAACGCACGGAAATGCCGTTTACCTTCCCACTGGAGTGGTACCTATTTATCTACTTGCACTTTGACGTGCTTTTGAACTGCTAGGTTGGCAGGAGCTGGGACCGAACAACGGGAGCTCACCCCGTTGCAGGGATTCGAACCGCCGACCTTCTGATCGGCAAGTCCTAGGCTCTGTGGTTTAACCCACAGCGCCACCTGCATCCCAAAGTTCCCTCTAATCCCTCTTATTCAAAGTCTATAAAAGAAGTTTACTCACATCAGTTCACAGTTGGATTCCTGGAGGCAGACTTAGTTACCAATATGTACATGTGGATCTACTCCATATGGGGGGATAATCCCAATACTTCTGCTAGCTGGGAGCTAGCAGGGCAGTCCTAGCTAGAAGCTGGTCAAATGAAGAAGGAAGTAAAAGAGAGAGAGTGCTGCGTGACTCGTGCTTTTGTTACCTGGACAGTGTGCTGGTCCCATAGGTTACCTGAGAGGCGAGGTCCAAGTCCGGTCCGTGGTCAAAGGTGCAACGTGGAGGCAGTCCGTAGTAGCGGAAGCTGGGTGCAGGGCAGGGAGTCAGGTGAAGTCAGGAACAGGTAACAAGCAGGGAGCCAGGGCGGATCAGGAGCTCAGGCAACTTGGGACTGGGGCTGGCCGGCTTTTATCTGCCCCGAGGCATAGGGTGGCCCCGATCCTCAGGTGACTCGCTTCTCCTGGCCTGGAGGCGAGCCCTCCTCCTGCGGGAACTTAGTTCCCTCCGCCTCTCTGCCCTGAGCCTCTGCAGCTCAGGAGAGGCTGGAGGGTGACCGGACCCAGAGGCAACCTCCGCTTCCTCTGACGGGGCTGAGAGTGGAGCACCTGCAGACAATGGGTCCTCCACCCCCTCAGGAGCCAGAGCGGATTCAGCTAGTGCCTGCACCTGAGGATCCAGCACAGGTGAGGACCCTTCAGGCTCAAGCCCCAGCCCCGGCTCAGCTGGTTCTGGAGGCGGGGAATCCTGTGCAGGCTGGGATCCCTCAGGTTCAGCACCCGAGTCCGAATCCCAGGCCATCACAGACAGGTTTGTTCACACCCACCCACTAGTCCCATGCAAGGAAGGATGCTCCAGGCCAGGAGGAACAGGAAGCTGGACCAAACTTCCCCTTGCATGTCCACTCTAGGAAAACAAGGAATGTTGTATCTGACTGCTCCCAGTGGATTACAACCCACAGGGAGTTTCACAGTTTAACTGTGTGTTGCATGAAGAAGGACTTTATTTTCTCTGTCCTGAATCTTCCAAACGTTCATTTTCATTGGATGTCCACGAATTCTGGTGTTCTGAGAAGGGGGGGGGGGCGACGTTTCTGTATCTGCTCTTTTCCTGCCACGTGTCAATTTAAAAACTTCTATCCTCAAGCAAAAGCTCCCAGTAGCTTCCTGGAACACAAGTCCTGGGCGATTCTGTTGCCGTAGGCAAAGCTGCCTCTCTGGGTACCAGTTCCTGCATTCCTGTGCTACCTGGGAGAAGGGGCCATTAGTCCATCTGTTGCATAAGGAAGAGAGAGGGAGGCTGAGCCAGAAGGCAGAGGCCTCGTGCCCACAAAAATGCCATGACAACAGCATCAGGCATCCTTTACAAGCAAATCCCAGAGGACTTTGTGCTTAAGAACCAGAACAAACTAAGTAACGAACAAAAAGCCAAATGGAAGTATTTCGTAGAATATTTTTTGAATTCTGGTGCTGGAGGAGACTCTGGAGAGTCCCATGGACTGCAAGAAGATCCAACCTCTCCATTCTGAAGGAAATCAGCCCTGAGTGCTCACTGGAAGGACAGATCCTGAAGCTGAGGCTCCAAGACTTTGGCCACCTCATGAGAAGAGAAGACTCTCTGGAAAAGACCCTGATGCTGGGAAAGATGGAGGGCCCAAGGAGAAGGGGATGACAGAGGACGAGATGGTGGGGCAGTGTTCTCGAAGCTACCAGCATGAGTGTGACCAAACTGCGGGAGGCGGTGGAAGACAGGAGTGCCGGGCGTGCTCTGGTCCAGGGGGTTACGAAGAGGCGGACACGACTAAATGACTAAACAACAACAACAGTATTATGAAAACGTGAGCATGATTTGAAATATGAACATCTCCGAAATATTGAGACGAATACTTAGGATGATTTAACCTAGAGATTAAGAATTTTAAAATATATATGCAACATTTAAACGACAGCATAGATAGAACACCATGGAAGGTGTGTGGGGTGGGAGTTCCACTTAATGTTTATAGGAAAATGTGTAAAATGGGAAAATTAAATTAAATTTATAAAAGCACATGGACAATAAAAAGCCTGCTGGACCAGGCCAGAGGCCCCATCTAGTCCAGCCAGTGGCGGAGGAAGCCCCTCCAGCACCTGGTGTGGACCCCCCCATAGGGGCGGGGCAAACTGCCCATAGGGGTGGAGCCATGACGGGCAATTGGTGCTTACTATTGGCGATCGTGCATTGGATTTGTGGCTTTGTCATTGCACGCGCAATTGGCTGTTGCAGTCCTGCGGGTGAGCGATTTTCGGCAACCGCCCCCCCCCCAAAGGCTCAACAAGTCTGGGCAATATCCCCTCATTTTCTCAATTTGGAGCCCCCACAAAGAGGGGGCGTCTTATACACAGGGGTGTGTTATACACGGGAAAATACGGTAAGTTACAGAAAACCCAAAGTGCTCCGTGTCCACGCACAAACACCACCCTCCAACATAAGTGAAATTTGAATTGGTCACAAATCGCTCACGTGTGTCCCCTCCCCAACTCCAAAATGGCTCTTTAAAAACTGAACTTCGCTCCCCCTTCTGAACCGCGGTTCAGCAGGCCTGGCAAGGTGGTTCAAGGTCAGCATGTCATGGCTGGGTAAGAAGGCAGCATTTAAAAAACGACCATCCTGTCAGGATTCCCTTTCTCATTCTGAGTGTTTCCTGCTCAGATTTGTGCAAAACGGCTGGCCAGATGGGAAACATGATTCCATGAATTGCTCCATTGGGGAAAGAGATCAGGCTTGAGAGAGCTTGCAGTCGTGTATCAAAGTGCTGGTCAAAGAGGGTGGGGGTTCCCCCCGCTCCGTATTAAATGACGCTGCAAACTTGGAGAACATTTTGATAATTCGACAGAAGCCAGAACATTGTGCTTGGCTGAGCATGGAACATGATCTCCATTGCAGCCCCTCCTTTCCTGATCCACCACACACACACAAAAAGCACCCGGAATCCTTTTGCAAGCGCAGACAGAAAGGACCTCTGCGGACACAGGGGTGGGGGACAAATTCGAGCCAGTCTGGATTTAAATGCAAGCTTTCCCAAACTTTCCGGAACCAGGCGGAGATTGAAACGCAGTCTTCCTCCAAATTTGGTGTTTCTCTGAATTTTGCACTGCCGTTCTCCAGCCAAACGACACTTCCAAAAATCCATCAGTTAAGGAAAGCGTACATAAAGATCATGGATAGGTAAACTAAGGCCCGGGGGCCGGATCCGGCCCAATAACCTTCTCAATCCGGCCTGCGGACGGTCCGGGAATCAGCATGTTTTTACATGAGTAGAATGTGTCTTTTTATTTAAAATGCATCTCTGGGTTCTTTGTGGGGGAAAGGAATTCATTCATTCCCCCCCCCCAAAAAAATATAGTCCGGCCTCCCACAAGGTCTGAGAGACAGTGGACCCAGCCCCCTGCTGAAAAAGTTTGCTCACCCCTGATAAAGATGAATATTTATATTGGTGAGAATAATTGCTCCCAGAATATTAGTCAAAGCTGTACATAAAAAAGTGTGTGCTTGTTAGAAGTTCACACCAAAATGTCCCAGTGAAAATGTATCTGCATTTTGGTGTGTGTGTGTGTGTGTGCGTGTGTGTGTGTGTGTGTGTGTATGCGTGCATAACACCAAAATAAATAAAACTCAACTTGCTGCAAAATGTGGGGAGCTGAATTTAAGATGGGAAGAAATGAGAAATTGACAGATCCTTCCATCCCTACCTGTGGGCCAACTGGAAGATTTGCACCACAAATACCTTATAACTCTTTTATTGGTTGCGGCCAAAAGAGTTATAGCTTGCTGCTGGAAAACACTTGGAAATCCTTTGTGGTCTGTCTGGCTCATGGAAAAACTGACCGGAGCCTCGGAATGTCAATCAGATGGCAATGACTTTATTGGCATGCGGTTTTACTTTATTTCGATATATCAAAGAAAAAGAACATTGTCATACACCCCGCCAATAACACATGGATGCCTTCTTTCTGGGGTGTGGGGACATTAAAAAGGTAAAGGGACCCCTGTGCCTGGAAAATCCCTTATTTTGGCTGCTGGTCCCTTATTTTCGAAGCTGCTGGTCCCTTATTTTCAAAACTGTAGGTTGACAGCTATGCCCCTGACCATTAGGTCCAGTCGTGACCGACTCTGGGGTTGCGGCGCTCATCTCGCTTTACTGGCCGAGGGAGCCGGCGTACAGCTTCCAGGTCATGTGGCCAGCAGGACTAAGCCGCTTCTGGCGAACCAGAGCAGCGCACAGAAGCGCCATTTACCTTCCTGCCGGAGCGGTACCTATTTATCTACTTGCACTTGTGTGCTTTCAAACTGCTAGGTTGGCAGGAGCAGGGACCGAGCAACAGGAGCTCACCCTGTCGCTGGGATTCGAACCGCCGACCTTCTGATTGGCAAGTTCTAGGCTCTGTGGTTTAACCCACAGCACCACCCGCGTCCCTGTGGGGACTTTAGCAGGCAACAAAATAGTACGGTGAAGGCCTAATGTCAATCGGCAGGGAGATCCAAAGTGTAGGGGCTGCCACACTAAAAGATGGAATTCTTACATCCCACTCCTGTGGGAGGGAGTTCCGCAGATTAACTCTGCACTGTGAAAAGAAGCGCTTCCTGTTATGTGTTCTGTAGCACCTGTCGCAATGCCAGTTCTGACAGAGGTGAAGTACAGATTGAGGGTTTCCCAGCTCAAGCACTGGTGCTGAGGGATCCTTGACACACCTACTCAAGAAAAAGGGCTGCCCATTGCCAGTTGCAGGAAGTGAAATCGGGGCCTTTAGGAGAAATCCCTCACTCCCTCATTCTCTCCTTTCCTTCCCAGTGTTCCCCAAGAAGTAGGAATTTCTTTTAAGCAAGGTTCACCCAAGTGGGGAGTCCACACTACAGTGTTGCAGCTCACAGCACCTGGGGACACTCTCTTGAACCCAGATCAGGACCACAATGCCACGGGTGTGGGCAGGGCCGGATTGAGGTTGGATGAGGCCCTAAGCTCCTGAAGGTAATGGGGCCCTTTATATGTCCAACTGTCCTTTGTCAACAACAAACTGCCACTGTTTTTTGTGATGAATATATGCTAGATGGCAATTTATGGACCTCATAGGTATCTCAAGTCATCTGCACATCACAAAATATGCATTTTATCAAAGTAATTGTTGAACTGAAATACAAGTAAGAAGTCGTTTATCTTAAATTTTGGAAATGTACATCCAGATTTTTTTTCCGTTTAATTTGGGGGGGGGGGGCAAGAGAGTGTGGCCCTAAGCTGTAGCTTGTTTAGCTTATTCAGTGGTACCTTGGGTTAAGAACTGAATTCGTTCTGGAGGTCCGTTCTTAACCTGAAACTGTTCTTAACCTGAAGCACCACTTTAGCTAATGGGGCCTCCTGCTGCCACCGCGTGATTTCTGTTCTCATCCTGAAGCAAAGTTCTTAACCCGAGGTAATGTTTCTGGGTTAGCAGAGTCTGTAACCTGAAGCGTCTGTAACCTTGAAGCGTCTGTAACCCGAGGTAAAGGTAAAGGGATCCCTGACCATTAGGTCCAGTCGTGGCCGACTCTGGGGTTGCGGTGCTCATCTCGCTTTATTGGCCGAGGGAGCCGGCGTACAGCTTCCGGGTCATGTGGCCAGCATGACTAAGCCGCTTCTGGCGAACCAGAGCAGCGCACGGAAACGCCGTTTACCTTCCCGCTGGAGCGGTACCTATTTATCTACTTGCACTTTGACGTGCTTTTGAACTGCTAGGTTGGCAGGAGCAGGGACCGAGCAACGGGAGCTCACCCCTTCGCGGGGATTCGAACCGCTGACCTTCTGATCGGCAAGTCCTAGGCTCTGTGGTTTAACCCAGAGCGCCACCCATGTCGCAACCCGAGGTACCACTGTGCATAAATCCGGCACTGACAAATGCTCAGCACAAGGCGTGGGGTGCTGGAAATGCAGCCCACCCGGGTGCCAAAACGCAACGCTGCTGCGAACCACTTCTCTGCAGGATCGCCTTTTCCATACTTTCTCCCATTCCTGGCGCCCAGCCCTCCTGCCTGCCAGCCCTTATTCCCCAGGAGGGAGGGAGAAATCCTCTCCAACGCGCTTGTTGTGCACAGATGGGCGCCGGCAAACATTCCCCCCTCCATCTCCTCTGCGCCTTAATTGAACCTCTGCTTTCATTGCTTCAGGTGGAGATGAAAGGGAGAATGATCCATTTGTATTTAAATAGAGCAGCGGCAGGAGAGCTAAGTGATGATGATGGCGTTGTTCTGCTGTCTCGGGAGACGAAGGAGGTCTGAACGAGGCAGGCTCTAAGATCCTGAAGCTGCCCTTGGGGGCTTGATCTGCAGGCTGCATATGGGATTCACCTGCTGGAGAGGAGAGTGTGAGCAGAAATCACAGCAGCGCAGGAGGGAATTTTCTTCCAAAGACAGTTTGTTGCTTTTCCCCACTCTGGAATTTCCTCCTGGAGTTGCTGAACCGGGTTTTTTTCTTCCAGCCCTTGCGGAGAAGAACTTGCGCGGGTAAGTGGACACTTTTTGGTCTTTTATCAAGGCTGAGTCCTTGCCCTTCTCCTTCCCCAGTGCGGGCTGCAACCCCAAACCGAGGCGGAAATAAGTATCTGCGCCAGAGAACTTGCGCAAACTTAACTGTTGACAGTGGGCATTCCGGGGTCTGTTGCATCGCCAGGGAATGAGATCTCTCCCCCTCAGTGGCGTAGCGTGGGTTGTCAGCACCCGGGGCAAGGCAAGTAATTTGCGCCCCCTAACCCATGGATTTGCACCCCCTAGCCTGTGGATTTGCGCCCCCTAACCCATGGATTTGCCCTAACCCCAGATGTTGCGCCCGGTGCGGCCGGCCCCCCCTGCACCCCCCACGCTACGCCACTGCTCCCCCTGCCCCGCAAAAAAAGCTGGCTGCAGTTCTAACATTGCATTAATTTCATAGATAGGCAAAAAGCTCAACCGGGAAAATAAGCCTACATAGCCCCCCCCCCCCAAAGCAGGGAACAGGTCGCTGCCCCAGAGAGCTTACAAACTAAATGTGGACAGTGGGCGCTTTTCGGTCTGTTGCATTGCTAGGGAATGAGATCCGCCGCCCCCCCCCCCCCCCCCCCCCCCCCCCCCCCCCCCCGCGCGCAACCTGCAATATTGGTGGAAGTTTTCTTGCATTTCTTGCATTAATGCACCCTTTTTTCCAAGGAGGCTAAGGGGGCATAAATGGTTCCTCTCCCCATCTTATGCTCACACAACAACCCTGAGAGGTAGGTCAGGCTGAGAGGCAGTGACTGGCCCAAGCTTCATGGCTGAGTGGGGGGTTTGAACCCTGGTTCCCAGGTACTACTCTGTGATACTCTAACCATTACA
Source organism: Podarcis siculus (assembly GCA_034642415.1). Lineage (NCBI taxonomy): Eukaryota > Metazoa > Chordata > Lepidosauria > Squamata > Lacertidae > Podarcis > Podarcis siculus. The sequence continues at coordinate 729,218 of JAXCMG010000044.1, read as the reverse complement.
GCACACTGCCTCTCTTGCTGTTCTAAGATAGTATCACTTTCTCTGCCATCACCAAGATAAATAGTGGTCTATTGGGCAAATAGCCGAGTGGAATTGTCTTCCATGAACACGGTTGTAACAATGAGTCCATAAGTGACTGTGGAGGCCAATTCTGGATCCACACGTCCTTCCACAGTGGGGACGTTGGTTCCCGGGCAGGAGCTGATCCCAGTGTGGATTTGCCAAGCGTGCCTTCCTCTTAGCACGTTTCTCCCTTGCGTCCTGAGTTCAAGTGTCTTCAAAGCCCAGGACGCCTTTGGTCAAGGCTGTTCTCCAACTGGAGCGCTCGCAGGCCAGTGTTTCCCAATTGTTGGTGTTTATACTCCATTTTTTTAGATTTGCCTTGAGACAGTCTTTAAACCTCTTTTGTTGACCCACCAGCATTACGCTTACCATTTTTAAGTTGGGAATAGAGTAGTTGCTTTGGAAGAGGATCATCAGGCATCCGCACATCACGACCAGTCCAACGAAGTTGATGTTGAAGAATCATTGCTTCAACACAGGTGATCTTTGCTTCTTCCAGTACACTGGCATTAGTTCGCCTGTCTTCCCAAGTGATGTGTAAATTTTTTTGGAGACGCCGTTGATGGAATCTTTCGAGGAGTTGGAGATAAAAACACACATGCCCCAAAAGTGGGGGAACAAGTCTCTGTGCTCCAGCAGAGTGTTGACAGGGGTGGGAAGCAAAGTGAATCTTCCCTTGCTTGTGAATTTTATTCTAGCTTGACCTTTCTTGCATCACAGCACAATCCTATGTGCTTTTACCCAGAAGCAAATTCATTTAGTTTGGTGGGGCTTGCTCCCAAGTAAGTGTTCACAGGATTGCAACCTCAGTCTGAGTTTGTTTTCTGTGCCGCTAGGTGGATCAGAGGCTGGGACCTCTCCTCCAGTTCTTATTTATTTCCCTTCCTTCCCTCCCCCTCCCCTTTTTATGAAGATTCCCCGCTCTGGGATCCCACAGCTAATTCTCCCCTGGTCTCCTCGCTGGCCCAAATAGGACTAACTTAGCCAACTAGCCCTGGGTGCTCATCTAATGTTTATTGGATGGATTTCCCCCCTAAATTGATTTTTGAATTCTGAATTTATTGTTATTGATACTGTATTTTATGCTGGTTTTTTTGTTGCATCAATTAAGTGTTTTAAAGGTGTTGTTAGCCACCCTGAGCCCGGTTTTCTGAACCAGGAAGGGTGGGGTATAAATAAAAATTTATTATATTATTATTAACCCTCCTGGCAGTTCAGCAAAACCTCCCCTGGAGCACCTCAGCCTGGGTGCTGCTCTAGAGTTCACCCAGTCCCCAAGATCTCCCTGTCAGCCCCATCCTTGCCCCCTTGTCTCCCTGATGTGGCTTGGAAGTGGATGTCCAAAAATGCTCAACCTTGGGAGATTTAGGGCAGAGAGTTAAACTATGGAACTGCCTCCCACTGGAGACACTGATATCCAACAGCATGTAGGACTTTGAAGGAAGAGTGGACCAGTTCATGGAGCCTATTGATGGTTGCTAAGATAGCACCTTGCTGACAAAGGTCCGTACAGTTCAAGCTCTGGTTTTCCCAGTAGTGATGTATGGAAGTGAGAGCTGGACCATAAAGAAGGCTGATTGCTGAAGAATGGATGCTTTTGAATTCTGGTGCTGGAGGAGACTCTGGAGAGTCCCATGGACTGCAAGAAGATCAAACCTCTCCATTCTGAAGGAAAACAGCCCTGAGTGCTCACTGGAAGGACAGATCCTGAAGCTGAGGCTCCAAGACTTTGGCCACCTCATGAGAAGAGAAGACTCCCTGGAAAAGACCCTGATGTTGGGAAAGATGGAGGGCACAAGGAGAAGGGGACGACAGAGGACGAGGTGGTGGGACAGTGTTCTGGAAGCTACCAGCATGAGTTTGAGCAAACTGCGGGAGGCAGTGGAAGACAGGAGGGCCTGGCGTGCTCTGGTCCAGGGGGTCACAAAGAGGCGGACACAACTAAACAACTAAACAATAATAACAACAATTGATGGTTGCTAGCCAGGATGGCTGTGTTCTGCTTCCACAGTTGAGGCAGCCGTTCTTCTGAATCCCAACTGCTGGGAACCGCAGGAAGGGAGAGTTGCTAATTGTGCTGGCATCCTGCTTGTAGGTTTCCCAGAAGAGCCTTCTCGGTGGCGGCAGGATCCTGGGGTGGTGCTGAGAACACCAACATTGCAGGTTCAATCCCCAGATGGGACAGGTGCGTCTTCCCACTTTGCGCGGGGGGGGGGGACTAGATGACTCTGGAGGTCCCTTCCAGCTCTACAGATCTATGATTCTATGACAAGAGGGGCCATTGGCTTAATCTAGCAAGTTCTTCTTACATTTGTTAGGTGATATGCAGGAAATTTGGCCCCGCTCAGTATCGTGCTTTGCACAGACGTGGTCAACCTGTGGGTCCCCAGATGTTGTTGGACTACAACTCCCATCATCCCTGAGCTAGCTAGGGATGATGGGAGTTGTAGTCAACAACATCTGGGAGGACCCTCAGGTTGAGAACCTTGCCAATCAAGGAATTTGAAACTGATCCTTGGCTTTCTTAACTGATGAATCGGTTCCTTTCTAATAACCCTGAAAAGCCCCACTATAAGTTTCTTTGCTTGATTAAATATTGTTGTTGCTGCTAGGGCATAGCTGTCAACTTTTCCCTTTTTTTAAAGGGAAATTCCCTTATTCCGAATGGGATTCCTCGCAAGAAAAGGGAAAAAGTTGACAGCTTATGATACAGGGGCGTCTTACCCACAGATGTTAGTGGCGCAGGGGCGCCAGATTTTGGAGAGGGCCACAGGCTGAGGGTCCGGGAAGGAGAGTCAGGGCGCGCTCCCTTCCCGGCTCCCCTCCTCTCAGCCGCCCATCGGAGCGCGCTGCCTCCGGCTCAGGGAAGCCCCTTCGCATCCTCTTCCTCCGGGGCTGCCTGGGCACCTGGTGGGCGCAATCGGGGCGGGCGCAAGGCGTGTCTCTCCCGCCCCTCTCTGGCCACCTCGCTGCCTGCCGCCTCCCTGCGGAGTCTGCCAGAGGAGCAGGGAAGCGCCCAGTGGGATCCCGGAGCCGAGTGAGGATGGCACAGCTGGAGAGGCACCTGATCTTGCTGGTACTCCTGTCACGCGGAGTTCCCCCGACGGGGACAGGTAAGGGGCGCCGGGCGCTTAGAGGGCCTTCCATGCAGGTAACAGCACACAAGAATGGCGCAGAGAGACGAGGGCTGAGGAGGGGCACACCTGGGGAGAAAGGATGTGGTTTAGGGCTGCCAGACCTCCAGGCCTGATCTGAAGTCTCCAGGTTGCCCTGGCCCCCTCCAGGTGGGCAGGGGGAGAAAGGGCTTGAATCTCCAGGTGCACAAGAGCACCCTTAACAATAAGTTCAACAAAAATATTAAGAAGTTGGCTGCACATCATAGCAAAGGCACTCTGAGCAAGGCCGGTCTGCCCTCCCAATTAACCTCCATCTCCAGGGCCCAGCAGAGACATCACTTTGCCGACAAAGGTCCGTATAGTTAAAGCTATGGTTTTCCCAGTAGTGATGTATGGAAGTGAGAGCTGGACCACAAAGAAGGCTGATCGCTGAAGAATTGATGCTTTTGAATTATGGTGCTGGAGGAGACTCTTGAGAGTCCCATGGACTGCAAGAAGATCAAACCTATCCATTCTTAAGGAAATCAGCCCTGAGTGTTCACTGGAAGGACAGATCCTGAAGCTGAGGCTCCAAGACTTTGGCCACCTCATGAGAAGAGAAGACTCCCTGGAAAAGACCCTGATGTTGGGAAAGATGGAGGGCACAAGGAGAAGGGGATGACGGAGGACAAGATGATGGGACAGTGTTCTCCAAGCTACCAGCATGAGTTTGACCAAACTGTGGGAGGAAGCGGAAGACAGGAGTGCTTGGCAGGCTCTGGTCCACGGGGTCACGAAGAGGCGGACACAACTAAACAACTAAACAACTCCAGGGCCCACCTTGTAACATTGCCAGAGTCCACCCTAAGTTTGCGCCCCATAAATTTGGGGCCTGAGATACTCCTTGCGAGCTTTGGGGTTTCCTTTCCCCCCATCTCCATGCTCCCTTTGGGTCCTCAGAGATTCCCTGTTCTCTCTCAACCACCCTCGTACTTTTCCGGGTGGGAACTGGCACCGCTTCAGCCGAACACTCTGGTTTGCCGGCGCCTCTCCATGGATCTCCTCCAGCAGCTCAGAGGCTTCCGTTCGCAGCCTGGCAGCGGCTCCCAAGTGGCCATGTGTACCAGCAGAGCCGGTGGGTGGGAGGCAAGAAGTGCCCCCCCCGCTGGCGCCAACCGCTTCCCATCCACCGCCTGCCCCCCACTGCAAAACCTCAAGCTCTTTGTCGAAGTGCAAGGAACACTGTTAATTGCAACGTGAACCCTGCGTTTAGGCATTCCCATGCCGCTCTGCATACAACCTGGGGGCTGCTCACAATGAGAAGAGAAACCAATTTAAAATATGCACATATTATTATTATTATTATTATTATTATTTATACCCCGTCCTTTCCCAGTTCAAAAACCGGGCTCAGGGTGGCTAACAACAAATTTAAAACACTTAATTATAAAAGCAGCATAAAATACAGTATAAAAACCTGTTGTTGTTGTTGTTGTTGTTGTTTAGTCGTGTGTCCTCCTCTTTGTGACCCCCTGGACCAGAGCACGCCAGGCCCTCCTGTCTCCCACTGCCTCCCGCAGTTGGTGGCCTCTCCTTCCTCGTAGGTTTAGAAGCAGATGTCGGATGGCCATCTGTCATGGATGCTTGAGTTGAGACTCCTGCATTGCAGCGGGTTGGTCTAGATGACCCTCAGGGTCTCAACTCTGATTCTAAGTTATGGTTTCTAGATTTTTTTCAATGAATCCGGGGACACTTATTTTTTCTTTTTTCTTTTTTGAATCTGAGTAGCAACAGGGAGTCAGTAGTGGGGATGGTGAGGCAAAAGGCCCTGGGCCCAAGTACACATGCATATTGTATAAAGGTGCAAAGCCCTTCTTTCACACCCTGTGAAACGTAAATGCGCAGAGACTGGGCAACGGCGCCCCCTGCACCCGTGACTCCCGAGCCTTCCCCAATCTCCTTCCCCATTTGTTTTGACAGATCAGGGGAGGCTCAGGAGTCATGGGCAGTCGGTCGTTGCCCAGGAGGGGCCAGCCTGGTAGCGCAGTTGGCTCTGGCTGGCTTCAGGAGCTGCTCGCTGCCATGGTGCAGGAAAAATGGTGGGTGCCACGGCAGCGGGCGGCGAACAGCTCCTGAAGCCAGCCAGAGCCAACTGCACTACCAGGCTGGCTCCGGGCTGCTGAGGCTGCCACTGCCACGTTTCCCGGGGACAGATTTGCAAATCTGGGGACATTCCGGGGACGGAATTTGTCCAGGGACAGATTTGCAAATCCGGGGACTGTCCCCAGGAACTGGGGACATCTGGCAACCCTGTTCTAAGTTCCAAAGGCAGAAACCTTTTCTCACAGGGAATTGGGTCATTCTGGTTCCCTTTTCCAACTCTACAGTATCCATTTTGAGGCAAGGCGACCAGAACGCTACACAGTGTTCCAGATGCGCTATAGATTTGCATAACGGCCTTATTCTGATAACAGCAGTTTTATTCGGTTCCTTTCATAACGATCCCTGGCATTTGCCCTTTTCACAGCCTCCACGCACATCTACCCTTTTCATTCGGTTGAGTGTGTGCATGAGTGTTTTTAACCTGAGCTCTGGGTTCAAATCCCTGTCCAGCCCTTGAATGTCCTGGGTCTCTGCCATCAGTCAAGCTGGCCTATCTCGCAAGGTCGTGGTGAGGTTATCTGGGGTTGGGTGGGGAGAGTCTGCCCCCCGCTCTTCAGGGAGAGGTCTGGATAGGAATATAACTGAAACTAGCTTAGGTGGGTTGGGACGCAGGTGGCGCTGTGGGTTAAACTACAGAGCCTAGGACTTGCCGATCTGAAGGTTGGCGGTTCGAATCCCCACGACGGGGTGAGCTCCCGTTGCTTGGTCCCTGCTCCTGCCAACCTAGCAGTTTGAAAGCACGTCAAAGTGCAAGTAGATAAATAGGTACCACTCCAGTGGGAAGGTGAACGGTGTTTCCGTGCGCTGCTCTGGTTCGCCAGAAGTGGCTTAGTCCTGCTGGCCACATGACCCAGAAGCTGTACGCTGGCTCCCTCGGCCAATAAAGCGAGATGAGCGCCGCAACCCCAGAGTCGGCCACGACTGGACCTAATGGTCAGGGGTCCCTTTATCTTTACCTTTAGCTTAGGTGGGATTGCTCAGTGGGCCGAGCATGAAGCTCTTAATCTCAGAGTTGTGGGAAAGATTCCTGCATTGCATGGGGTTGGACTAGATGACCCTCAGGGTCCCTTCCAATTCTGTGAAACAAAGTGGGCCTGGTGGACCGTTTTCTGTTCGTGTACAATTTTCAACGGGAACAATGTGTGCCGCGAAACCATCGCCAGCGCATCTCCCTTCTCCCCCGAGAGCTGATTCAATTAATGCCTGTTTGTTCCATCTCCAGCTATCTTTGAAATAAAAAAATTCTGTTTGCTTTAGCTGGCGTGGAGGGAAAGGAGGACCCAGGGTGCCAGAATCCGTCCCCCCAGAGAAAGATGGGGTGTGCCTTATCTGGACCGGGCGTCACACCGGAGGCAACTTTTGACGTGGAAAAGAGAGGGTCGTTTGTGGAAGGCGGGCTGGACTTGAGCAAGGAGACTGAGTGCGGGGGAAACCCTGAGCCGCTCTCCCTTTCAGAGTCTCAGAAGGCCCTGATCCGAGAGTCCTGGAAAATCCTGCACAAAGACATTGCAAGGGTTGGGGTCATAGTCTTCATCAGGTAAGGGCCGTGTGTGTGTGTGTGTGTGTGTGTGTGTGTGTGTGGCACGGAGGGTTTCCTTTCGAATTTATTATTTCGGTCACAGACCAGTTCCAGCTCACATACACTATCAAGGAAGTCGTAAAACACAATGGAGATACATTTGAATTTGCAATTAGATATAACAGGGACAATACAGATACAGTGGATGCTGGGGTTGCGAACGTGATCCATGCGGGATGCAAGTTCGCAACCTGCAGCGTTCGCAACCCACGTCTGCGCACGCGCCGGTTGTGATTTGGCGCTTTTGCGCATGCGCAAAGCACAATTTAGCGCTTCTGCGCATGTGCGATCGCCAAAACCCGGAAGTAACCCGTACTTCCGGGTTTCGCCGTTCTGTACCCCAAGAAAACACAACCTGAAGCGGCTGTAACCCAAGGTGTTACTGTATAGCAACAGTTTAAAAACATATAAATTAATACTTCGGTAGTCATGAAAATATAACCTGAATTTATCATTTAAGGCCTTAATCGTTATGATAGCACAGCTTGTTCCCTAAGTTTTAGGGCAATCACACAGAATTTGGCTACCCTTAACGTGATCTCAGGATCCTTGTCCTCTACCAGGGATTTTAGACTTTGAAATTCAGATTCATTTGGAACTGAATTGGTCGCAACGGAACATCCTTGTGATGCGTAGAAATCCCACAGCTGCGGCTGATGCATTAAGAGCCAATTGACAGCAGGATGGTCTCCTCCGAAGGCGGTGGACTCCATGGGAGGTTTCTAAGCAGGGGTTGAATGGCCATCTCTCATCGTTAGTTGTGATTCTTGCTTTTCAGGGCGTTGGGCTAAATGGAGGACCCCCTCCCAGGTCCAACATCCTATAATTTTGTGATATGATAAGGTAGAACCCAAGTTCTCAAAAAAAAAAAAGGAGGAAAAAAGTTCTGCTATTTCATGAACCTGCGGGGAATGCACTGGAGCAGACCCCTGCAACTAGCAGGATTGGACCCTGGTGAGCAGAGGGTTCAATCCTGCTCGCTTTGGCTTTGCAGGTGTGTTCCCCTGCTTGGGAAAGAGGTGTGTGCACAGGCAAGGCCCAGTGCGGGGCTGTTTCAAAGCCCTTTTGCAAAGAGCCCTGTGTTGCTCTTCGCGAAGGGGACCTGTGACTCCCTCTCCCACCTCCCCCCCAAAAAATTCTTTATTATTCCAAAACCAAAGAGAATTACAAACATCAAATTCAGAATCCATATTCGTTTTCTAACTTAAACCTATTGCATAAGTTACCTGAATTAAAATATACCTAATTACTCTAAACTTCCCTTTGCTGTATATAAATACAACACGATTAGAAAATTTATATTATAAATGATATTATAAATTCCCATATACCCCCCACTCCCCTTCACCCATGTGTGATCTCAATTTTTTACTTCTTCCGTCTTGTTGTGTTGTTTTGAGAGCCCCGGATCGCTCTGGGCAGGTCAGTGGCGCTGTCTCAACCAGATTCGGCCGAAGGATCCACCCAAATCGCCCCGATTTCGGTTGAGGATTCGGGCTTCATCCAGATCGGGTGCACGGCCCCATTCATTCTGCACCCCAGCATTGTGTAGTTAAACAACGGAACTCCCTCCAGCAGGAAACAGTGGTGCCCACCATCTATTGATGGCTACTGGCCATGATGGCGCTGTTCTGCCATCACCACCGAAGGCGGCAGTGTTTCTGGGTACCAGTTGCTGGAAACCACAAGAGGGGGTAGTGTTCTTGCGGGGACTGCTTGGAGGTTTCTCATTGGGGCACCTGGTTCCCTGGGAGAACAAGATGGGCCCTTGGCGTGATCCAGGAGTCAGGCGTTCCTAATGGAACCTCCAGGCCCAAGAGCAGTCTATCTAGATCCCTAGGTTCTTAGGGGCATCTGACCACTGTGAGATCAGGGTGCTGGAGTAAATGATCCATCAGGCTCTTCTTCTCTTTTTGGGTACCTTGACAGCAAGCATTGGACCGGTATGAGCTGTTAGGAAGCTGCTTTCCCTAGCCCAGCCTAATAATAATAATAATAATTTATTATTTATACCCCGCCCATCTGGCTGGGTTTCCCCAGCCACTCTGGGCGGCTTCCAACGAATATTAAAATACAGTAATACATCAAGCGTTAAAAGCTTCTCTAAACAGGGCTGCCTTCAGTTTTCCAAATTCATGAAATTAACATGAAGATGTTCCTGCAGGCTGTTGTCATTGTAGCATCATAATGGGGAGTGTCCATTTAAAGGATGTTTGGGTTGAATCTGCTGCCGTCTTGGTGGAAAAACTGCCATCTTGGCTTGTCCGCTGGCTAGCTCCCCCCTCCTCAATGTGAATAATAATAATTATAATAATAATAATAAATTATACCCCGCCCATCTGGCTGGGTTTCCCCAGATACTCTGGGCGGCTCCCAACAGAATATTAAAAACATAATAGAACAGCAAACATTAAAAACTTCCCTAAACAAGACTGCCTTCAGATGTTTTTTAAAAGTCAGGTAGTTGTTTAACGTGAATAATAATAATAATAATAATAATAATAATAATAATAATAATAATATATTATTTGTACCCCACCCATCTGGCTGGGTTTCACCAGCCACTCTGGGCGGCTTCCAACAAAGATTAAGAATAGATTAAAATGTCACACATTAAAAGCTTCCCTGAACAGAGCTGCCTTCAGATGTATTCTAAATGTCATATAGTTGTTTATTTCTTTGACATCTGGTGGGAGGGCGTTCCACAGGGCGGGTGCCACCACTGAGAAGGCCCTCTGCCTGCTTCCCTGTAACTTGGCTTCTCGCAGGGAGGGAACGACCAGAAGACCCTTGGAGCTGGACCTCAGTGTCCGGGCAGAACGATGGGGGTGGAGACGCTCCTTCAGGTATACTGGACCGAGGCTGTTTAGTGTTGCCCACACTGGCCAGCAGCTGCTTCCTGAGGCTTCAGGCAGAAGTCTTTCCCAACACCACTGCGGAACGAACCTTCGGCGACTCCCTTTCCAAACATGCATTCGGCCGCTGGACTGAGTCCCGTCGCCATGACGACCTCCCTTTTGTTTGCTGACAGGCTTAGGGATCCAGAGATGTTGGGAGCAAGTTGCCATTGACCTTCTTGAGTTTGTTTTCCCTGTGCTGTGCTCTCTATCTGCATTAGAAGGGATTGATTCCAGGAGAAAATGGGGCGTTTGTGGTTGCTGCGCTCAGGATGCCTCAATATTGATTCCCAGGTAATGGCGAGAGCAAGCAGCCCGCCTGCCTGGATCTTCACTCGGGGGAAGTTGTTGTTGTTGTTGATGTTTGTGCATTTCCCTGGCAAGCGGACGATTCACTTTAGGACTTTAAAGCAAAGTAAAAATGGGCAACTGCTCAAGAGGGGGTGTCAGTTTCCTTCAGGCGAGATGCCTCCTTCGCAGGCGTCCTCCATCTTTGCTGAATCATAGAACTGTAAATCCAGTGCCGGATTTACGTAAAAGCTAAACAAGCTCTAGCTCAGGGCCCCACTCCCTTGGGGGCCCCCCAAAAAAATTAAAGGAAAAAACAAACTGGATGTACATTTCCAAAATACAGTGGCACCTCTGGTTGCAAATTCTGGAGCCTCGTTCACAACCTGAGCAGAACACAACCCACGTCTGTGCATGCGCGGGTCGCGATTCGCTGCTTCTGCGCATGCGCATGACATCATTTTGAGCATCTGCGCATGCGCGAGCGGCAAAACCTGAAAGTAACCCTTTCAGGTACTTCCAGGTCGTCGCGGGACGCAACCTGAAAACGCTCAACCTGAAGCAAACGCAACCCGAGATATGACTGTATAAGATAAAAAACAAATGAAACAAAACCTACGTACAGCAACCGTGTTTTGTGTTGTGTCGGCTCCTGTGATGTAAGTCCTGGGCCCCGCCTGCTAGCCTGCTCCCTCAAATATCCCTGGTTTGCTCCTTTCTATATATAGGGTACCCACATTCTGCATGGACTGCTTGCACAGCAACATGTGCAAATGGCTCGAGATACCTATTAGGTCCATCAGTTACCACATAGCATATATTCAACACAAAAAACAGTGACAGTTTGTTGTTGACAAAGGACAGCTGGACATAGAAAGGGCCCCATTGCCTTCAGTAGCTTAGGGCCTCATCAGACCTAAATCTGGCCCTGATCCAGCCCTAACCCTCTGCATCCAGGACAGATCTCTTTGAAAACAAACAAGGAAGGGGAGCCCAAAACCTCCCAAGGGAGTCCGTTCCACTCTTGAACAGCTCTTATTGCTGGAACGTTCTTCCTGATGTTTAGCCGTGACCATATAGCACTGGTCCGGAAAGACGTACATTGGCTCCCAGTACTTTTCCGGGTACAATTCAAAGTGTTGGTGCTGACCTTGAAAGCCCTAAATGGCCTCAAAGGCCCAGTATACCCGAAAGAGTGTCTCCACCCTCATCATCCAGCCCGGACGCTGAGGTCCAGCTCCGAGGGCCTTTTAGCGGTTCCCTCCCTGCGAGAAGCCAAGTTACAGGGAACCAGGCAGAGGACCTTCTCGGTGGTGGCGCCCACCCTGTGGAACGCCCTCACACCAGATGGGATTTCTATATGTAATCCGTTCATCCAACACTTTTTGATGCATTTCCCACTCACTTCCCAAACTGCAAAATATCCAGTTACAGATAGGTAGCCGTGTTGGTCTGCCATAGTCAAAACAAAAAAAAATTTTTTCTTACAGTAGCACCTTAAAGACCAACTAAGTTAGTTCTTGGTATGAGCTTTCGTGTGCATGCACACTTCTTCAGATACACTGAACAGTACAATGCATCATCAGAGATCTACAACCTCTCCTGGACAATGACAGTTCTCTTTCTCAAGCTCTGGGAGGAAGACCTTTCATTGCCTACAGACAGCCACCCAATCTTAAACAACTCCTAACCCACAATAATACTACAACCAGACTTAACACGGACACTGGCACCAGAGCCTGCAATAAACCCAGATGCCAACTTTGCTGCCACATACACCCGGACAACACCATTACTGGCCCCAACAACATCACACATACCATCTCGGGACTATTTAATTGCTCATCGTCTAACATTGTGTATGCCATCAAATGCCAACAGTGTCCTTCAGCTCTCTATATTGGACAAACAGGCCAAACCTTACGCCAAAGAATAAACGGACATAAATCTGACATCAAGAATCACAAGACAGAGAAATCAGTAGGAGAACACTTCAATCTCCCAGGACATTCTATACAAGATCTCAAAGTAGCTGTTTTACTACAAAGGAATTTCAGAAATAGACTGGAAAGAGAAGCTGCTGAATTGCAACTCATTACCAAACTTAAAACCATGGAGAGACCTGGTCTGAACAAAGACATTGGATTCTTATCTCATTATACATGACAAAGCCATTTTTCACCTTCTCACCCCTTGCTTTTTCCTGTAAGACCTATTGCAGTCGTTAAGAGTCGTCAACAGGCTCATCACAGCCATCTGCCAATCACCCATTCCCACCACCCTTCTGAGTAATACCCCTCCCCATCTTCTCACTATATAGAAGGATCTGGCAACTTCTGTTTCAGTGTATCTGAAGAAGTGTGCATGCACACGAAAGCTCATACCAAGAACTAACTTAGTTGGTCTTTAAGGTGCTACTGGAAGAAAAAAATTTTTTTTGCAAAATATCCGGAATTGTGTTGTTGTTTTTAAAGTGGCTTTGTTGCACTTTGTCAATCCAATTTAGCCTACATTTCTGGTGCGTGTGCTTGAATAGTGACATTGCAGAAACTTCTTTTCTTTCTGTCTCAATGTATACCCTCCCCATTGAAACCAGGAATTCCAAGACTGGCTTAAGGAGCGTGCTGTAAAGATAGCAATCCAGTTTGCAGATGAGCAGCTCCGTGTAGACCATTAGAGGTGACTTCCGTCTCAACCTGTTCCTTTAGCCTTCCTGTGTGTGGATGTTTTTAACTTCTTGCAAGAGGAACTGCGCAATGGTCAATTGAACCACCTGCCCTCCAGCCTTCAAGGAAACACTTCTTTGTTTTAGATGTACAAAGAAACAGGCACGCTGGATGGTTACCTGGGAGCCAGGTGAAGTTAAATCCTTCGAAGACAGAGGTCCTTTGGCTGGGTCGGGACGATATGGGATTGGGGGGCAACTCCCATCTCTTGCAGGGGCGCAATCAGTGCCAGCACCGCCCGTTAAGAGTTTGGGTGTAATCTTCGACACCCCCCTTCCCATGGAGGTGCAGATTGCAGCTATAACAGAAGCAGCATTTTTTCATCTCCGCCAAGCTAAGCAGTTGGCCCCTTATCTCTCTCGCTCTGACCTGGCCACTGTGATCCACGCGACGGTCACCTCCAGACTGGATTATTGTAACTCGCTCTACGTGGGGCTGCCCTTGAGACTGACCCAGAAACTCCAGCGGGTGCAGAATGCCGCGGCAAGACTCCTTATGGGGTCCTCGCTGCGAGATCACATTCACCCGGTGCTATACCAGCTGCACTGGCTCCCGGTGGAGTACAGGATCAGGTTTAAGGTGCTGGTTTTAACCTTTAAAGCCCTATGCAGCCTAGGACCCACGTACCTACAGGACTGCCTCTCCCGGTATGTCCCACCGAGGACCTTAAGGTCCACAAATGACAACACTTTGGAGGTCCTGAGCCGCAAGGTGGTTAGATTGGTCTCAACTAGGGCCAGGGCCTTTTCAGTACTGGCCCCGACTTGGTGGAACTCTCTGTCACAAGAGACTAGGGCCCTGTGGGACATCTTTCTGCAGGGCCTGCAAGACAGAGCTGTTCCACCAGGGCTTTGGCCAAGGCACATTCTAACCCCCTCCTTTGGTGAGTCTCGTAGAACTCTGGCCCAGTGGTTGTCATTTGATTTTGAATTGATTTTAGAATATTGATTAGTAGTAGTAGAACCTTGGGACGTGTAGTTTATCTTATAAGAAAAAAATCTGCTCCTTTTCCCTTGTGGGTTATCCAAGAGCCCGTATATAGAGTCCTTATGTAGGTTCCCTATCGGTAGGAGAAAATAACAGAGGCCAACCAGAGAATATTGAGAAGCAAAGCAGCCAGTAAGCTTGATCTTTATTAAAGGAACTGTTGTAACAGGGTCCTCACCCACGCCCCACGAAGGAGAGAGGAGGGACCCAGAACAAAGGGGTGCAAGCCCTTATAAAGACTTTTGAAATTGCCCACCCTGTAGCTCAAGACCACCCCCAGAAACATCATACATACATCACAGAAGGAGGCGGTCTACAGCAGAAATCCTGTCTGCCAGGATACCTGATAATGGTCACTGATTGCATTACCTGGGCATTCTTTTGTGATGGTAAATATGGTAATTCCTGAATCCAGGTCACAGGCTCACCCTATTCATACCCAAATACGCCCTTAAGACAGGATTTGTGAGCGCAGAGACAATGGGGAGGTTTTTCCCATTTCCATCCAAACTGCAGAGGAATATTTGAGGTCACTGAAAGAGTCAAAATGGCTTTAGGACTGTTTTCCCTGTACAGTGGTATCTCAGGTTAAGTACTTAATTTGTTCCGGAGGTCCGTACTTAACCTGAAACTGTTCTTAACCTGAAGCACCACTTTAGCTAATGGAGCCTCCCGCTGCCGTTGCACTGCCGGAACACGATTTCTGTTCTCATCCTGAGGCAAAGTTCTTAACCCGAGGTAATATTTCTGGGTTAGCGGAGTCTGTAACCTGAAGCATATGTAACCTGAGGTACCACTGTACTGTTTCAGACACGTGGTTTCTATATTTATGTATGTGTTTGCCTGGTACATTTATGAACGGTTATATCCTAGACCTTATAATTCTCACAACATTTACATCACGCAGAACTATAATTCCCAGCACCCTTAACAAACTGCCGTCTCCGGGATTCTTGCTGGGGACATGCTTTTAACCGCCTGGTGCGGCCTTCTTGAGGCCGTTCTTGGCATGCATGTTTGTTTTTGACCTGCACTGAGCAATGCGTTGTTTTTTCTTTTCCAGGGATCTGTTTTGTGTCTGGCTAAATCGAATTGGCTTTCAGGAAAGCAGTTTTGCAGGTGGCTGTGTGTGTCTGTGTGTGAGAGAGGGAGAGAGAGAAGGGGTTTTTCAGGCAGGGGATCTGGAGACAGCCCATATTTTTTCTCCCTCCCACCCCGTTCTGGAACTTGACCTGCCCTCCGCTTCGTTCAGACAGGGTGGGATCGCCCTGATCTCTTGTTTGTGGAAGAAACTTTTTATTTGTTCGTGGCGGAGCCGAGCGTGCCAAGTTCTTAGGCAAATATCAGAAGCTGCTGGAGAGGCAATCATCTTCTCCGAGGCTGTTGGGGTCTCCCAATTTGCACCGCTGGGCCCAGACCTGACCTCACCATTGGGGGCAGGGGGGGCGTAAGAACATAAGAAGAATCAACTGGATCAGACCAATGTGCCCCCGTTTTCACAGTGGCCAACCAGACGCTTGTTCTGGAAAACCCGCAAGCAGGATTCGAACTCTCTCCTCCTGCTGTTTCGGCTGACTCAGGCCACAGAGGATAAGCAGAGCCGTTGTGGCTCATGTAAGGTTACCAGGCATCCCCGTTTCCCAGGGAAAGTCCCCGGATTTACAAATCAGTCCCCATACAAAATCCATTGAAGTTGAAAAGTGTCCCTGGATTCACTGGAAAAAAAGATCTGGTCACCTTAGGCTAGTAGCCTTTCTTTGTCCATCTGAGTTGGTGGCAGTGAGTTCCACAGTTTAACTGTGCACTGAAAAAGTACTTTCTTTTATCAGCCCTGGACCTTCCTATATATATATATATATATATATAAGTTTTTTAACATATCGTTTTCAACAATTATAAAACATACTTTTATATCCTATACAATTTTTTTTTTACTTCCGTCAATCACATCTGAAAATTTTCCAACCTTTGCCACTTAGTTTACATTTCCTACTTTCACTATTACTTTTAAGTATCATAACTAACGTCTCTCTTTTTTATCTTCTTTGCAATATTTCTCCTTACAAAACTTCTTGTGGTCCTGCTAGCGTATTTTGTTGATAACAGTTGCTCTTCAAATAGTTCATGTATTTATTCCAATCTTCTTTGTCAACCATTTGTTGTTGACAAAGGACAGCTGGATATAGAAAGGACCTCATTACCTTCAGGAGCTCCTTAGGGCCTCATCAAACCTCAACCCGGCCCTGGGAAGGGGAGACAGAAAGGAAAGGTGGAAGGGAGGGATAATTTCTTATTTTTTTTAAAAAAAACCCTCCTGGCTGCAAAGGGCTTAAGTGTGACTCATGTGCGCCCCCTGCTGGGGCTCGGTCGGGTGCTCACGCTGCTGGCTTGAAATCCAACAATTCCTCTCCATCCTTCGGCTTCTTGGCTGCCTGCATCCTCTCCCTAATTTTGTTGTTGTTGTTTAGTCGTTTTGTCGTTTCCGCCTCGTCGTGACCCCCTGGACCAGAGCACGCCAGGCACTCCTGTCTTCCGCAGTTTGGTCAGACTCAAGCTGGTAAGCTTCGAGAACACTGTCCCACCATCTCGTCCTCTGTCGTCCCCTTCTCCTTGTGCCCTCCATCTTTCCCAACATCAGGGTCTTTTCCAGGGAGTCTTCTCTTCTCCTGAGGTGGCCAGGAGGTGGTCTTGGAGCCTCAGCTTCAGGATCTGTCCCTCCAGGGAGCACTCAGGGCTGATTTCCTTCAGAATGGAGCGGTTGGATCTTCTTGCAGTCCATGGGACTCTCAAGAGTCTCCTCCAGCACCAGAATTCAAAAGCATCCATTCTTTGGCGATCAGCCTTCTTGATGGTCCAGCTCTCACTTCCATACATCACTACTGGGAAAACCATAGCTTTAACTATACGGAACTTTGTCAGCAAGGTGATGTCTCTGCTTTTTAAGATGCTGTCTAGGTTTATCATTGCTTTTCTCCCAAGGAGCAGGCGTCTTTTAATTTCGTGACTGCTGTCACCATCTGCAGTGATCATGGAGCCCAAGAAAGTAAAATCTCTCACTGCCTCCATTTCTTTCCCTTCTATTTGCCAGGAGGTGATGGGACCAGTGGCCACGATCTTCGTTTCAGACCATATTTTGCGCTCTCTCCCTAATTAACAGGCTGCAACTGGGTCAGGTGCGGCTAAGTAAATAGCACCCCCTCAGACTTCACCCCAGGCAGCCCACCTGCAAGAGGCGCCCCATAGCCACCCCCCTTCCCTAATTAGCACCTCTCTTTTCTATTTCTCTCTCCCCACAAGAGCCCTCATTAAATCTCCTTGCCCTCCTCCCCAGCGTTTAACCTGATTTGCGTGGCAGCAAATGATTGACAGGCCTGGAAGTGAGCGGATCCTCAAAGGCATTTGAAGCGGCGAGCCCATGCGCTTACTCGGGAGTACGTCCGACGCAACACCGTGGGATTTGCCGCCGAGTAAACCCGCCTTGGTGGGACACGGGTAGTGCTGTGGGTTAAACCACAAAGCCTAGGACTTGCCAATCAGAAGGTCGGCGCTTCGAATCCCCGCGACGGGGTGAGCTCCCGTTGCTCGGTCCCTGCTCCTGCCAACCTAGCTGTTCGAAAGCACGTCAAAGTGCAAGCAGATAAATAGGTACCGCTCCGGCGGGAAGGTAAATGGTGTTTCTGTGAGCTGCTCTGGTTCGCCAGAAGCGGCTTAGTCCTGCTGGCCACATGATCCGGAAGTTGTACACCGGCTCCCTTGGCCAATAAAGCAGAGTCGGCCACGACTGGACCTAATGGTCAGGGGTCCCTTTACCTTTACTACCTTTAAACCCACCTCGGACCGCACTGTTAGCTGCCCGGTTCTCACCGGGGATTTTTCAAATGCTGCTTTAGAGATGAAAACCACACATGTTACTAGACAGGAAACAGATGTCCTTCTGAGCTGGGGATATTTGCAAGCGGTTATTCCAAAATAGAACAGAAGGAACCATTCTCTCTCTCTCTCTCTCTCTCTCTCTCTCTCTCTCTCTCTCTCTCTCTCTCTCTCTCTCCGAAAGATTCTGCCCACTCGCATTTCGTGCTCAAATAGTTTTTTAATATATATACAGAAATTTTTCAGCATATCATTTTCAACAGTAATTAAACACATTTTAACATCTTATACAATTTTTTTTTACTTCCATCAATCTCATCTGAAAATTTTCCAATCTAATCACTCATTTCCCACTTCTTCAATTACATTTAGCTCATAACTAATATGACTATTCTTTCCCTAATTTGTAACACTTTGTATATTTCTCCTTACACAGCTTCTTGTAGTCCTACTAGCGTAGTTTGTCGGTTGCAGTTGCTCTTCAAATAATTTGTATATTTCTTCCAATCTTCTGTAAATCTCTGGTCCCGCAGGTTTCAAATCCTTCCTGTCATTTTGTCCAATTCTGCATAGTCCATTAATTTTGTTTGCCATTCTTCTTTCGTCAGAATCACTTCTTGCTTCCATTTCTCGGCTAACAATACTCTTGCCGCTGTTAAAAAGCGTAAAAAAACAATTTAACATCTTTCGTGCTCAAATTGAACCCGATTAAACTGGCAATTTTAACAACAGAATAAAGGCTGGTCATTACAAAAGACAATTTAATGCTTCTCCACCAACATTATTATTTCTGTTATGTTGTGGGTGAACATATCAGACGACACAGCGATTCTTCAAACAGCTCTTGTTTATTCACAGGCCAGAACAGAACTGAGCTGAAGTGTTCAGCCAGCCTGCTTATATAGAGCTCCACTAGAACGCAACAGTAACCACTTTCTGTAACTATCCAATCACTGAACGTCACTTTCAATCCCTTATTTGCATATGTGGACCTGAGTGAAAACTATCTACAGTATCCCCCTGCTGGCCCAGGGTGAGAACTTCAGTACATAACAATTTCACAAACCTGGACATGTGTGTGTGGTTGTCATTTGTCTGCCGGCATTTATAATATTTCAGCTGATTTATTTATTGATTCGTCAAGGATAGCCTTAGCCTTCCTTCTTCTAAACCACAAAGCTCCAAGCTGGCTTCCAAAAACTGAAAATGATGGATTCGAATGGCAAATGAAAATTAACTGGCACGATAAAAGCCAAGACTCGAATAAATGTGAGGGGAGCAGGTTAGGTGCACCCCAGACCCCGAGATTTCAGGGCCCAAACTATGATCTTGACTCCACGGTCGGAGGCAGCACTGCTTCTGAATCCCAGCGGCTGGAAACTACAGGAGGGGAGAGCTGGTCTTGTGTTCAAATCCTGCTTCCTGGTTTCCCATTTGGGTATCTGGTTGGCTGCTGGGCTGGACTGACCCATTGGCCTGACCCAGCAGGCTTGTCTTTATGTTTTTACGTTATCATTTCCCAGTGCGATTCCCCTGTCACATTCCTTCTTGCAAAAAGTTTGACCTTTGGGGAAAATATTCCCCAAATGTGGCTGTGTTAGGGAATTGGCTTTCTCCCCCCGTGGCAGCAGACAAGCAGAACAAAGGAAAAGGAGCCTTCTTACCACTTAGAAGCTTTAATAATCGCAGCGAGAGAACAAAGAGCCCATCTCAGGACTGAGGTTGAATCCTGACAAGACAGAAGTACTGTTTTTGGGGGACAGGAGGCGGGTGTGTGTGGGGAACTCCCTGGTCCTGAATGGGGTAACTGTGCCCCTGAAGGACCAGGTGCGCAGCCTGGGAGTCATTCTGGACTCACAGCTGTCCATGGAGGTGCAGGTCCATTCTGTGTCCAGGGCAGCTGTCCACAAGCTCCATCTGGTACACAGGATGAGACCCTCCCTGCCCGTGGACTGTCTCACTGGAGTGGTGCATGCTCTGGTTATCTCCCGCTTGGGCTACTGCAATGCACTCTACATGGGGCTACCTTTGAAGGTGACCCGGAAACTACAACTAATCCAGAATGCGGCACCTAGACTGGTGACTGGGAGCGGCCGCCGAGACGATATAACACCGGTCTTAAAAGACCTACATTGGCTCCCAGTATGTTTCTGCGCACAATTCAACGTGTTGGTGCTGACCTTGAAAGCCCTAAACGGCCTCAAAAGCCCAGTATACCTGAAGAAGCGTCTCCATCCCCATCGTTCAGCCTGGACACTGAGGTCCAGCTCCGAGGGCCTTCTGGCGGTTCCCTCACTGCAAGAAGCAAAGCTACAGGGAACCAGGCAGAGGGCCTTCTCGGTAGTGAAAGACCTACATTGGCTCCCAGTACGTTTCCGAGCACAATTCAAAGTGTTGGTGTTGACCTTTAAAGCCCTAAACGGCCTCAGTCCAGTATACCTGAAGGAGTGTCTCCACCTCCATTGTTCTGCCCGGACACTGAGGTCCAGCGCCGAGGGCCTTCTGCGGTTCCCTCATTGTGAGAAGCAAAGTTACAGGGAACCAGGCAGAGGGCCTTCTCGGTAGTGGCACCCGCCTTGTGGAACACCCTCCCATCAGGTGTCAAGGAAATAAACAACTACCTGACATTCAGAAGACATCTTAAGGCAGCCCTGTTCAGGGAAGTTTTTAACGTGTGATATTTTACTGTATTTTTGGTTTCTATGGAAGCCGCCCAGAGTGGCTGGGGAGGCCCAGCCAGATGGGCGGGGTATAAATAATAAATTATTATTATCATTATAGTGGTGCCCGCCCTGTGGAACGCCCTCCCAGCAGATGTCAAGGCAATAAACAACTACTTTACTTTTATAAGAGAACTGAAGGTGGCCCTGTTGAGGGAAGTTTTAAATGTTTGACGCTGTATTGTTTTTAATATTCGGTCGGAAGCCGCCCAGAGTGACTGGGGAAACCCAGCCAGATGGGCGGGGTATAAATAAATTATTATTATTACTACTACTACTACCATTATTATCTCCTAGGAATGGCGGTGCTCCCAATTAAGGATTTCACCACCTTACGTCCCTATTAATCTACGTCACGTCTACGTCTTGTAATCTGATCTTGTTCCCTCTGTGCTGTGTGTGCTTTCTGTTCTGCCGCTTTCTGAGCTCTTCTTGTCCTTGGGAAGAGCGGAGGAATGCTGTCCAGAGACTGTGAATCTTCCATTGTTTCTCCTCCTAGCTGTTCCCCATCCCGTATTTCCCAGCTTCTGCCTTCTGAACTATGTCCCTCTGCAAACCACTGTTCCAAATCTATACTGTCCTCCTCAGTGCAGCCCGGTCCCTGACACCACCCCTGCAAAAACTGTCAGTCTGCAAGTGCCTCATGCTGCTGGGAACTGTTGCTTGCACCAACCCCGCTGAGCTATAATTCCCAGCACCCTTAACAAACTTCACTTCTCTTGATTCTTTTTTTGGGGGGGGAGGAATCATGTGCCTTAAAATTAAGAGGTGTACGCAGCCACAGAGAAGCATTTTACTGCCGTACGGGGACCCTGCAAAAATAACACGAATTTAGGCATACAACTGATATTTTAATAGTCGTGACTGATTGAATTTCCCCCACTGATCAAAATGGTGCAAACATTGTCTCCTGATTCAATCTAATCCGTTCGCTCAGGCCTGAGCTAATCCTTCTCCTCGGTTAATTAGGACACGTTATTAAATTCCAATCCAATTTTCAAAGCTTATATCCTGCTTGCTGAGCCTTCTCTGCTTTAAGCCCCTTATCCATGTTTAACTTATACCTGAGCATGTTGGAAAACTCACAGATAACTGCTAATAAAGCCACGGCAAATCTTCGGGGGATTTTGCAAGAATCAAAGACCGCCTGCCTTTTGCAAGAGTTTTATCGCCTCCTCCCCAGACTTTGATATTAAACGCTGCCCTGTCAGTGAGAGCCAAGAGGCCAAATCAACAGTTGCCTCTGCCTTAATCCAGTCCAGCCCTTGAAGGGGAGTGAATCTGCTTCTGTCCTTGTGGGAACGTTAAGGATAGTAGGAGAGGATATATTGATTTAATATTACCCTTCCTTCACTCAAGCTAGTGAGTCATGTAGCAAACCAGTTTCCCCTCGATACGGCAGGAAGCTAGTTTGCAGATTTGTCTGAATCTCTTTGTTGTTGTTGTTTTGTCGTTTAGTCGTGTCCGCTTCTTCGTGCCCCCCTGGACCAGAGCACGCCAGGCCCTCCTGTCTTCTACCGCCTCCCGCAGTTGGGTCAAACTTATGCTGGTAGCTTCGAAAACACTGTCCAGCCATCTCATCCTCTGTCGTCCCCTTCTCCTTGTGCCCTCCATCTTTCCCACCATCAGGGTCTTTTCCAGGGAGTCTTCTCTTCTCATGAGGTGGCCAAAGTCTTGGATCTTGGAGCTTCAGGATCTGACCTTCCAGTGAGCACTCAGGGCTGATTTCCTTCAGAATAGAGAGGTTTGATCTTCTTGCAGTCCATGGGACTCTCAAGAGTCTCCTCCAACACCAGAATTCAAAAGCATCCATTCTTTGGCGATCAGCCTTCTTGAAGGTCCAGCTCTCAGTTCCATACATCACTACTGGGAAAACCATAGCTTGAACTATACAAACCTTTGTTGGCAAGGTGATGTCTCTGCTTTTTAAGATGCTGTCTAGGTTTGCCATCGCCTTTCTCCCAAGAAGCAGGCGTCTTTTAATTTCGTGACTGCTGTCACCATCTGCAGTGATCATGGAGCCCAAGAAAGTCAAATCTCTCACTGCCTCCATTTCTTTGAATCTCTTTAGTTAAGCAGATTGGATTATTCCTGGTATCCCCCTTAAAAGAATACAGTGGTGCCCCACAAGACGAATGCCTCGCAAGACGGAAAACTCGCAAGACGAAAGGGTTTTCCATTTTTTGAGTTGCTTCGCAAGACGAATTTCCCTATGGGCTTGCTGCGCAAGACGAAAACGTCTTGCGAGTTCTTGCAGTTTGTTTCCTTTTTCTTAAAGCCGCTAAGCTGTTAATAGCCGTTTGGTGTGTTTTCTTGGATTTCTTTGCAGTACAGTATGTACACTTTGGTGATTTTTAAATGCTTTTCTGTCATGTTTAGAAACTTAAAGTATGTGCGACTTTAAAGAGCACTTAATAAACTCTTTTTGTACCAAATTTGGCTTTGTTTGGACTTTTTTTTTTGACCATAGGAACGCATTAATTGATTTTCAATGCATTCCTATGGGAAACCGTGCTTCGCAAGACGAAAAACTCGCAAGAAGAAAAAACTTGCAGAACGAATTAATTTTGTCTTGCAAGGCACCACTGTAAAGACACAAGAGTCTCTCCTTAAAAGTAACAAGAAGTTTACTCACATTCAGTTCACAGTATGATCCCTGAAGGCAGGCTTTAGCTAGTAGTCACAGAACATAGTAAGGGACACTGGTGGCGCTGTGGGTTAAACCACAGAGCCTAGGACTTGCCGATCAGAAGGTTGGCGGTTCGAATCCCCATGACGGGGTGAGCTCCCGTTGCTCGGTCCCTGCTCCTGCCCACCTAGCAGTTCAAAAGCATGTCAAAGTGCAAGTAGATAAACAGGTACCGCTCCGGCGGGAAGGTAAACGGCGTTTCCGTGAGCTGCTCTGGTTCGCCAGAAGTGGCTTAGTCCTGCTGGCCACATGACCCGGAAGCTGTACGCCGGCTCCCTCGGCCAGTAAAGTGAGAAGAGCGCCGCAACCCCAGAGTCGGCCACAACTGGACCTAATGGTCAGGGGTCCCTTTACCTTTACCTTACAGAACATAGTCTGAGTTCATCCCTTATGGGCAGGGCCGGATTGAGGTTTGATGAGGCCCTAAGCTACTGAAGGTTAGCTGTAGCTTGTTTAACTTATACGTATGGGGACTGAGCCCATGTGCTCAAAATACATTCAGAGAAGATTTTCCTCCCGATCCTACTTCTTTCGCTTTAGGTTCTAAATGTGTTTCCACCTCTCCTGTGTGTTGGTCGTTATTATGGAAGGCAGAGTAGCTCAGATACATCCCTTGCGGAACGTTTTTTGCTGTTTACCATACTGGGTGAGAACTTGTTTATGAAGTACCATGAAACCAGAAATAATCTTCCTCTTAGGGCTGAAGAGATGCTTTGAAATCAATGGGACAGTTTTCTGAGGAGGCATGTATGGAGCTGCGCTGTAAATCTCTGATATGTAAGAATGTGTAACTCAAAGTGTTGGTTCTGACCTTTAAAGCTCTAAACGGCCTCGGTCCAGTATACCTGAAGGAGCGTCTCCACCCCCATTGTTGTGCCCAGACACTGAGGTCCAGCTCCGAGGGCCTTCTGGCGGTTCCCTTGCTGTGAGAAGCCAAGTTACTGGGAACCAGGCAGAGGGCCTTCTCGGTGGTGGCACCAGCCCTGTGGAACGCCCTCCCAGCAGATGTCAAAGAGATAAACAACTACCTGACATTTAGAAGACATCTGAAGGCAGCCCTGTTTAGGGAAGCTTTTAATGTTTAATAGGTTATTGTATTTTAGTGTTTTGTTGGAAGCCACCCAGAGTGGCTGGGGAAACCCAGCCAGATGGACGAGGTATAAATAATAAATTATTATTATTATTATTACTATTCTTCAAGAAATACCAAAAACGAAAATATAAGAGTACTTTCTTTCAAGCTGGAGGACAGACCATTCTGTTGACCACCAAAGTCGTAAAAAGTACTAATTCTCATGCTAAAATTATTATAAAATAGGGTTGCTGTATGTCCGTCAACCTGGTTGCCCTGGATCTTAGGCAAGTCAACCGGAAAATTGTGTTTTTTTGACATTTTGGGGGGTTTCCTTAAGAAAGCGAAACAATTTTGGTGGTTTCCCCTTTTAAAAAAAGCTCAACAGTTTTACTTTCTGAGATATGGCAACCCTATAGCAAAACCTCCCCATCCCATACAATTTGTGTTTGCCTGGGAAGCGGACCTACCGAGGAGTAAGCAGGGAGGGATTCATTTGCACCACCTTGGCCCCTGCCTGGTCTGCTCTCCCTACCTGCCTACATCGGCCTGAGTGTTGTCTGCACCAGTGCCATTGCTGCCTGCCTGCAGGGAAGCGGTGTTTCTGGCTGCTTGCAGTGCTTGGCCTTGTTTGGTTGCTGACTCGGTGGGGCCACCCCATTGTCAGTCAGAATGTAGAATTGCAGGCCAGGCGCTGCGGTAGACAGACTGTGACCCTTGCCCAGAGTGTATCCCCTAATCTCACCTGGCATTTGCAGACAGGGGTGGAAAGTAAAGGTCTAATGTCTCTGGGATGGCCGGTAGCAAGAAACATACTGCCCCAATCTCAGCAGTTATGGACAGGAAAACGTACAGTTGGAAGGAAGGAGCTGAGTGTGGGAATGTTGAGGGTGGCAGGAGGGGATATATTGTTTATTAATACCCTTCCTAACTTGTGCTAGAAAGTTTCTTTACTTAGCAGAGTTTACATTCCCCTTTTACACGCACAGCAGATAGCTGGTCGCAGGCTCGTGTGAGTCTCTCAGTATTATACAATTCAGTCTGTCTCAGATTGAATTGTACGTTCCTGGCAAGTTCCCTCGAATCCCTCTTAAAAGAATAAAGACACCACAGTCTTATTCATTAGCAGAGCTTACATTCCCCTTTTACAAGCACAGCAGATAGCTGGTTGCAGGCTCGTGTGAGCCTCTCACTACAGTGGTACCTCGGGTTACAGACGCTTCAGGTTACAGACTCCGCTAACCCAGAAATAGTACCTCGGATGAGAACAGAAATCACGCAGTGGCGGCGCAGCGGCAGCAGGAGGCCCCATTAGCTAAAGTGGTGCTTCAGGTTAAGGACAGTTTCAGGTTAAGAACAGACCTCCAGAACGAATTAAGTTCTTAACCCGAGGTACCACTGTATTATACAATTCAGTCTGTCTCAGATTGAATTGTATGTTCCTGGTAAGTTCCCTTTAATCCCTCTTAAAAGAATAAAGACACCACCATCTTATTCAAAGTCAATAAAATAAGTTTACTCACATCAGTTCACAGTTGGATCCCTGAAAGCAGACTTAGTTACAAATACAGTGGTACCTCCAGTTGTGAACGGGATCCGTTCCGGAGCTCCGGTCAAATCCTGAGGAATTCACAACCAGAGGTGCTGCTTCTGTGCATGTGCGCGGTGTGTAGAGCACTTCTGTGCATGCATGTGTGGTGAAACCCGGAAAAATACTTCCAGGTTTGTCGCGTATGTATCCCAAAGGATACGTAACCGGAGGTGAATGTAAGTAGAGGTACCACTGTATGTACATGTGGATCTACCCCATCAGGGGAATAATCCAGTCCTAGCTAGAAGCTGGTCAAACAACGAAGGAAGTGAAAAAGAGAGAGATGTGCTGCGTGACTCCTTCTTTTGTTACCTGGACAGGTAAGGTCACGTCCACCTTCTATCACATGCAAAAGGAAGGATGCTCCAGCCAGGAGGAACAGGAAGTCTCAACTGGCTGGACCAAACATCCCCCTGCATGTCCACTCTAGGAAAACAAGGAATGTTGTACTTGACTGCCTCTCGTGGATCACATCCCACACTGAACACCATTGGGGGAGCTCCATCCCTCTCTCTCCTGTTACATCCACACTGGGAAACTATGGTTAGCAGCCTCCACACATCAGAACATCATCTCCTGCCTGTAGGTTTCCCAAGTATGCATCTGGGTGGCTCCTGTCAGCATGCTGAGTTTAAAAAAAAGAACTGTGGCGATCCCATTCAACTCTTCTTGGCTTCTTAAAACAAATGGATTATTTGCATATTTCCCCAGAACCGATTCCAGCTGCAATGCATTAGACATTTCCTGTTAATTTCCCCAAAGCAGGACTTTGTGGCAGGAACAAAGATCAGCTGCAAAGAGCTCGGAATCAGCTATCCAACACCACCCTCTCCTGGGAGCAAATATTTCTGCGAGGATTGGAGTTGGCCGTATTTAAAGGTAGACAGCATCTTAAAAAGCAGAGACATCACCTTGCCGACAAAGGTCCGTATAGTTCAAGCTCTGGTTTTCCCAGTAATGATGTATGGAAGTGAGAGCTGGACCATAAAGAAGGCTGATCGCCGAAGAATGGGATAAGTAATGCTTATTCCACAAAAGGTTTACAAAGTTCGGTTATTGCAAAAGTTTTTTAGTGTTAATTTTAACTTTTGTGCATTTTTTAACACTGAAAAACTTTTGCAATAACCGAACTTTGTAAACCTTTCATGGAATAAGCATTCATTTTTAGGAAAATGAAGTTGCAGCGCTATTCTTTTTTTAAAAAAAAGTTTGGTTATTGCAAAAGTTTTTCAATGTTAATTTTAACTTTTATGCATTTTTTAAAACCACCACAGTATTTTAACAATCACATCTTACGCCCTTTAGAGGAGAAATTGTGAATTGCAGGATTTCAAATCCCCGTCGTCATCCTTGGCTTCACTCGGTTTTGTTTATAACCCTCTTCCATTTTCTTCTAGTCCGGTCAAATCTGGCCCTGGTGGAGGAGAGTGGCGTCGGTGGGCGAGCCTTATGGTGAGAAAAGCCTTCCCTCTGGATAACCCAGAGAACTAAAGCTTCTCCTCTTATTCCTTCTGCAGACTCTTTGAGACCCACCCCGAGTGCAAAGACGTTTTCTTCCTCTTCCGGGACATCGATGACCTGCAGCAGCTGAAGATGAGCAAAGAACTGCAAGCCCACGGCCTCAGGTGGGTAGCGCCCCAAACAGCCCCTCTTCTCCGGGTCTGAAGCTGAAAGTTGGAAGATTCAGGAGAGATGATGATGATGATGATGATAGAAGAACTTCATGTAGCACCTTGTAGGTGTTATGGAAATTATGGGTGGGGGGCACATCTTTAAAGTTGTTAAATGTTACAAATATTATGCCTGAATGTATCCTTTCGACTTGACAGCTCAGGGAAGTTACCTAGCTTTAAAAAATAATATAAAATCAACTCCTTTGCCACTTTCCTCCATTCCAAAGCTATTTCCCCCTTGAAAAAGGACTCCAGGAAGTGCCCAGAGGTGAGAATTGCTGAGCTGATTTTTGGCCAAGGAAAGCCTAATCCCATCACCAGACTTGCTGTTATGTACTGAGTTGAATGGGATTCAGAATGCAGCAGTCTGATTGGTCCTAGAACAATAGGATCCAAAATGCAGCAGTCTGATTGGTCCACAGGAGCCACCCAATCCAGCTCCAGGTGGAAGGGAATCCGCAACCTGATTGGCCTACAGGAGAATCCCGGAATTAGCCAATCACGTGGGGCCCATTGTGTAAATAATGTATATAAAGCAGACATTCTGGGGGAACTTCCATTCCTCCTCCTCACCACTATGAGCGGAATAAAGAGCATGAAATCCACTCTCGACTCCGAGTATATTTCACTTGCCAAGGGGCCAGACATGCAAAGGAACTTCTATTGTACTTTTGGGTGGTGAGTACTTAAGACATATTTATCTATGCTAATCTTATACCTGGGTCTTGCCCTGCCATGTCTGCTTATGCTAATCTTGTACCAAGGTCTTGTCTGGACATGTTTGCCAAGGTTAACCCCTCCCCTTCGAACTGTATTCTGGGATGTGGTGGGAAAGTTTTAAAAGTCCTTGTCACCCCATCCTCGGGGTTCAAAATTCCTCTTTGAACCTGTTGCGCAATAAACTTTGTTGTTGTTGTTGACCCCATGGACTAGTTGGTAAATTCATTACAATCTCTTGAGTTAAGCAATCCAGTCTGGCTTGTCGAGATTGGGTTAGTTCCTGGTAAATCCCCTTTGTTCTCTCTTAAAAAAAATAAAGACACAACAATCTTCTTTTAAAAGTAACCAGAAGTTTACTTACATTCAGTTCACAGTATGTTCCTGAAAGCAGGCTTTAGCTTGTAGTTACAGAAGAGAGTGTGGGTTCATCCCATTTGGGGATTGAGCCCATGTGCTGCTGGCTGAGAGCCAGCAGACAGCAAAAGGCATCAGGATGGAATAAATTAACGAATTCCTTTGCCCCACAAATAACCCAGAGATGCATTTTAAATAAAAGCACACATTCCACTCATGTGAAAATACGCTGATTCCCGGACAGTCCATGGGCCGGATTGAGAAGGCAATTGGGCCGGATCCGGGCCCTGGGCCTTAGTTTGCCTACCCATGATGTTGAAGAATCATTGCTTCATTCTACCGAGGATGCTCCAGACCAGGTGTGACAGGAAGTCCCACTGGCTGGACCAACATCCCCCTGCATGTCCACTCTGGGCAAACAGGAAATGTACTAGATTGCTTATCTTACATCCCATAGAGACAGCATGTGTCTGAATGCGCATTGTGGGCTCCCACCTGTGGCTGTTCTGACGCCAAGCTTCCTTCTCTGTCTCTTCCATGCCCTCTTTCCGTCGCCAGAGTGATGTCGTTCATCGAGAAGAGCGTGGCGAGGCTTGAACAGGAGGACAAACTGGAGCAGTTGGCCTTTGAACTGGGCAGGAATCACTTCCGGTACAAGGCACCCCCCAAGTACTATGAGGTGAGGAAGGCAGGGGCAGGCGGCCCCCTCTGCAGCCCCGCAGATTAACGCAGTTCGTGGGAAAGACGGGAGAGGAATTTGTTAGATCCGGAAGCTGCAGCCAGGAAATCCTTGATAGATACTTCACCTTAGTCAGAACTGGCATTGCTGCAGGTGCCAGGTAATACCTGGTCCACATTTGGAAGAAATCCATCTTTCAGTGTGGCGGCATCTGTGGAACTCCCTGCACCTTGATATCAGGCAGGTGCCTTCCCTGTACGCTTTCCCGTGGCTGCTAAAAACATTTTCATTTAGAGAAGCCTACCCAGCTATTTAGGGGACGCAGGTGGCGCTGTGGGTTAAACCACTGAGCCTCTTGGGCTTGCTGATCGGAAGGTTGGCAGTTCGAATCCCCACAATGGGCTGAGCTCCCGTTGCTCGGTCCCTGCTCCTGCCAATCTAGCAGTTCGAAAGCACACCAAAAAGTACAAGTAGATAAATAGGTACCGCTCTGGTGGGAAGGTAAATGGCAGATTCACCCATCCCTATGCGCTGTGCTTCCAAACCATCCAAGAAAAAGAGTATTAATGACACCCAGATTTTGCCAGAACTGGATGGTTCTTCCCTGCTCCTCGTTTCCAGAATCAAAAGATGGGGCTGAGTAGAGAATACAAGCAGCCTTCTCTTCTTCCTCTCTCTTTTCACCTCCCCAAATAACCCTCCCTTCTCTGGATTTCTCCCCCAGTACGTAGGTGCTCAGTTCGTCCAAGCTGTCCAGCCCATCCTAAAAGAACACTGGACTCTGGAGGTCGAGAAGGCTTGGCAGGTAAGAGAAACTTCCAGGGGTGACTCCAGTGAAGTTGCACTCGGAGCAGACCCAACAAAATGAGCAGAACTCAGTCCGTCACACCCAGGGCCGGATTTACATAAAAGCTAAACAAGCTCTAGCTTAGGGCCCCACTCTCTTGGGGGCGGGGGCCAAAAAATGTAAAGGGGAAAAAACCTGGGTGTACATTTCCAAAATATAAGATAAAAAACAAATAAAATAAAACCTACCTACAGCAACAGTGTTTTCTTTTTTTGGTAAAAATTGACAAACCTTTTGGCAGGTGGGGGGGGGTATTTCTGAAATAAATAAATAAACACCCCCACACAAGCAGCATGAGACGAAACAGTTTGGGGCATTTTTTTTTTTAATGATTGAAAGCAGCATGGGACAGAACTATGTTATCCACACACACACCCTCCGGTCCTCTTATCCCCGAGTAAACCTGTGTGGGACTGAGCCTGCCTGTCCAATGTGCTATTTCCAAAGCAATGGGGAGGCGCCTCTTTTGGGTACCTTCCGACAAACCGTTGGACAAGCATGATCGGGTTTGATTTCATAGGCCCTTAATTAGATTTCCGCTCCATAGAAATATCCTATTCTTCTAAAACAAAAATGTGGTGTGTCTTTTTTTAATCATTCCATGTGGGTTTTCTTTTAATAGACAGCACACACAATGAAGGCCCAGAGGGAAATTTCCCTAATCAAGGAGTGTGTCTATCATTTTCATCTGCCATTCTTCTTTTTGTCCATATCCTTTTTAAACTGGGGTGCCCAGAACAGGACACAGGACTCCAGGCAGGGTCTGACCAAGCCAGAATAGAGTGGGACTACGACTTCCCTTGATTTACATTTATGTCCCACGTTTTTCTGCAGTGAGCGCAAGGTGAATTCATGGTTCTCTCCTTCCTCCTTAAGTTGGACTACTGTAATGCGCTCTATGTGGGGCTGCCTTTGAAGGTGACCTACAGTTAATCCAGAATGTGGCTTCTAGACTGGTGACTGGGAACGGCCACCGAGACCACATAACACCAGTCTTGAAAGACCTATGTTGGCTCCCAGTGCGTTTCCAGGCAGAATTCAAAGTGTTGGTGCTGACCTTGAAAGCCCTAAACGGCCTCAGTCCAGTATACCCGAAGGAGCGTCTCCATCCCCATCGTTCAGCCCAGACACTGAGGTCCAGATCCGAGGGCTTTCTGGCAGTTCCTTCACTGCGAGAAGTGAGGTTACAGGGAACCAGGCAGAGGGCCTTCTTGGTAGTGGTACCCACCCTTCAGATGTAAGGAAAAACAATGATATGACTTTGAGAAGACATCTGAAGGCAGCCCTGTTTAGCAAAGTTTTTAATGTTTGATGTTTTGTCGTGTTTTTAATATTCTGTTTGGGAGCCGCCCAGAGTGGCTGGGGAAACCTAGCCAGACAGGTGGGGTAGAAGTAATAAATTATTATTATTATCCCCTCAACAACCCTGTAAGGTGGGTCAGGCTGAGAGGCCCTGTGAGCTTCAGGGCTGATTCATGGAATCACAGAATTATAGAGTTGTTAGGGACCACGAGGATGACCTAGTTCAACCCTGATGCAATGCAGGAATCTTTTGCCCAATGTGGGGCTCAAACCCACAACCCTGGAATTGTGAATCTCATGCTCTACCAAATCCCCAGTTCAGTGCTCTAACCACTGCACCACACTGGTCTTCCCATCTACAATATCTTTATTGTCATTGTCCTATGCAGAAATCTACAATCTAGGAGCACCTTAGAAATCAACTGGAGGGACGCGGGTGGCGGGTGGCTAAACCACAGAGCCTAGGTCTTGCCGATCCAATGGTTGGTGGTTTGAATCCCCGCGACGGGGTGAGCTCCCGTTGCTCGGTCCCTGCTCCTGCCAACCTAGCAGTTCAAAAGCACGTCAAAGTGCAAGTAGATAAATAGGTACCGCTCCGGCGGGAAGGTAAACAGCGTTTCCGTGCGCTGCTCTGGTTCTCCAGAAGCGGCTTCGTCCTGCAGGCCGCATGACCCGGAGCTGTACACCATCTCCCTTGGCCAGTAAAGCGAGATGAGCGCCGCAACCCCAGAGTCGGCCACGACTGGACCTAATGGCCAGGGGTCCCTTTACCTTTTCCTTTAGAGATCAACTGTTTGTTCTTGGTACTGTATGAGCTTTCGTGTGCATGCACACTTCTTCAGATACACACGAAAGCTCATATCAATAGCAAACTTAGTGGGTCTCTAAGGTGCTACTGGACAATTTATTTATTTATTTTTTCTATTTCTACTGCGTCAGACCAACACGGCTACCTACCTGAATCTAGCACCTGTTGTTTATTTGACTTAAAGGTAAAGGGACCCCTGACCATTAGGTCCAGTCGTGGCCGACTCTGGGGTTGCGGCGCTCATCTCGCTTTACTGGCCGAGGGAGCCGGCGTACAGCTTCCGGGTCATGTGGCCAGCAGGACTAAGCCGCTTCTGGCGAACCAGAGCAGCGCACGGAAATGCCGTTTACCTTCCCGCCGGAGTGGTACCTATTTATCTAACTTAGATATCTAACTTACCTGACTTAGGCCATAGCAAATTTCAGATTGACGTAAAAATGGCAAGGGTCGGTCGGGTGTTGCGTCTGTGTTTTTGGAACGTGGTCCTACCGTTTCACCCCCTGGTTCTGCCATAACCCTCCGTGCCCCCCATTCCTCCCCCTTTTGGGGGGCAGGGTTCACCCAGTAACCGTTTGCCTCTCTCTTCCCTTCCCCCCCCCCCCAGAGCCTCTTCAAATATTTGGCGGCCACCATGCGGCGAGGCTTCTACACGGAGGAGAAGACTGCGGGAACCGGCAAGTCTCTTTCCTCGAGGAAGGCTTGCGCTGAGTCAACTCCAAGCAAAAACTAGCAAGACAAAAATCTGCTCTTGATGTGACTCAACGATGGACACACTCACACACCCTGGACTCCCCCCTTTTTGGGTCCTCTCTTCCAAGCGGAACTCCCAGGTGCAGGAAAAGTCCTTTGCAGTGATTCCGTCTCTGTTGAAAAACGGGGGTTGGTAATAATATTTTTAAAAGAAACCCGAGGCAAGGATTCGTGGGTTCTTGAAAGATGGACCAAGCATCCATCAATATGCTTCCTATGAGCCTTATAAATGCGTATTTATGTCTGGGAGGGATTGTTGCGGGAATGGAGTCCTGCTCAGCTGAGCGCATGTTGCCCTGCTGTTTCAGAGGGCTCCTGATAATAATAATACTAACTTGATTGTCATCGTACAACCTCTGTACAATGAAATTAAATGAGCCTCTCTCCCTCCCCCAAACTCTCAATCTGTTATCGAACAACACGCCACCTCGCAAGTCAATTTCGCTAAATTATTTTCGATGCAATACAATAAACTTTATTGTCATTGTCCCATACAGAACAACGAAATTGAAAAAACTACATCAGACATTCAAAAACCCACAAGCCTGCTATGCCAGCTATCCCAGCCTGGTTAGCACCCTAAAAACTCTGATACCCCATAATTGAATACAATATACTCCCATAGAAACTACCTTACACTGCATTTAAAACCAAAATCGCATTTGGATGGAAACTGTTTCTCAGGCGGCTAGTCCTGGTCTTTATAACCCTGGACCTTCTTCCAGAAGGCAGAAGCTGAAAGAGATCATTTCCGGGGTGCGCACTATCCTGCGCTATCTCTGCAGCTTTCTTATGGCACCTGGAAGCGTAGATTTGATCCAAGGTGGGAAGAGTGCACCCAATTATTCTCTCCGCAGTCTTTACAACCCTGGACAGCATTGTTCTTCCCCTAGCCGTGCAGCTCCCAAACCACACACAGAGACCGTAAGTTAATACACTCCCCACAGTACAATGGTAAAAGGCCACCAACAGGTCCTTTGAGAGATCATTTTTCTGGAGGATTCTCAGAAAATATAACCTCTGCTGTGCTCTCTTCATCGGGTTTTTGCTGTTTTCTCCCCAGGTTAGGTCATCTCTCAACTCCATTCCCAGAAATCAAAACACCGAGGCCTGTTCCACACACTTCCCCTCAATAATGAGTGGGTGAATATTCAATTTACATTTCCTAAAGTCCACAATAATCTCTTTTGTTTTCTTTAAGGAGTAAGTTGTTTTTCCTGCACCACTCCCCCAACTGCTCAACTTCCTTCCTATAGGCTGCCTCCACCTCTCCAGCCGTGATTAAACCAACCACCGTTGTATCATCTGCAAACTTAATGATCTTATTATTGGGGTTTTGGGGGGCACAGCCAGCTGTATAGAGCATATATAAAAGCGGGCTCAACACGCACCCCGTATTCATGATGAGATCCGCAGAGACGTGGGAACCCATCCTGACCCGTAGTGAACTGTTTGATAGAAAATCTAATATCCACCTGCACAAACATGGTGGAAGTCCCAGGTCTAATAGTTTGGGCACCAATCTATGCGGAAGAATAGTATTAAATGCAGAACTAAAGTCTACAAATAACAGTCTCGCGTAGTTCCCTTGCTTCTCCAAATGAGTCAGGACAGCATGTAAAGCCATTGCCACAGCATCCTCTGTGGATCTCTTTGCCTTGTACGCCAACTTTGTTGTTGTTTAGTCGTTAGTCGCATCCGCCTCTTCGTGACCCCGTGGACCAGAGCACACCAGGCACTCCTGTCTTCTACTGCCTCCTGCAGTTTGGTCCAACTCATGCTGGTAGCTTCAGGAACACTGTCCCACCATCTCGTCCTCTGTCGTCCCCTTCTCCTTGTGCCCTCCATCTTTCCCCACATCAGGGTCTTTTCCAGGGAGTCTTCTCTTCTCATGAGGTGGCCAAAGTCTTGGAGTCTCAGCTTCAGGATCTGTCCTTCCAGTGAGCACTCAGCACCCTTACGTAAACTGGTAAGGGTCAAGTCCCACTGGCAGACAAGATAAGATGCGGTTCCTCACCAGTTTTTCAAAACATTTCATTATAATGGGTGTCAACGCCACAGGGCGAAAATCATTCAGACTGTCTATCTTTGATTTTTTTTAATTTAAAGGAGGAGACTCCCTCCACACAGCCCCCCCCCCCAATATACAACGGCACAGGTTCCCCTCTCTTCCTCCAGAAGTCCATCACCATCTCCTTTGTCTTACTAATATTTAGGTGCAAGTTATTCTCTAAGCACCATGTGGATACTTTTTGAACCTCCCCCCTGGACGCTGTTTGATCTCCACCTGCAATTAGGCCCATTATGGTAGTATCATCTGCAAACTAAATAATTACAGTGGATGGGTCAGATGAAATACAGTCATATGTCTACAACGTGCGCAGGTCTTATAGACGGGAAAGTATGGTAGTTCTGCTGGAGATCCAGGAAAAGGAAGCATCTAGTTTGCGCCTTTCAGTGGGGGAATGCCTGTTTCAAATGCATGCAGAACACCCCAAGTTGAACGCGCCCCCCCCCCCCAGCGACTCTGGTTGTTAAGTTGTGGGTGAACATATCAGAAGACACAGAGATTCTTCAAACAGCTCTTGTTTATTCACAGGCCAGAACAGAACTGAACTGAAGGGTTCAGCCAGCCTGCTTATATAGAGCTCCACTACAAAGCAACAGTAACCACTTTCTGTAACTATCCAATCACTGAACATCACTTTCGATCCCTTATTTGCATGTGTGGACCTGAACTATCTACAGTATCCCCCTGCTGGCCCAGGGTGAGAACTTCAGTACATAACACTGGTTTTAAAAGGGTTGTTGTGATGGGGGAGACGCATTTCCTTAGAAAGCTTCTGACAACCCAATTAAGCTTGAAGAAGAAGAAGAAAAAGATTTGGTTTGCATTGATTCGCATTTGCAGTCCATGAACCCAAAGCACAGCTGTCCTTGGAAACTTGCACGTCTTTTAATTTTGTAACGCAGATTTGTATTTTTTAAAACATGCATGCACTAGAATGAAGTAAGCCACCAAAATGCATTTATTAGTAAAAGAACATACATACAAGCATCAATCATATTAGGGAGATTGCTTTGCAAAAATATTAGGAAATTTGCATAGAGAAACATATATATTAGACGTTCACACTAAAATGCTAATTAATTTTCATGAATATTAAAGAGAGAGAGAGCTGAACATGACTGGAAAAATGAAATACTTTGATGGGAATGCTCTTGGGTTTCATTGTTCTGGTCCCAAGTTCCAAGAAATCTCTAAAATAATTAAATCCAGTTGTTCAGGCTCCCCCACAACTGCCATCACTCAGTATGTGAACGACTAACATGAAAGCTTGTCACCCGAAAGAGCTTTCGTCATGGGTCTTAGCTGCAGCCAGGATTTCGAGGGCTCAGTAATGGGAAAGAACTTACATGTGGCATAAGAACTTAGGGTGTTTGGCTATTGTTGGGGGACGGGGAATATGCATGAACCGCACATTTCCAGGCAGGTGGAGGATCCAGAATATTTCTGTGCTATCTGATGGCATTTTATTTTCTATGTTTTCAGACTCAGATGCTCAACATCCACCATCCATGCCTCCTTAGGAAATAGAGATGGCTCTGTTGATATAAGTACATCGCCATTTCTATTGTTCTTGTTGTTTAGTTGTTCAGTCGTGTCCAACTCTTTGTGACCCCCTGGACCAGAGCACGCCAGGCACTCCTGTCTTCCACTGCCTCCCGCAGTTTGGTCAAACTCATGCTGGTCTCTTCGAGAACACTGTCCCACCATCTTGTCCTCTGTCCTCCCCTTCTCCTTGTGCCCTCCATCTTTCCCAACATCAGGGTCTTTTCCAGGGAGTCTTCTCTTCTCCTGAGGTGGCCAAAGTCTTGGAGCCTGAGCTTCAGGATCTGTCCTTCCAGTGAGCACTCAGAGCTGATTTCCTTCAGAATGGATCGGTTTGATCTTCTTGCAGTCCATGGGACTCTCCAGAGTCTCCTCCAGCACCACAATTCAAAAGCATCCATTCTTCGGCGATCAGCCTTCTTTGTGGTCCAGCTCTCGCTTCCATACATCACTACTGGGAAAACCACAGCTTTAACTATACGGACCTTTGTTGGCAAGGTGAGGTGTCTGTTTTTTATTGCTTATTTGCTTTCCATAAGCAATACCCGGCTACATCACTTTGGGGTTGTTTATAATGCCAATAAAAATCAGAAATTAAAGAAAGGAAGAAATGGACCCAGACGGAGAGATTTGCCCACCATCCCTAGACAAAAAAATAGCCTGACCTGGTTTTACTTTGTTTCGTAGCCTCACTGCTGCCCTTGAAGATATTGCTTTGGGTTGCAGATACCGTCAGACTGGCCACACCTGCGCTCCAGATGTTTTTGTCCCATCCCACGGGGATGGAGCATTTGGGAGCTTGCTTTGCACCATCTGTGAGCAAACCGTGAGCCCTTGAAACGTCAGCTCCTGTTCCTCCTGCCTTTTACTGCCTTGCGCTCCTCAAGCCCCGCTGCTTTGTAAAATGATTTGCTTGCGATTTCGGCAATTAGGCTGCCTTGAAATGTGCTCTTGCTTTCCATCAAATGGTTTGCCCACAGGATATTCCCAGAGCAGTTTTTCCTTCTCTGTAATCCCCCCACACACACCTCTCTCTATAATTTAGGGCTGTGATGTGCAGTTGGTTACTCACTCCCGTTAATTGCAAAAGAAAATAGAGGCCTGCAGAGATTGAGCCCACCGGAAAGCTCTCCTGCCCGGACCTCATTTACATTATTCTTAATTTTTTTAAATTATTACAA
The DNA here is from genome assembly GCA_034642415.1 of Podarcis siculus. Classification (NCBI taxonomy): domain Eukaryota; kingdom Metazoa; phylum Chordata; class Lepidosauria; order Squamata; family Lacertidae; genus Podarcis; species Podarcis siculus. The sequence goes on along the minus strand of JAXCMG010000044.1, from coordinate 691,551 downwards.
ACTTTCCTGGCAAAAAATTAAAACTACCAAGCGCAAAGTGTTGTCTTCCAGGACAAATGCATGTATAGATGATAAGTCTCTTATGCTGTCATCCACGGGGCATCAAAACAGACTTGGGAAATCTTTTGCGCTGCAGATTGAAATCATTGAGTCGGGCAGGAGAACTTCCTGGTGGATCGGTCCCATGGTGGCTCAGATCTGCCTGCCTCCCAGCCACTCGCCTTTAACTGTTTCCCCAATCTCCCCCCTCCATGCTGACGGTCGCCCCACTGAGCCGCAATCTTGGTGACTTTTGGACCCCAACAATCTGGGTGACTTTTTGGATCCCTTGTACTTTCAGAAAGATGTGCCTTTGGGGCTTTTCCCAGCCTGCTGCTGACGCTTCTGTACTATCAGATTCCTAATAAAAGTTTAGAAAACATAAGAAAAAAAAGCACAGCAGTTCCTCTTTCCTGCCTCTTCCTTCTTATTGCCTTCCGTGTCTTTGCAGAAAGCCGGAACGGACGGGGCGAAATCTGCAGTTGGATAAGGGAAGGTCTGCATCTGTGTGTGTGATAGTCTAAAACATGGGTAGGCAAACTAAGGCCCGGGGGCCGGATGCGGCCCAATCACCTTCTCAATCTGGCCCACGGACGGTCCGGGAATCAGCGTGTTTTTACATGAGTAGAATGTGTCCTTTTATTTCAAATGCATATCTGGGTTATTTGTGGGACATAGGAATTCTTTCATCCCCCCCTCCTCCAAAATATAGTCCGGGGAACAGTGGACAGGCCCCCTGCTGAAAAAGTTTGCTGACCCCTGCTCTGAAACAATTAAAAACAGCCAGCCATCAGACCGAACTCCTAGGGGCCAAGCTCCCTTCAGCCCCCCCCCAATAAAAAAATTGAGGGAGCTGAGCTGGACGGGGTATGCATGCATATTCAACTGCTTAAGGGCATCTGTGTCAACCAGGAAATCTCAGTGGCGGAGATGAGAACATAAGAGTTGTTCCATTGTCTGGAGAGGTCCCTGCAACTAATCCAGAATGCGGCAGCTAGACTGGTGACTGGGAGCGGCCGCCGGGACCATATAACACCAATCCTGAAAGACCTACATTGGCTCCCAGGACATTTCCGAGCACAATTCAAAGTGTTGGTGCTGACCTTGAAAGCCCTAAACAGCCTCGGCCCAGAATACCTGAAGGAGTGTCTCTACCCCCAGCATTCAGCCCAGACACTGAGGTCCAGCTCCGAGGGCCTTCTGGCGGTTCCCTCCCTGTGAGAAGTGAGGTTACATGGAACCTGGCAGAGGGCCTTCTCGGTAATGGCACCCACCCATGGAACGCCCTCCCACCAGATGTCAAGGAAATAGCAGACTACCAGACTTTTAGAAGACATCTGAAGGCAGCCCTGTTTAGGGAAGCTTTTAATGTTTAACAGACCACTGTATTTTAATATTTTGTTGGAAGCTACCCAGAATGGCTGGGGAAGCCCAGCCAGATGGGCAGGGTATAAATAATAAATTATTATTATTATTATTATTATTATTGCATGGAGAAACCATTTTCAATGGAGCCCAGCAATGGAAGTGAACAGCTGTGTTGAGGAAGCACCTGGTGTCGCAGTTTTGCACCCTTTTCAATTTTGCACCCGGGGCAACTGCCCCTGTGCCGCGACACCAGTGCAGCCCAGTGCCGGATTTACCTATAAGCTAAACAAGCTCTAGCATAGGGCCCCACTCTCTTTTTTGGGGGGCCCCAAAAAAATTAAAGGGAGAAAAAACTGGTTGTACATTTCCAAAATATAAGATAAAAAACAAATAAAATAAAACACACCTACAGCAGCAGTTTTGCGTTGTGTAGGCTCCTGTGATGTAAGTCATGGCCCCCGCCTGCTAGCCTGCTCCCTAAAATATCCCTGGTTTGCTCCTTTCTATATATTGGGACGCGGGTGGCGCTGTGGGTTAAACCACAGAGCCTAGTACTTGCCGATCAGAAGGTCGGCGGTTCAAATCCCCACGACAGGGTGAGCTCCCATTGCTCGGTCCCTGCTCCTGCCAACCTAGCAGTTCAAAAGCACAGCAAAGTGCAAGTAGATAAATAGGTCCCGCTCCAGCGGGAAGGTAAACGGCGTTTCCGTGCGCTGCTCTGGTTCGCCAGAAGCGGCTTAGTCATGCTGGCCACATGACCCGGAAGCTGTACGCCGGCTCCCTCGGCCAATAAGGCGAGATGAGCGCCGCAACCCCAGAGTTGGCCACGACTGGACCTGATGGTCAGGGGTCCAAAAAAATAATAATATATATAGGGTGCCTACATTCTGCATGAACTGGTTGCATGGAAACATGTGCAAATGGCTTGAGATACCGATTAGGTACATCAATTACCAAGTAGCATATATTTAACACAAAAAACCGCGACAATTTGTTGTGGACAAAGGACGGCTGGACATTGAAAGGGCCCCATTACTTTTAGTTGCTTAGGGCCGCATCAAACCTAAATCTGGCCCTGCTGTAGCCTGAGAAGGCCCTTCCTTGAATTTCCACCAAATGTGCCTCAGACATTAGTGAAAGGTTCTGACATCTCCCAGATATCTTTTTTTAAAAAACCAAGGTGTCTTCTATGGAGAAATGCTCCATAGAAGTAATAGTGCCACTGTATTCTGCTCTGGTCAGACCTCACCTGGAGTACTGTGTCCAGTTCTGGGCACCACAGTTCAAGAAGGACACTGACAAACTGGAACGTGTCCAGAGGAGGGCAACCAAAATGGTCAAAGGCCTGGAAACGATGTCTTATGAGGAACGGCTAAGGGAGTTGGGCATGTTTAGCCTGGAGAAGAGGAGGTTAAGGGGTGATATGATAGCCATGTTCAAATATATAAAAGGATGTCATATAGAGGAGGGAGAAAGGTTGTTTTCTGCTGCTCCAGAGAAGCGGACACGGAGCAATGGATCCAAACTGCAGGAAAGAAGATTCCACCTAAACACTAGGAAGAACTTCCTGACAGTAAGAGCTGTTCGACAGTGGAATTTGCTACCAAGGAGTGTGGTGGAGTCTCCTTCTTTGGAGGTCTTTAAGCAGAGGCTTGACAACCATATGTCAGGAGTGCTCTGATGGTGTTTCCTGCTTGGCAGGGGGTTGGACTCGATGGCCCTTGTGGTCTCTTCCAACTCTATGATTCTATGCTGCATTTCTGATAACCTGGCCCTTAAGTTGCACAGAGTTCTATACAGATCAGCAGCAAGCCCCTTTAAGGTCTGCCTGGAAATGGACCAGTTGGATTTCTGCCTGCCCTGAAAGGAGGCAAGGGGAGAATGGCGAAAGATTTATTTGTACAGTTGGGTCGGCTGAGCATTTTATCCAAAATGAGTATGGGAGCTTCTCGCAATTAACGTCTTTGCCTGAGGTCAGGAACAGAAATCACGCAAGTGGGGTTGTCGAGCCCTGTCTTATCGGCGTGGACTTTTTATGTAAATGCATCCAAACAATAACACTGAACAACAAAACTGGGCTTTATGAGCCTTTGCAAGTGCAAACCGACTCATACATGGAGCCTGGGAAGATAAACATCCACCATCTATTACACAATCTGAAGCCTTTAATGGCCTTGTTATCTTTGGGTTTGGGCTGGATGTCCATCAATATGCGGATGATACCCAGCTCTACCTCTCTTTCGAATCAGAACCAGTGAAGGCGGTGAAGGTCCTGTGTGAGTGTCTGGAGGCGGATGGAGGATGGATTGAGGTTGAATCCTGACAAGACAGAAGTATTGTTTTGGAGGGACAGGAGGTGGGCAGGTGTTGGGGACTCCCTGGTCCTGAATGGGGCAACTGTGCCTCTGAAGGACCAGGTGCGCAGCCTGGGAGTCATTTTGGACTCACAGCTGTCCATAGAGGCGCAGGTCAATTCTGTGTCCAGAGTTGCCACCGAGACACCATAACACCAGTCCTGAAAGACCTACATTGGCTCCCAGTACGTTTCTGAGCACAATTCAAGGTGCTGGTGCTGACCTTTAAAGCCCTAAATGGCCTCAAAGGCCCAGTAGACCTGAAGGAGCATCTCCACCCCCATCGTTCAGCCCAGACACTGAGGTCCAGATCCGAGGGCCTTCTGGCAGTTCCCTCCCTATGAGAAGTGAAGCTACAGGGAACCAGGCAGAGGGCCTTCTTGGTAGTGGCACCCACCCTGTGGAACGCCCTCCCACCAGATGCCAAGGAAATAAACAACTATTTGACTTTTAGAAGACATCTGAAGGCAGCCCTGTTTAGGGAAGTTTTTAATGTCTGAAATTTTACTGTGTTTTTAATATTCTGTTTAGGAGCCACCCAGAGTGGATGGGGAAACCCAGTCAGATGGGTGGGGTATAAATAATAGATGATGATGATGATGATGTTACTCTTGAGATCAAGCCGTGCTTGTGCTGTAAGATTTGCTGCTTGCTTATATCATAATCTGAACAGCATCCAGATCACCCGTCCCTTTCGTTCTATGTAATAGGCCAACCTTGCTTTATTCCTCTTGTGGGAGAACTTCTTGTGGGCTTGCAAACACATATTCATAACAAACACACATTATAACTCTAGCCAAACGCCTTAGTAGCTTGTGTAGGAAGAGGCATGAGTGCTGGACATGCATGTGGGTTCAGACACGCCCCTTACAACATGTGCATGACATAACAAACATGTCATAACACAACGTAAGATTCCTGCACTGCAGCGGGTAGGACTAGATGACCTTTGGGGGGACCCATTCCAACTATTGAATCCTAGTATTCTATGATCTTTACACAGAGCCCCCCCAATGCCTGCCTCAGTGCTGGACCATCTCCCCTCTTTCATCTTTGCAGTGACTCGGTCCTCTCTGGGACTTCTTTGGATTGTTGTTTTAAAAAAAAAAACATTATTTTTTTTTAAACGACTTTGTTGGCTGGAAGGGAAGGGTTGTGATTGTACTGGCAGCTGTCCTTAGGCTGGCCAGCCAGCAAATGCTTTGCAGTCGTCTCCTTGTTTCAACGCCAAACAGCCATCCTGAAGCGAGAGAGGTGTGGCAAAGATTGCATCCTGCGAGTGTCCGGAATCGCTGGTGCTGCCTTGGTCCAACCAGAAGTGTCTACGACGCAGCGAGGAGCCAGAGGGCAGACGAAAACAGCAGTGGACGAACATCTTTGGCCTGGTGAGTCAGGATGGGGGAGAGAGGTGCCTGGCTTTTCTTGTTTGCAGGGCTCTTTCACCCACCCAGCTCCTCCACAACCCCAAGAACTACAGCTCTGGAACTAAGAACATTCAAGCTGGAAACAGGTAAGTGGAGCAGAAGCTTCTCATCAGAACCAAGAGGGTTACCTTGCAGGCAGCAGCAATGGGAGTCTGGGCTATTCCGGAAGCACAAAACCCTGCAGGATTTGAGCTGTCGATTGGATGGGATAGAGCTGTAGGCTTCCAGCGTGAGATGCCTCCTCATTTAAGCAGAGAAAGCAGAACATGTGCAAATCCATGGTCGTAGCAAACAGCACCCACTTGGAGCCCACGGAAGTCCCCTTGCAGCCAGCTGCAAATCCTGCCTCTGCCACGCTTCCCGTAGCTCTGGAAAACGCGAGCTGTGTGTGTCTTGTCCAACGGGCATCGTTCAGGCTGGGGAACGCTGTTGAGCAAGCATCTTCTGTGAGTTCAGAAAGATCAGCCGGTCGCCGCTGCCCACTGGCAAACTGTCAGATATCCAAGACATGTACAGTTACTCAACTGTTGCGAGGGTTTGGCTTAGGAAGGGAGGCTTACGGAGGAAACCCCCCCAGGGAAAGGGAGTGTTGTGCTTGTAGTTTAGGGAAGGCTTTAGATGCAACAGCAAACGCTTAAAAGTTTGCCATTAATATGTTTCGGTTGAAAACCTCTGGGCGGGTTTTGGATGAGTCCCACTAATGGGAACCAGCACAACGGTTCCCACGAATGCGACAGGACTCCTAGGTTTATAGAATCAGAGAGCTGGAAGGGTTCCTGAGGGTCATCTAGCCCAACCCCATGCAATATAGGAATTTCAGTTAACGCATCCATGAGAGCCCACCATCTTCCAAAAGAGACCGCTCCACTGTTGAACAGTTCTTGCTGTCAGAAAGTTCTTCCTGATATTTCGTCGGACTCTCCTTTGTCATTTGAATCCGTTGGTTCAGGCCCTACCTGCTCTTTAGATGATACTAATGTTATTGGGAGGAGGGACGCGGGTGGCGCTGTGGGTTAAACCACAGAGCCTAGGACTTGTCGATCAGAAGGTCAGCAGTTTGAATCCCTGCGACGGGGTGAGCTCCCGTTGCTCAGTCCCTGCTCCTGCCAACCTAGCAGTTCGAAAGCATGTCAAAGTGCAAGTAGATAAATAGGTACCACTCCGGCGGGAAGGTAAACGGCATTTCCGTGCGCTGCTCTGGTTCGCCAGAAGGGGCTTAGTCATGCTGGCCACATGACCCGGAAGCTGTACACCGGCTCCCTCAGTCAATAAAGCGAGATGAGCGCCGCAACCCCAGAGTCAGTCACGACTGGACCTAATGGTCAGGGGTCCCTTTACCTTTTAATGTTATTGGAGGTGGGCAGGTTAGGCCCCCTGTCTAATTCTTGGAATATCCAGGCTAGCTTCCCAGTGGGGCAATAGCCTGGGTGATGGGCCATTAAGGGGAGCAAAGGAAAGGGCTGTGTGCAAGGCGGCAAATGGGTGGGACCCTCTCCCTGAATTTGCAAGTATTTGAGATGCAGGTGGCACTGTGGTCTAAACCACAGAGCCTAGGACTTGCCGATCAGAAGGTTGGCGGTTTGAATCCCCATGACGGGGTGAGCTCCCGTTGCTCAGTCCCTGCTCCTGCCCACCTAGCAGTTCGAAACACATCAAAGTGCAAGTAGATAAATAGGTACCACTCCAGCGGGAAGGTAAACAGCGTTTCTGTGCGCTGCTCTGGTTCGCCAGAAGCGGCTTAGTCGTGCTGGCCACATGACCCAGAAGCTGTACGCCTGCTCCCTCAGCCAACAAAGTGAGATGAGCGTCACAACCCAAGAGTCGTCTGCGACTGGACTTAACAGTCAGGGGTCCCTTTAGGACAAAGGCAGAGTTGAGAGCAGAGGGCTGAGGCACGTGCAGTGGAGTAGCGTGGGTTGTCAGCACCCGGGGCAAGGCAAGTAATTTGCGCCCCCTAACCGTGGATTTGCGCCCCCTAAGCCGTGGATTTGCCCTAACCCCAGATGTTGCACCCAGTGCGGCCAGCCCCCCTTGCACCCCCCACGCTACGCCACTGGGCACGTGAGCAAGAAGCAGGCAGAAGCCAGAGAGAGAAAGCTACGTTTGGTTTCTGTTTGAATCCAAGGTTGTGGCTATGGGATAAACAAGACCCTTTTGGGGTGCTGATGCTGTGAGCCCCTCCATCACAAACTCCGGTTACGTAGATGTGTAAATAAACCATAAATCCTAAAGACAACATAGTGGTCGCTGTGCCTCATTCCGAAGGAAACACGAACCCTGTGTACCCCTGGGATCTGGCCCTGCTCAGAGATTGGGGTGTTCTGCAACAATATGTATTCTGCCTCTTCCTTCAAAATGCGGAAAGCTGGCCTTTGCCGTTTGAGCGTCTGCTACAAAGTCCGACCCCAACAGCAATAGCTGTGGACTAGAACTTTCCCTCAAAAAACAGTCCTTTCTGTTGGAGATAATTCAGACTTGAAGTCCCCAGGTACCAGAAAAGGTTATTTATGTATGCAACAATGGTGGCCCGTGTTTTGTAATAATAATAATAATAATAATTTATTATTCATAGCCTGCCCATCTGGCTGGGTTTCCCCAGCCGCACTGGGCAGCTTCCAACAAAATATTAAAAAACAATAACCTATTAAACCTTAAAAGCTTCCCTAAACAGGGCTGCCTTCAGATGTCTTCTGGTGAGGCACCCCAGGATCGGCGTGACTTAGGCTTGGTCTGTTTTGGACTAGGGAGCGCTGGAGATTTAAGAGCATCTTCTTTCTCACACGCAAGCAGAGTGTACGCAGGAACGCCTTACAAGGCTGCCCTTCTGCTACCCCACATCCATCACTCAAGGGACAAGGCGTCTGTATTCTTAAGCAACCATCTCACTTCACGATAAGGTTGCCAGATTTTTTTCAATGAATCCGGGGACACTTTTCAACTTCAATGGATTTTGTATGGGGGCTGATTTGTAAATCCGGGGACTGTCCCCGGGAAACAGGGACGTCTGATAACCTTACTTCACGATCCGTTTCCAAAGTTGCCAACTGCTTCTCCTCACACAGAAATGCCTTCACTAGAAGGGTGTGTGTGTGTCAGTTTTGCCGAGCTCTGATGGATATCTTGTTCAAAATCAGAGACTCAGCTTTCCTGCTGGGGGAAATGGCTGCCTCCCACATGAACGGACCCCAGCTGTGCCAGTAATTCAGGGCTGAAATAGGGGTAATTGGGATGCAGGTGGTGCTGTGGGTTAAACCACAGAGCCTAGGACTTGCTGATCAGAAGGTCGGTGGTTCGAATCCCCGCAACGGGGTGAGCTCCCGTTGCTTGGTCCCTGCAACTGCCCACCTAGCAGTTCGAAAGAACGTCAAAGTGCAATTAGATAAATAGGTACCACTCCAGCGGGAAGGTAAACGGTGTTTCCGTGCGCTGCTCTGGTTCGCCAGAAGCGGCTTAGTCATGCTGGCCACATGGCCCGGAAGCTGTATGCTGGTTCCCTCGGCCAATAAAGCGAGATGAGCGTCGCAATCCCAGAGTCGGCCACGACTGGACCTAATGGTCAGGGGTCCCTTTACCTTTATGGGGGTAATTAGTCCTGGCAGACTTCCCAGGGTGGGGGAGGACGGTCCTACAGACCCGCAGATCACCCATGATCTGCATGATCTTACATCAAGGTGCCCATGATCTTACATCAAGGTGCAAGCGGCAGGGGCACTGGGTCTAATAATAATAATAATAATAATAATAATAATAATAATAATTTATTATCTGTACCCCGCCCATCTGGCTGGGCTTCCCCAGCCACTCTGGGTGGTTTCCAACAAAGATGAAAAATACATTAAAATGTCACACATTAAAAACTTCTCTGAACTGGGCTGCCTTCAGATGCCTTCTAAATGTCAGATAGTTCTTTATTTCCTTGACATCTGATGGGAGGGTGTTCCACAGGGCGGGCGCCACTACCGAGAAGGCCCTCTGCCTGGTTCCCTATAGCTTCACTTCTTGCAATGAGGGAACTGCCAGAAGGCCCTCGGCGCTGGACCTCAGTGTCCGGGCTGAACGATGGGGGTGGAGACGCTCCTTCAGGTCTACTGGACCAAGGCCATTTAGGGCTTTCAAGGTCAACACCAACACTTTGAATTGTGCTCGGAAACGTACTGGGAGCCAATGTAGGTCTAACAGCAAGGCACGGCTGGCACTCTCCAGAGCCACTCCTACGCAGGTGTAGGATTCCTTCGAAATCAAAAACAGAGAGATCCCAAGCCAAGAGTAGAGGATCTCCTTCCTGCGATGTCCTGTCAGATGGGCAACTCACAAGCAATCTGTCGAGCAAATAAGTCAGAAAGTGTAACAGCAGCAGCAGCAGCTGTTCGTTGGGATTTGGGGATCTATTGGCAGCTAGACGGGACGCCCTTATGGGTCTCTGAAGTCCATGCAGTCGCCTGCCCTAGGCTAGAATCCCAACATGTGGCTCAGTTAGTTAGACATTCTTCTGCTTTCCAACCCTACAATAGGTCGAAAGGTGCTTTCAATGTGTGAAAAACACTCTAGACAGGCAGCGAAACGTCTGCTTCTGTTCAAAGCAGAGATTGGAAGCAATGAATCAGGAGATTTGTCAAGTAACCACTTAGATGTGCTTGAAGTCTGTTGCCAGATGTTTGAGTAGATGCTGTCGAAGTGAATCATAAAGCTGGGAAATGATTCCCAAGAAAAGTTGTGAAGAAGCGGCTTGAAGAGCAAACCTCATGAGGATTGTGTCCTACATCAGCCTCTGCCAAGCTGGCTCGTTCCAGATGTTCTGCGCTCCAGCTGTTAGCAGAGAGGCTGGAACAAATCAAGTCCAGAGAGAAAAGAAATTGATAGCACTTTACTGATAACAAGCTGAACAAGAGCAGTATATAACTCGAGGGGAATCTTACTGGCAGCCTAGCTGAGAACAGGGAGACTTTCAACAACACGTACTGAGGTCAAACCTGAAATACTTTCCCTTTCAACTGTCAAATCTCAGTCATCTTCCTCACTGGCCAAGTTCATCAGCTTTGTTGATTTAACAAATAAATGTGCTATTCATTGTTCCTTTGGGGGATCTTATTGTTACCAAAGTTGTAACTCTCTGCAGATTCCATGGGGTTCACCCAGGGTCTGTGTTCCTTCGGAGAATTGAGACCCATCGTAGGCTGTCATAGCTTTAAGAAATATGGTCACCTATTTACACTTTAAGTTGAGACGCGGGTGGCGCTGTGGGTTAAACCACAGAGCCTAGGACTTGCCGATCAGAAGGTCGGTGGTTCGAATCCCTGCGATGGGTGAGCTCCTGTTGCTCTGTTCCTGCTCCTGCCAACCTAGCAGTTTGAAAGCACGTCCAAGTGCAAGTAGATAAATAGGTACCGCTCCGGCAGGAAGGTCAACGGCGTTTCCGTGCGCTGCTCTGGTTCACCAGAAGTGGCTTAGTCATGCTGGCCACATGACGTGGAAGCTGTCTGCGGACAAACGCCAGCTCCCTCGGCCAGTAAAGCAAGATGAGCACTGCAACCCCAGAGTTGGCCACGACTGGACCTAATGGTCAGGGGTCCCTTTACCTTTACCTTTACACTTTAAGTATGCCTGAAAGGAATCCAGATCTCACAGCGTGGTCATTTCAAGAGGTGCTTGTCCCCCACAGCAGTGCAGCCAGCCTTCAGCCAGCCTGCCCAAGATGGAGCCCATTTTTTCTTCTTCCTTCTTCTTCCCAGCACCCTTCCCAGCTCAAAAACTCTTTTCCTGTCACCTCAAACACATACCCCACCACCTTGGCAACATCTGTCTCCCCAGGCCAAAGGATTCCTTTCGGATGGCCCATAAGCCCTCTTTGTCATATTAACAGATTTGCTCTTTGCTAGGCCAGCCAGGCTGGTTTGCATAAGCCACTGTTTGCATCTTTAACTTGGCTGCAGACTCCTTCTTTTGCTGACCAGAGGGACCTGCGGTGAGTGGCAGCCCAATGAGTTGGGCAGCTTATCAATACCAAAAGGTGTTTTCCCTTTCCCCCACTTTTTCTTTTTCATGCTTTATTGTTCATAATTGCATCTATACAACATAAACTTACATTCATTGTTATCCGCAAAATCAAAATCATCACAAATCACAAAAGAAATATACAAACTTCTCTAACAATAAATTTTCTTCATCAACATTTGACTTCCCGGCCTTTCCATATTCGTTTCATTTTGATAAACTTGTTGCTTAACTTAAGTACTTATTTAACAATGAAATATTAGAAGTATTAGGATAAGGTGTCTTCTCATGGAGCTCTCCAAGGTCCTGGCATCCTCCTGTCCTTCTTGCAGGTTTGCCATTGGGCCATCTGGTTGGCCACTGTGAGAACAGGATGCTGGACTTGATAGGCCATTGGCCTGATCCAGCAGGAATGGCCTTGGGAATAGACCACCCACTCCAGTTGTTTGGTGATTGTGATGGCCTGGGATTCAGACTCAGAGGCTGAACCTGAGGAATCCCAGCCTGCACAGGAGTCCCCATCTCCAGAACCAGCTGAGCCGGGACTGGGGCTTGAGCCTGAAGGGTCCTCACCTGTGCTGGATCCTCAGGTGCAGGCACCAGCTGAGTCTGCTCTGGCTCCTGAGGTGATGGAGGACCCATTGCCTGCAGGTCCTCCACTCTCAGCCCCGTCAGGGGAAGAGGAGGTTGCCTCTGGGTCCAGTAACCCTCCAGCCTCTCCTGAGCTGCAGAGGCTCAGGGCAGAGAGGCGGAGGGAACTAAGTTCCTGCAGGAGGAATGCCTGCCTCCAGGCCAGGAGAGGCAAGTCACCTGTGGACTGGGGCCGCCCTATGCCTCGGGGCAGATAAAAGCCAGTCAGCCCCAGTCCTAAGTTGCGGGAGCAACGTTGTGGCTAGCCTGTTCCTGCTGGCACCCTGTCCTGCTCTTCTGCCAGAGTTCCTGACCCCACCTGACTCCCCGCCTTGGACCCAGCTTCAGCTTTGACGGACGGCCTCCATACCACACCCTCGACCTCAGCCTGGACTCGGACCTCGCCTCTTGGTTAGCCCCCGGGACCAACACAGTGATAAGGACTGTGGTGGGGCAGGGGTGGTGTTTGGTTGCAATTTCTGCTTATTTCAGGATACTCCAGAAGCATCTAACAATGCGGCTGTCCATGTTCTCCCAGCGAGGCGTGATGCCCGAGATCGGAGCAATCCCACATCCTTCAGCCTTGCACAACCTCTACGGCTTCCTCCTGGCTATGCTGCTCCTGGGTCTCCCGGGCGCCAGGCAGCTCTCGTGTCAGACTGAGTCCATTGGGCTTCTACAAAGCATCATCCAGCGCATGGTGAGTATGGAGTCACCAAGAGACGGATGGGAAGAGTTGGTGTGCAAATTAGGCTTGCTGAAATTGCCAGGTGTTTTGGATGGAGGGGGCGGGCGAAGGGTGTTCTGAATCAGGGTTTCCCAGCCCCTGTGCCCTCCAGATGTTTAGGGATGCGATTCCCATGTGGGAATGTTCAGGAAGGCAGGAGAGGGTATATAGTTTATTAATATCCTTCCTAACTTGCGCTAGCAAGCTCTTTTACTTAGCAGAGTTTCACATTCCCCTTTTAAACGCACAGAGGGTAGCTGGTTGCAGGCTTGTCTAAGCCTCTCAATATCAGTTTCCTGGTAAGTCCCCTTATATCCCTCCTAAAAGAATGAACATACCACAATCTTATCTGGGACATCTGCTGGGAGGGTGTTCCACAGGGCGGGTACCACCACCGAGAAGGCCCTCTGCCTGGTTCCCTGTAACCTCACTTTTCGCAGGGAGGGAACCGCCAGAAGGCCCTTGGTGCTGGACCTCAGTGTCCGGGCTGGATGATGGGGGTGGAGACGCTCCTTCAGGTATACCGGGCTTTTGAGGCCATTTATTCTAAGGTGCAAAGAGGTGAGAGGGGATGGTGAGGTGTAAATGACCACCTGACTATGAAAACCTGGCAACACTAGATCAACTTCAAGAGTTTTGTTGAATTGATTAAGCTATAATAATAATAATAATTTATTATTTATACCCCGCACATCTGGCTGGGCTTCCCCAGCCACTCTGGACGGCTTCCAACAAAATATTAAAATACTGTACTACATCAAACATTAAAAGCTTCCCAGAACAGGGTTGCCTTCAGATGTCTTCTAAAAGTCTGGTAGTTGTTCTCTTTGACATCTGGTGGGAGGGTGTTCCACAGGACGGGTGCCACCACTGAGAAGGCCCTCTGCCTGGTTCCCTGTAACCTCACTTCTTGCAGCGAGGGAACCACCAGAAGGCCCTCGGAGCTGGACCTCAGTGTCCGGGTAGAACGATGCGGGTGGAGACGCTCCTTCAGATATAAGGAGCTAAAAAGCTAAATAGTTTTGTACAGTTGCATATTCCCGCATGGCCAGAGTTGGACCCAGATGATCCTCAAGGATCCTTCCAACTCTACAATTCTTTGATTCTATGAATTGAATTGGGGGGGAATGTGTAATCGGTTGCTACTTTTTAAATATGTATTGGGTTATCGTCTTCCTTAGTGGGTTGTTCAAAGCACTACCCTGCTTTGTATGGGTAGGGGACACGGGGGATGAGTTTGTGGAACCAAGGGAAGGGAGGGGCCCTCAAAAAGTTTGGAAACTGCTGGCTTGGAGTTTCACTGTTTAGCTGGAGAAAGAATAACCGGAACCCCGAGTTTGCGGAGGTCAATGCTTGTATCACCATTTGAACAATAGTTCCTATTATCTGCTTTCCCCCCTCCACTCATCTTCTCTCTCCTTCCTCTTATCTTGCCCTTTCCCCCCACCTCTCATTTCCACAGGTGTAACTGATCATCGGAGGGGAGGCAAGTTTTAACCTGCAACCAAGCGCTAGAGCAAAGTGTACGCGAGAGTCACGGCTCTGTTAAAAACTAATTGAAACACCCAAATCATACCGTACCGAGCAGACACAGAGTTAAAATCTATGGTGATTATATAAACTCAGAACAGTAGCAAACCAAGATGCACTTTTTTGTTTAGTCGTTTAGTCGTGTCCGCCTCTTTGTGACCCGCTGGACCAGAGCACGCCAGGCACTCCTGTCTTCCACTGCCTCCCGCAGCTTGATCAAACTCATGCTGGTAACTTCGAGAACACTGTCCAACCATCTCGTCCTCTGTCGTCCCCTTCTCCTTGTGCCCTCCATCTTTCCCAACATCAGGGGCTTTTCCAGGGAGTCTTCTCTTCTCATGAGGTGGCCAAAGTCTTGGAGCCTCAGCTTCAGGATCTGTCCTTCCAGTGAGCACTCAGGGCTGATTTCCTTCAGAATGGAGAGGTTGGATCTTCTTGCAGTCCATGGGACTCTCAAGAGTCTCCTCCAGCACCAGAATTCAAAAGCATCCATTCTTTGGCGATCAGCCTTCTTTGTGGTCCAGCTCTCACTTCCATCCATCACTACTGGGAAAACCAGAGCTTGAACTATACGGACCTTTGCTGGCAAGGTGATGTCTCTGCTTTTTAGGATGCTGTCTAGGTTTGTCATTGCTTTTCTCTCAAGAAGCAGGCGTCTTTTAATTTCGTGGCTGCTGTCACCACCGGCAGTGATCATGGAGCCCAAGAAAGTGAAATCTCTCACTGCCTCCATTTCTTCCCCTTCTATTTGCCAGGAGGTGATGGGACCAGTGGCCATGATCTTCGTTTTTTTGATGTTGAGCTTCAGACCATATTTTGCACTCTCCTCTTTCACCCTCATTAAGAGGTTCTTTAATTCCTCCTCACTTTCTGCCATCTAGATTGTGTCATCTGCATATCTGAAGTTGTTGATATTTCTTCCGGCAATCTTCATTCTGGCTCGGGATTCACCCAGTCTAGCCTTTCGCATGATGAATTCTGCGTATAAGTTAAATAAGCAGGGAGACAATATACAGCCTTGACAAAATCCCTTCACAGGTCTTTGCAGCAGAAAGGAGGAAGCTAACAGCTGTTTCCCTTCTGGTTTGAGTCAGCCATTTAAGTAGGACAGATAAAATAGCCAAGAAGGACTTTTCAATGTTACGAGGATGGAAATACAGTAAATTATCCACGGCACTCTGTAAAAGCTACATACCCGCCAAATATGTTTTAATATTTCTATTGCTCTATCCTGACGGTGGGGAAGAGGTTCAAGCTCTGGTTTTCCCAGTAGTGATGTATGGAAGTGAGAGCTGGACCACAAAGAAGGCTGATCGCCAAAGAATGGATGCTTTTGAATTCTGGTGCTGGAGGAGACTCTTGAGAGTCCCATGGACTGCAAGAAGATCAAACCTCTCCATTCTGAAGGAAATCAGCCCTGAGTGCTCACTGGAAGGACAGATCCTGAAGCTGAGGCTCCAAGACTTTGGCCACCTCAGGAGAAGAGAAGACTCCCTGGAAAAGACCCTGAAGTTGGGAAAGATGGAGGGCACAAGGAGAAGGGGGCGACAGAGGACGAGATGGTGGGACAGTCTTCTCGAAGCTACCAGCATGAGTCTGACCAAACTGCAGGAGGCAGTGGAAGACAGGAGGGCCTGGCGTGCTCTGGTCCAGGGGGTCACAAAGAGGCGGACACCACTAAACGACTAAACGACTAAACAACAACAACAATTAAATTGCCGTGTTGGTACTTTGCGATCAATAAGTGGATTTTGGGTTGCAGTATGGGCACTCGGTCTCTAAAAGGTTCACCATCACTGTCCATTTAAAGCACTCATTTTCTACTTTGCCATGGCTTTCTCCCAGATCATCCTGGGAACTGTGGCTTTTTTTAAAGGGTGCTGGGAATTATAGCGCTGTGGGGGGCTGCCTCCTTATCAAACTACAGTTCCCGGGAGTCTTTGGTGTAGGGAAGTCATGACTCACCACAGCTGCCCTTATCTCTCTCCTCAATCTTCACTGGTCTGTTTTTCTAAGGATTTCTGCAAAACTCCAGAGCTCCTCCAACTTTCCTAACACACCACCCTCTTCTGCGCGGGTGGAGCTGTTTTGGCTATATAAGGACCGGCAGTCAGAGAATTGAGATCATGATTAGCATGCGCTGATAGCTATGATATGATGTGATAAGCAAACATGGGAGTAGTGGCGCAGCCAACCCTGGATTCCTTAATTTGTTTGACGCTGATCGCCTCCCAACTTTCTTTGCTCATTTCCTAGGGGAGCTTAGGAGTCTCAGCCTGCCTTATATCAACAAATTGTATCTGACATGGGATGGGGAAGGAAATCAGATTCATTTTTCATTTTAATGAGAAACTACCTAACCTGCACTTTTTGAACTAATACGGCCATGGAAACGCAGCCTGCCTTCAAAATCCGCCCGAATTTTGCAACGCAGTCCTCCAGCCACAGTATTTACAAAAATGTGTATGTTAAGGAAAGGTGT
This sequence comes from Podarcis siculus, assembly GCA_034642415.1. Lineage (NCBI taxonomy): Eukaryota > Metazoa > Chordata > Lepidosauria > Squamata > Lacertidae > Podarcis > Podarcis siculus. The sequence goes on along the minus strand of JAXCMG010000044.1, from coordinate 675,006 downwards.
ACATAGAAATTAACAACAACAACCTGCCCTTTACCCTAAGGTCTGTGACAGATGGCCGTCCAATCTCTGTCCAGAGGGAGACAGGGAACAGGGTGGTGTGGGGGACTCCCTGGTCCTGAATGGGGCAACTGTGCCCCTGAAGGACCAGGTGCACAGCCTGGGAGTCATTTTGGACTCACAGCTCTCCATGGAGGCGCAGGTCCATTCTGTGTCCAGGGCAGCTGTCTACCAGCTCCATCTGGTACGCAGGATGAGAGCCTCCCTGCCTACAGACTGTCTGGCCAGAGTGGTGCATGCTCTGGTTATCTCCCGCTTGGACTACTGCAATGCGCTCTACATGGAGCTACCTTTGATGGTGACCCGGAAACTACAACTAATCCAGAACGTGGCAGCTAGACTGGGGACTGGGAGCAGCCGCCGAGACCATATAACACCGGTCTTGAAAGACCTACACTGGCTCCCAGAACATTTCTGAGCACAATTCAAAGTGTTGGTGCTGACCTTGAAAGCCCTAAACGGCCTCGGCCCAGTATACCTGAAGGAGCGTCTCCACCCCCATCATCCAGTCTGGACCCTGAGGTCCAGCTCCGAGGGCCTTCTGGCGGCTCCCTCACTACGAAATGTGAGGTTACAGGGAACCAGGCAGAGGGCCTTCTTGGTGGTGGCGCCCTCCCATCTAATGTCAAGGAAATAAAGAACTATCTGACTTTTAGAAGACATCTGAAGGCAGCCCTGTTTAGGAAGCTTATACTATTTGATGAATTATTGTATTTCAGTATTTTGCTAGAAGCTGCCCAGAGTGGCTGGGTGTAAATAATAAATTATAATAATATTATGATTATGTCCAAAAACCTCCCAGGAAGGTTGGAGCCTCATTTCCTGTTGATGTCTTCCTCCAGGGCAACTCCAGCAACGGGACCCTGTTCACCCCAGACAATATCACCGTGCGTATCTCCTGCAGACAGTATGTATGGCGAGAGCAGGGTGGGGTGGGAGCCAGCCAAATCTTCTTGCTTGCAAACAGCCTGTGGGCTTGGTGTTTATCTATGCTCGGCTGAAACGTTTGCCTCCAGATATTCACATGCTTCTTCGTTTAAGAATTTCCCCCAAACCAATGGCTTATAAACAGATGAAAAGCAGTTAAAAAGGCAGCTGTGTTGTGAGAAGGGCGAAATTTAAACTCAGCAGGTAAAACGAAACCACCCAGCAGGCATTAGAAAAAGACCCAGCCGTCAAAAGTTAGCGTGAAAGCTATCGTGCCCCCAACTCCTCTCTTAAGGACAATGCCCATGTTGGGTAAGACTGATGGTCCACCTGTCTCTGGGCCCTTGGTCCTCCTGAGAGTGGCCACCGAGATGCTGAGGGCAAAATAGGGTTGAAAGAAATAAAAATGGGATAATTTCATCTTAGCTTATTTCATTAAATTGACATGATTTCTGCATTGGAAGGGGCTGGGGTACTTTCCAGCTCTACAGTTCTATGATATACCGTATTTTTTGCTCTATAAGACGCACCACACCACAAGAAGCACCTAGTTTTTGGAGGAGGAAAACAAGAAGAAAAATATTCTGAATCCCAGAAGCCAGAACAGGAAGAGGGATCGCTGCGCAGTGAAAGCAGCAATCCCTCTTGCTGTTCTGGCTTCTGGGATAGCTGTGCATCCTGCATTCACTCCATAAGACGCACACACATTTCCCCTTACTTTTTAGGAGGGATAAAGTGAGTCTCATAAAGCAAAAAATACGTATCTGGTGCCTGTAATATAATGCAAGCAAAGCCAATTTTTTAAAAAAACATGCTGCCTGGCATTTTCTGCTTCTTTCCTTTGTCCCAGTAGGTCTGCTATGCTGACAACCTGAGCTGCTTTTTCCAGGAGCTTCAGGTGGTTCAGCGGGCGCAGGAAGGGCAGACCCAGCACCTCCTCTCCCGGCTCGCCACCCGCCTGAACCAGGTGCAGGTGAAGCTACGCAGAAGGAGCCAGGGCCAGAGCCGCTGCCCCACCTGCCGGCTCTGCCGCTACCACCCCGAACGGCCTGTGCTGGTTTTCCTGAACAGGCTGCTGGAGCTGTACCAGTGGAACTGCGGGAACCGGGTCAGCCTAGGGGGAAAGTACTGCCCACCCCCCGCTCCGTGAAGAGGAGCCTTGCCAGTCGAAGGAGGAGATGGACAAGCTGGAAGGTGTGCCGAGGAGGGAGACCAAGATGATGGAGGAACTGGAGACCAAGCCTGATGAGGAACGGTTGAAGGAGCGGAGTATGTTTAGCCTGGAGAAGAGAGGACAGGGAGGTGAGGTGATAGCCATCTTCGAATACCTGAAGGGCTGGTCCCATGGATGGAGGAGCAAGCTTGCTTCTTGCTGCTTCACAGGGTAGGACCCGGATTCGAATCACGAGAAATGAGATTGTAACAAAACACAGAGAAGAACTTCCAGGCTGTATGAACTGTTCAACAGTGGAATGGGCTCCTTCGGGAGGTGATGGAGTCTCCTCCCTTAGAGGTTTCGAAGCTGTGATGGCCTGGGACTCGGAGCCAGAGGGGTCTCAGTCCGCACCGGATCCTTTGCCTCAGGCATCATCTGAACCAAGTCTGGGGTCTGATCCTGAAGAGTCCCAGTCTGCACAGGTTTCCCCGCAACAAGCACCAGCTGGGCTGAGTTAGGGGCCTGATCCTGCCCTGGCTCCAGATGCGGGGATGACCTCATTGCCTCCAGCTGGGCCATCATTTACAGCTGCTCCACTACCGGTTGGGACAGGGGAGGCTGAGGCGGCCCCTGGGTCTAGTCACCCACCGACGTCTCCCGAGCTGCAGAGACTGAGATCTGAGAGAAGGAGAGACATGAGTACTCGCAGGAGGAGTGCTCGCCTTCGGGAGAAACAGGGAGGTGAGTCGCTGGGGGATCAGGACCGGCCGCTACCCCGACAGAGATAAAAAGCTGTCAGACCCCGCCCCAGGTTGCGGGAGCAACGTTGCTGTATGCCAGATCCTGCCTCAGATCCTGTACCTGTCCTTGCCTGGTTTCCTGCCTTGGCCCTGTCGGACTGACTCCTAGTGGAACCCTTGGATTCGGGACCAGACCTGGACCGTGTTACTTGGATTGCCCCCGGGCCTAGCACATAAGCAGCGGTTGGGTGACCATCTGTCAGGGATGCTTCAGCTGAAATTCCAGTATTGCGGGGGGTTGCACTCGATGGTCCTTGAGTCCCTTCCAACGCAGCAATTTTATTCTACTCCCCCTTGACTTTGTCCATGGCTCTGGGATCGCACGTCCAGTCTGTGTTGGCGATTCATGGGTTCCTTTGTTGGAGGGCATCTGTTCCATGATCGGTGCCCTCAGAGACCCTGGGCTACCCTGTTGCATTGGGGCATGAGACACAACTTCTGTTGTGTTATGGAGAAGGTCCTGTGGATGACGGATACAGGCAGTACCCGTGAGGTGGCAGCTGTCGCTGTCCTGGTGAGTGGGTGTTGACCGGACATTCTGACCGGACACACCAGTCATGGTGCAAGTTGCACATTTTGGATGAAAATGCTCCTGGTGTTTTGGCAGCTGATCTCCATTGTCTCTCCAAGTTGCAAGACCCAAAGCTGGGCTGGAAGAGAGAATGGTTAGCCTTCCTACTACACAAATGTAAGAAGAAGGACATGCATCTCTTCCTTGCCCCAGCAGACCCCGATCTTCCTGGCAACAGCTCGTAAGTATCCCATCCCTCACTTTATCTGTTGTTAATGTAAGAACATGGGAAGCTCCCTTATACCAGGTCTAGTTGATACCAGGCTGCTTGAAAGAGTCAGTGTGGCATAGTGGTTAGAGAGCTGGACTAGGACCTGGGAGACCTGGGTTCAAATCCCCACCCAGCCCTGAAGTTCTCAATTGCTTCTCAATCCCACCAATCTCAAAGAGTTGTTCTGATGATTAAATGAGAACAGTTTCCATGAACTCATGGAAATCCAACGAAGCTGAATGTTAGAATATTCAGGACAGATTTTAAACAAAAACACTTAGAGAAGCATAAACAGGGTGGGGATCAGTGTTTGTATCCAGGTGAAGTGATGGACATGAGACAGGTGTTGGTAATGCAGGTGAGCTGCGCAGAAGCACGCTGGGAAGCATGGTCCAAGCAAGCTGCCGGCTAGCTCTGCAGAAGCTCCTTTTATTAGCATTTTATTAGCAGAAATCAACAACTGGAAACAGTAGTGAAACCACCCTGAACTTAACGTATTTCCATCAGATGGTTTAAAAACTATTTTTTTAATCTGTAAAAGTTCTTGCATTCTTAACTATTTTTGTTGCACTATATTAAATATAAAGTGTGTGATTTACAAGGGCTTGGGCTTCTTCGTGCTCCCATCTACATCAACGCAGGCGGTGGGGGGGGGGACGGAACGGCCTTTGGGGAATGTTTATTCGCTGATAAGTAGCAGCAGAGCAGCGATCCCTTCCTCTGAGCTTAAGCAAGGCTTTTCCCAAGCAAGCAAGCATGCCAGAATGCCAGTGGGTGGAGACCACAGAAGGGTAGAATGGCTCTTGTGCCCGGGTCCTGCTTGAAGGTTTCCCAGGAGGGCATCTAGTTGGCCCCTGTGAATCTCCTGTCTGCCTGGGTCAACTGAGGCTGCCCCTCCCTGTAGGAATAACAGAGACGGCAGGAGGTTGAATGCAGGTGAGCTGTGCAGGAGCAAGCTAGCAAGCATGCGCCAAGCAAGCTGCCGGCTAGCTCTGCAGAGGCTCCTTTTATTAGCAGAAATCAACAATTGGAAACAGTAGCGAAACCACCCTGAACTTAACATAGTTCCATCTAAGCACATTTCCAGTGTTAGCAAATACACGTGTCAGCAGGTGTTTCCCTCAAATGTTACCCCCAATACCTGATGACGTCGGCATCCCCCGTCATGCTCCAGCCAAGCGATATGTCTAGCAAACAAATTTTGAAAGGACAAAAGGTCAGGGGGAAAACCCTGTTTTCTAGCCAAGAAGGCAAAAGGTCAGGGAAAGCAGGTGTAACGCTCCTTGACATACTGTTGCACGCATAGCTGTCAACTTACAGATTTGAAAATAAGGGACCAGCAGCCTCAAAAATAAGGGATCAGCAGCCAAAATAAGGGATTTTCTGGGCACAGGTATGTTCAACTTCTGAGCCCCTCCGAGCCAAAGGCAGAAAGCCCAGCCAGCAGCCAAACGAAGCCTCAAGCAGTGGTTCCCACAGCGCAGCAACCCGGCAAAGGGGATGCAGCAAGGGAAACCACCGTCACCTGTCCGCTGGGAAGCGCTGAGCAAAGGCGAGTCCCCAGGCAACACGGCCGATTTGATTGGCACAAGGCATGCAAGCTCCACCCCCCAGTCGTTCTGATACTCCTTATTGGGTGAGCAATGCAGCCAAGCAACACAGTTGGAGCCTCCCTCCTCCCTGGCCGGCAGGGAGGGAGGGAGAGGAGCTACTTCCTTTGAAACCCGGGAAATTTAAGAGACATCATCAATAAGGGACAGCAGTGGGACACGGTGCTGGGATAAGGGACTTTCCTGCCAAATAAGGGACGGTTGACAGCTATGGTTGCACGTCTGGTGCGAGGTTTGCCTTCGCAAAGTGGAGCGTCACCTCTACATCCAGTTATGCTGAGACCAATGTCCTTGCTGCCCAGTTAGGACTACCCGAGCAAGCATACCCTGATACAGACCAGTCCCATAACCCAAGCCAGGGTTCCCTGTGAATTACCCATCTCATGGTTATAATGTCTTCATGAAAACTAGGTGTTCCTTTCCCCAGAGAATCTCGGAGGAGCTCTGACGATGTCAGCTTCAAGGGGCTTCACTTGTTGCAGCTGAGAAGGCAGGAGGGCTTGGCCATCAAACCACGAGAACTGGTGAGTTTCAAATGCCCACTGACTTGGGCATAGCCCTTGAGGGGGGGCGGAAGGGTTTGTCTGTTTAAACCCCCTCAAATTCTCATTGTTTGTATCTAAAATTCAGTTCTTTGCATTTTCACAGCAATTAGTGATTAAAAATAAAATTTTAAAGTCATCTTCAAAGTTATTCAGCATTTTAGTGTGACTTCCCCCCCATAAACACATTTTTGTATACTGTTTTTGACTAAAGCGCACATTTTTGCAAGCAGTTCCCCCTAATATAATGTATTCTTGCATGTTGTTTTTCACAAACATGGTGTGTGTGCGTGTGTACATGTGTACATCTTGCAAAAGCACAACATCCAAAAAACCAAAGTGCTGCACCAATGAGCACAAAATAACCCCTCTGCAGCACCACAAATCCAACTCAGTGGTGTAACGTTGGAAAGTGTCAATCACTTCTCCTACCTTTCCACAAGGGCCGACACTGATGCCGAAATCCAGCATCGCCTGAGCTCTGCGAGTTTGGCTTTCTCCGGATTGAAGTGCAGAGTGTTTGAGGACCAGGACATTCGCAGAGAACCCAAAATGCTTCTTTACAAAGCTACTATACTACCAACCTTAAGGGTAAAGGGACCCCTGACCATTAGGTCTAGTTGTGGCCGACTCTGGGGTTGCGGCACTCATCTCGCTTTATTGGCCGAGGGAGCCAGCATACAGCTTCCGGGTCATGTGGCCAGCAGGACTAAGCCGCTTCTGGCGAACCAGAGCAGCGCAGGGAAACGCCGTTTACCTTCCCACTGGAGTGGTACCTATTTATCTACTTGCACTTTGACGTGCTTTCGAACTGCTAGGTTGGCAGGAGCAGGGACCGAGCAACCGGAGCTCACCCCGTCGCAGGGATTCGAACCACCAACCTTCTGATCAGCAAGCCCTAGGCTCTGTGGTTTAACCCACAGCGCCACTGTATGCCAAACAAGAAACAAGGCAGAGGACTTCCAGGGCAATAGAGACCGCTTGTCCTGAGTGGCCCAGTAGCTGTGAGGTGGCAGGAAGGGAGCACGGGCAAAGCGCCTTCTCCAAAAAGCCCGAAAGGAAAAGTTCGGATTCCGAAGGGTCCAGCAGTGACGAAGGATGCTCTCTCTGAGGCCTCAAAGCTTTAGGCCACTCAGGATGAGTCCCTGTCGTCCGCCATTTGCCCGCGGACGACCTGGATGTCCTCTGATTCTTACCAATCTTGTGGCTTTTTGGTCCTTCTTGGCCCAAGCCACAGTTTGGCCTCACACGTCCTTCTAGCTGATCCTTTGCTACTGACCAATCGGCTTTTTAAAACTAGCCCTTTTGCAGTGGCCGTTTCAGCTTCCCAAACTTAAAAAGGCAGGAATATTAATTCCCGTCAACAAACACTCTGGAGAGAGAGGAAGGAAGAATAACTCACGCTGTAGGCATCCGGCGCCATCCAATAAATTTAAAAAATGGTAGGGGATGTTTTCCCCGAAGTTGTTTGCATGAAAATGAGTGGAGGCAGAAAGATTTTTATTACTTACAGTAATGAAGAACAGATTCACACTAAGCTCCGTGACCTGAGGGTGGGGTGGCTTTATTTACATCAGTTAAGCAGCCTTCTGTCAGCGATGCAAATTAAGGAGCCGGCAACCCAGATCCTGACACCGTTTGAGGACTTGCTGCTTGAGGGGAAACACAAATGCAAAGGGCAGGTTTCCAATAACGTAAGAGGCTGCTGGATCAGGCCACGGGCCACCTAGTCCAGCCTCCTGTTGTGAGTCGAGGACCCGCCACCCTCATAGGAGTATAATAAGACACATTATTTTAGGTTAATGGGCAAAATTAGGCCACAACTTTTATTGGTTACAGCATGTGAGTAGTATTGGCTTAGGCATTGGATGAAACAGCAATACAGTGGTACCTCAGGATGCAACCCCAGTGCATGTTAGTCAGTTAAAGCAGATGCACGCAATAAAATTAACCAATAAAACATTAAACAGCATTAAAATCTTCAAGTGCACAATGGTTTACATAAGACGGACAGGGAGGGGGAAGAGGAAGATGACATGGAGCTATGGGGACTAAGACCGGGGAACAGAGGCTCAAAGAGATGGCTGTTTCCCCCTTCTAGGGTGTGACTGCCTCCCGGGGGAAGTAACACAGTGGCAGAATCTAGAGAGAGAGGGTTGGCCCTCCACTAGGTGTGAAGGAAGAGGCCACAGGCAAATCAGGACCAATGATCTTCATTGCAAAGGTAAAGGTAAAGGTAAAGGGACCCCTGACCATTAGGTCCAGTTGTGGCTGACTCTGGGGTTGCGGCGCTCATCTCGCTTTACTGGCTGAGGGAGCCGGTGTACAGCTTCTGGGTCATGTGGCCAGCATGACTAAGGGGCTTCTGGCGAACCAGAGCAGTGCGCAGAAACGCTGTCTACCTTCCCGCCGGAGCGGTACCTATTTATCTACTTGCACTTGGACGTGCTTTCGAACTGCTAGGTTGGCAGGAGCAGGGACCGAGCAATGGGAGCTCACCCTGTCATTCGAACCGCCGACCTTCTGATTGTCAAGTCCTAGGCTCTGTGGTTTAACCCACAGCTTAATACCAGACATAGTCTGATGCCCGCATAAGTTTTCTACAAGCAAATAAGGATGAATAAACAGGTCATCTAGGGAAACGGAGTCTGTAACCTGAAGCGTCTGTAACCCGAGGTACCACTGTACTCCATCATCTTGGATGACCTTACCCTGTTTATGCCTTCAAAATTCCACAGAACTGACCGAGATGGGGCATTGCACTTTTCTCCCTTGCCGAGTAAACAGAACGGCCAGATGTTCCTCGTTAAAAACAGCTGCATCTCGCTCTGCTTCTCTTTTCAGGAGTTCCCCTGCATGTAAATTCCCTCCAGAGCTGAATTCTCCAGAGTGGACAAATCCCATCTGGCAGGTCCTTCCCCTGAGAAAATCTACAGCCGGAATGGGGACGTCCCCCTGAGAGTGCGATTTTTAAGGTTCACAAAACAAGACGTTGCCATCTGCCTCTCCTCTTCCCCATCTCTTCCTCATCAGCGAAGCAACACAGCCAGGGCCGTCGTGCTGTTCAGAACTGTATCCCCTGGAGAAATCTCTATTCCTAAGGGCAATTTCTATTTTCCTGCCTCTGTACGGTTTTCTTTGTTTCTCCAGATGAAATATGACCCACTGGGCCGGGAAAAGAGTGTCATCACTGAGACAGCCATTTCTTGGATTCTAGCTATCCATCCCCTCAGCAGATACTGGAAGATTTATGTAGTGTAAGTGATGTATAAACAGAACAACACACATAAAACAAGGACAGTCGGTCCTTGCCCCAAGAGCTCGCAGTCTAAATTTTGACAGCAGGGGAGACAATAACAAAAGACCAGAGAATATACAGGGAGGAAAGAGCTGGTGCAAAACACCACCAAGAAAGGCAGAGTGGAGTAGCGGTTAGTGTGTGGGAAGAAGACCAGGGATACCTGGAACGATATCCCTGCACCTTACGCCACTCTTTTCCTCTCAACCTGAACTACCTTACAGGGTCGTTATGAGAATAGGATTTGAGCTCCTTTGGCAAAAAAGACAGCATCAAAACTGTTTCCTCATCTCATCTTTATGGATCATGATTGTTTCCAAACTGATAAGTGTCTTTTCTTCCTTTGTCATGTTCCAATAATAATAATAATAATAATAATCTTTTATTTGTATCCCGCCATCCCCGGCCGAAACCAGGCTCAGGGCGGCTAACATCAAATATATAACATTAATATAAAATCGAACAATAATTAAATTACCTCCGAAAAACAAGTCAGGATCAAATTAAAATCTAATTAGATGGCTTTCAATACAAAATTGATAAGTATAAATTCTGGAGAGGCTACTCAACAGCTCAGCTCGTCGGGGTGCAAGTCCCCCGTGGGTCCATGAGGTCAGTAAGAGAAGGAAGTTCCAGCCAAGTGATTTGGAGCAAAACAGTGGTCAGTAGACCACAATCTTTATTGTTGAGCAACAGGTTCCCACAGGAGTTTTAAACTGCCCGCCCTGGAGTCCAAGACCACCCCCAGAAACATCATACATATTTCACAGAAGGGGTGTAGCCCAAGACCACACTCTTAATACATCAGAGAAGGGGCGGAAATCTGGGTGTGTTGATTTTTCCTGTCTGCCAGGTTACCTGTTTGGATGACCTGGGAATCCTGGCCACTCTTTTGTTATGATAACTACTCCATTCCTAAATCTAGGTCCCAGGTCTCAGGCTCACACGCTGTTCATATCTTAAATGTGCCCTTAAGACAGGATTTGTGAAAGAGACAATGGGGAGATTTCCCATTTCCTTCCACCTTGCGGAGAAACATTTAAGGTCATTTTGGGAGAGAGAAAATGGTTTCAGGACTTTTTTGTGGGTTTCAGACATGTGGTTTACATATTGTATGTGTTTGCTTGGTACGTTTATGATCATCTAATATATATATGTGTGTGTGTGTGTGTGTGTGTGTGTATGAATGACTTAGATGTATAATAAATGTTGATAAATGTACCAACCAAGCACATACATAGATCAGCACAGGAAAACCGACCTGAAACCATTTTTGAGTCCCAAACTGACCAAATGTTTTCTCTGCAAGGTCAAAGGAAAATGGAAAAGACTCCCCATTGTCTTTTCCTTCACAAATCCTGTCTTAAGGGTATGTCTGTCTGTGTATGAATAGGGTGAGCCTGTGACCTGGTTCAGGAACTAAGTATTTATCATTACAAAAGACTGGCCAGGCTCCCCAGGGTATTCAATCAAGTGAGCATTAACAGGTAATCTGCCAGACAGGAGTTAAACAACACACTCAGATTTCTGCTGTAGACCGCCTTTTCTGTGATGTTGGTATGATGTGTCTCGGGGGTGGTCTTGGACTTCAGCGATGGAATTTAAAATGTCTATATAAGGGCAGGCACACTTTTGTTCAGGCTTAGGGACCCGGCGTACAGCTTCCGGGTCATGTGGCCAGCATGACTAAGCAGCTTCTGGCGAACCACAGCAGCGCACGGAAACGCCATTTACCTTCCCACCGGAGCGGTACCTATTTATCTACTTGCACTTTGATGTGCTTTTGAACTGCTAGGTTGGCAGGAGCAGGGACTGAGCAACGGGAGCTCACCCCGTCACGGAGATTTGAACCGCCAACCTTCCGATCGGCAAGCCCTAGGCTCTGTGGTTTAACCCACAACGCCACCTAATGATTTAAATAAAGTGTTTAAAAATACTTTTGTAAAAAAGCCAGAAGCCTTTCTATTGTGTATAGTGGGCAAAGAGATACCAAGGGAAGATAAAAGACTGTTCATGTCTGCAACAACTGCAGCAAGAATTCTTTTAGCCCCAAAATGGAAACAACAAGAAGCACCAATGAAAGAAGAGAGGCAGGTGAAGATGATGGACTTTGCAGAACTGGCAAAACTGACAGGAAAAATCCAAAACCAGCAAGATCAAGTATTCCAAAAACGACTGGAGTAAATTCAGTAAATATCTGAAAGATTGTAAGCAATTAACATCACTAGCAGGGTTGTCTGAAGACTTGTAATGAGAAATTTTCTATCTTTATTTACATTTTCAGAATATTCTGCAATGAGTGCAATTCGAATTGGAAAAAGTATAAATTGCAATGATATAAAGGTTAATTTTGAAAGCCATGAGGTGGGAGGGAAGGAAGTGGATAGGCTCTAAGAGCCAAGCCGGTATAGTGGATAAAGATGATGTGAATCGCCAGAGTGGTGCATGCTCTAGATATCTCCCGCCTGGACTACTGCAATGCGCTTCACGTGGGGCTACCTTTGAAGGTGACCCGGAAACTGCAACTAATCCAGAATGCGGCAGCTAGACTGGTGACTGGGAGCGGCTGCCGAGACCCCGTAACACCGGTCCTGAAAGATCTACGTTGGCTCCCAGGACATTTCTGAGCACAATTCAAGGTGTTGGTGCTGACCTTGAAAGCCCTAAACAGCCTCGGTCCAGTATACCCGAAGGAGCGTCTCCACCCCCATCGTTCAGCCCAGACATTGAGGTCCAGCTCCGGGGGCCTTCTGGCGGTTCCCTCATTGCGAGAAGTGAAGTTACAGGGAACCAGGCAGAGGGCCTTCTCGGTAGTGGCACCCGCCATGTGGAACACCCTCCCAGCAGATGTCAAAGAGAAAAATAACTACCAAACTTTTAGAAGACATCTGAAGGCAGCCCTGTTTAGGGAAGTTTTTAACATTTAATGCTGTATTGTGTTTTTAATATTCAGTTGGAAGCCGCCCAGAGTGGCTGGGGAAACCCAGCCAGATGGGCGGGGTATAAATAATAAATTATTATTATTATTATTATTTTATTTTATTATTTTATTATTATATAAGAGCTAAGCCGGTATAGTGGATAAAGATGATGTGAATGAATAATATTAAATGGAAAATAGTCAAATGAATGAAACGGATGGTTCCTGCGGCCTGAGCCCACCAGGCACGTCATTTACTCACGAGTAAGCCCAATTGATTTTCAGCAGGGCAATGAATGGGCTGAGGAGCCTTGGCAGGCCCGCAATCCGGCGGGCAGCTACTGGGGAGTAAGCCCCATCCAACGCCATAGGGCTTACTTCCGAGTAGACCGGCCCGGGCTTCCCCTTTGGGAATCCCCTGCTCCCAACCACCTTTGACCCACATCCCAGCGCTGCCATTGGCCTTCCCCAACTCCGACGTCACACACCCCGCCGGCCAATCCCCTTCCAGTTTTGCCCCAGACCAGAGAGGAAGCGGCGAGCCATAATTGGCCGAGCGCAATCACGTGACGCGGCGCCATTTCCCTCCTCCGCGTCGCCGCCGCCAGCCGCGTAACACGTCACGGTTCCCTTCCTCCGCCGGCACGTGACCCGGGCGGCCCAATCCCAATTTCCTCCATGGCGCGTCTTCTCGCGAGATTTCCTCTCTCCACACACCCCACACACACACCTTGTACGCGTGCGCGGGCACACGCTCGACGCGGTTCTGTTGTTGTTTTTCCGGTTCTCGTCCGCCGCCCGCGCCGGTTTTACTCCCCTCACGGAGAGGCCCTGAGGCGGCGGCGGCAGGAGCGGCGGGAAGCGGGAGGCCTCCGGAGCAGCGCGGTGAGGGAGGAGAGGGGGGAGGAGGAGGGGGAAGGGGACCAGGCCCGCCTGCCGCTCCCCTCAGGGCTTGGCAAGGCCCGGGTCTCCGGGGGGGGGGGGGGGGGGGCCTCGCTCGCTCGCCCGCCCCGGGGGGGGGGGGCCGGGCTTCCCGGGCCCGGCCCCCCCCGGGGGCCCCGGGGGGGCGGGGGGGGGGGGGGGGGAGGGTGTGTGTGTTCCCGGCCTGTTCCGTGGTGGTTTCCCTCATGCGCAATGCCACTTTCTGCCATCAAGGTTGTGTCATCTGCATATCTGAGGCTGTTGATATTTCTTCCGGCAATCTTAATTCCGGCTTGTAGTAGTAGTAGCAGTAATAATAAAAATAATAACGGGGTCGTACCTGGAAGGGGAAGGGTCCCTTTCTGGTGGCTTTCTTGTTTTGTTTATTCCTCCGTCGTTGTTATATCAGGGTTAGAAAATGATATATTAGAGCTAGGAGGTAAATGCCACCTTAAACCGAAGCTATGGGTGCAACAGCAGCATGTCTAGTCGCTCTTTTATTAATAACAAGAATTCAAAGCTGAAAATGAATGAACCCTGCTAGTGACGTTAATTGCTTACGATGATCTTTCAGATATGATATGAATTTACTCCAGATACTTGATTTTGCTGGTTTTGGATTTTTCCTGTCAGTTCGCTAAAATATTTTCATTTTTCACAGGGTGTAGTCCTTCACCCGCCCGCAATATTCTTAAGAAGAGGGTCTCTTCTCCAGTCCTGTAGCTGGAAGTGGGCAGGCAGGAAAAAAAGTTCTTTCCTTCCACTCTGCAGTTTTAATCTGAAGTCTTTAGGTTCAGTACTGTGCCCAGAGCTCAGAAACTGCATTAATGAAATTATCTGTTGCAAAATGCGCCTGGAACAATGGGAGTTTCCAACACTGAATTGTATGTCATAGAATCATAGAGTCGGAAGGGACCACAGGGATCATCAAGTCCAACCCCAATGCAATGCAGGAATCCTTAGCCCAACACAGGGCTCAAACCCACAACCATGAGATGAACAGTCCCATGCCGTACTGATTGAGCTGTGTCAGTGTCATATATTTATTTATGCCTTTTCCCCTGACAAGGACTCAAGAAGGTGTGCAGGTTAAAAAAAAGAGGAGAAAAAAAGGAACAGCCAAAGCATAAGGGGGGAATCATTACAAGAATTGAGCATTGGTTTCAATTTATATCCCATATTTTCCTGCTTAAGGGGCTCAAAGTGGTGCATGGTGTGGTGTCTAGAACATGGGTAGGCAAAGTAAGGCCCGGGGGCTGGATCCGGCTCAGTTGCCTTCTCAATCCAGGAATCAGCGTGTTTTTACATGCTGGATCCGGCTCAGTTGCCTTCTCAATCCAGGAATCAGCATGTTTTTATATAAAATGCATCTCTGGGTTATTTGTGGTGCCTCCTGGTGTTTTTACATGCGTAGAATGTGTGCTTTTATTTAAAATGCATCTCTGGGTTATTTGTGGGGCATAGGAATTCATTCATTCCCCCCCCAAAAAAAAGTCCAGCCCCCCACAAGGTCTGAGGGATAGAGGACCGGCCCCCTGCTGAAAAAGTTTGCTGACCCCTGGTCTAGAATTAGGACCTGGGAGAGACCCTGGTTCAAGTCCTGCTGCCGCCACCACCCTGGACCCACGTATCACTAGGTGCGTGTCTCCCAGCCCAGCCTGCCCTACAAAGTTGTGGGGATTAAATGAGGACAAGGACTTAGAGAGAGACCAGGATTAAAATCCACCCCACTCAGCCACAGGGAAGCTCAGTGGGTGTGACCTGGGGAGGGCAGTTGCTACCTCTTACAACTCAGAGTGGTTGTTGTGAAGACTGAAGATTAAATGAGAGGAAGAGAGAAAACTGTGCACTGCTTTGAGCTCCTTGGAGAATAAAAGGTGGGATAGTAAAGGTAAAGGGACCCCTGACCGTTAGGTCCAGTCGTGGCCGACTCTGGGGTTACGGCGCTCATCTCGCTTTACTGGCCGAGATAGCCGGTGTACAGCTTCCAGGTCATGTGGCCAGCATGACTAAGCCACTTCTGGTGAACCAGAGAAGTGCACGGAAACACCGTTTACCTTCCCGCCGGAGCGGTACCTGTTTATCTACTTGCACTTTGACGTGCTTTCGAACTGCTAGGTTAGCAGGAGCAGGGACCGAGCAACGGGAGCTCACCCCGTCACGGGGATTCAAACCGCAACCTTCTGATCGGCAAATCCTAGGCTCTGTGGTTTGCGCCACCCGGTTCCCAAACGTGGGATATCAACACAATAAATAAATACAATATACAGTTCTAAGGCAACCCCCCCCATTCCCTAAAGCACATATTCACCATAAAGACACCCCAGTTTTGAAGAAGCTGAAAAATACTGGCTAGCTGTCTGACCCTGTACATGCTTATTCTTAAACACTGTTCAAATTTGGTCAGGTGCATTTTGCACCTGGTTATTCGCCACTTGTGACCAGGTGAAGATGTCTGGACGGTGCCTGACATCTCCACCATCTGGAGGTGCATGCTTGGGGATCATTGGATCTTTCCTCTTTTCACCCACTTAATACCACATCCTGTAGAATTCTATCAGTTATCTGTGCAGTCAGAATGAATTATGCAGCCTGAGCAGGAGAAGCGAGCAACATTAGAGTTAATTGTTGTAGCTTGTCTTCCCTTACCCCACCCCACTGCCCCGCTCACAGTTGTGAAGAATATCCCTATGTTATGAATGGTCCGTGTCACCATTAAGAAAAAGGGGTAGGAAAAAGCCAGTATATATGTGGACTGTCCCAGACTTTTCTTCTTTAAGTTCTCAGAGTTCTTAAGCTAGCTCAAGGTTGTCATCTCAACTTCTTGTTGTTTAGTCGTGTCCGACTCTTTGTGACCCCATGGACCAGAGCACTCCAGGCCCTCCTGTCTTCCACTGCCTCCCGCAGTTTGGTCAAACTCATGTCTGTAGCTTTGAGAACACTGTCCCACCATCTCATCCTCTGTCGTCCCCTTCTCCTTGTGCCCTCCATCTTTCCCAACGTCAGGGTCTTTTCCAGGGAGTCTTCTCTTCTCATGAGGTGGCCAAAGTCTTGGAGCCTCAGCTTCAGGATCTGTCCTTCCAGGGAGCACTCAGGGCTGATTTCCTTCAGAATGGAGAGGTTTGATCTTCCTGCAGTCCATGGGACTCTCAAGAGTCTCCTCCAGCACCAGAATTCAAAAGCATCCATTCTTCGGTGATCAGCCTTCTTTATGGTCCAGCTCTCACTTCCATACATCACGACTGGGAAAACCATAGCTAAAACCATAACTATACGTACCTTTGTTGGCAAGTTGATGTCATCTCAACTAGCCAGATATTTAACCGATAATCAATCACAGTCTGTCCTTTGAAAAATAAGACTTTAGAGCCGTCTTGCCCAAATATGGCAACTCGGCATTCCGTTTTGGTGACTGTGACCTTGGTTTAAGGAGCCATATGGCACCTAGCTTATATCTGAGTTTCTGACGCAGCTGCAGATGTAAAGGAGAATTCAGATTATGTGACATCTGCATAATGCTGATTTTTGTCTTTCCATTCTCATCATGCAAATGCTCTTTGAGGCATATGATGTGGTCTTGTCCAGAGATACATTATTTTTGGTCCAGAGTTGTTCCTCACATCATTGATGAATCCTTATTATTTGCGGATGTTTGTGTTCTGCTAAACTTTATTCCTGTAGCGTGGGGATTAACTGGTGGGCAAGAAAAATGGATTTTGCAAGCCCCTTATGGTGTCTAAGAGGCTTATTCTTTTTCTTCAGGATAGAAAAGTGTTGCCGCAATGTCTGACAGCGAGGACAGCAACTTCTCTGAAGATGAGAGCGAGCGCAGCAGTGAGGCAGAAGAGGTGGAGGAGAATGAGGTGAGGTGGAGGAGAAGCCAAGCGGGTGTTTCGTACCTGCTTCAAGGAAGTGTGTCTTTGGCCTGAGTTGTGGAGAGGGGAGGCAGGCTATTTATTTGGCAGATTTGCAGCCTTCCTGTCCACCATTTACGTCACCAAGGCATCTTGCAGACATGTAAAGCTGTTCACAGTCTCAGCCGGTAAGGGGATCCATGTATGGATCTTCCACCCTGGAACAGAGGAAGAAGCTCTTATACCCTTCACCTGACATGTCTTCTCGGGTTTTGGCTTCTCTTGAACTTGGGGCTGGTGCAGAGCACATTTTCTGTAAGCAATTTCATCTTCATAATAATAATAAATTTTATTTATACCCCGCCCTCCCCGGCTCAGGGCAGCTAACACCAATACAATCACAATAAAAACATAATAGGGGGGAAAGGGGGGGGGGAAACACAATTTAAAATACAGGTTAAAATGCAATTTAAAATGCAGCCTCATTTTAAAGTAGCTGATAAATCAAGACCATAAGGGAAGGGAAACATAAGGGTCAGACTGAGTCCAAACCAAAGGCCAGGCGGAACAGCTCTGTCTTGCAGGCCCTGCAGAAAGATGTCAAGTCCCGCAGGGCCCAGGTCTCTTGTGACAGAGCATTCCACCAAGTCGGGGCCAGTACTGAAAAAGCCCTGGTCCTAGTTGAAACCAATCTAAACTGCTTGAGGCTCAGGACCTCCAAAGTGTTGTTATTTGTGGACCTTGAGGTCCTCCGCAAGGCATACCAGGAGAGGCGGTCCCGTAGGTACGTGGGTCCTAGGCAGCAGAGTCAGCAGGGCAAACTGGGTTGTATCCGGCACTAGCCTTGCTCAGACCCACTGAAATGACTAAGTTAAGTCTGTTAATTTCAATTGAGTAAATCATAGGATTGTAAAGTTGGAAGGGACCCTAAGGGTCATCTTGTCCAACCCCCTGGAATGCAGCAATATCTATTCTAGCCTTTCTTTTTATTCCGCATACCTCTTAGAGAAAAGCTTCTGTCTTTACCGTGAGGAGGCAGACGTAAGGAACAACAAGAGGGCCAGTGCGGTGTAGTGGCAGACTAGGGAAACTAGGGTCCACATCCCCACTCGGCCACGAAGCTTTCTGGGTGACCTTGGATCAGTCCCTCAAAGGGTTGTTATGAGGATAGAATAGGGAGGAGAATGAAGTAAGCCGCCTTGAGGTTCTTAACAATGTAATCATTGTCCTCATTCAGAGATTCCCCCAACCAGCTGGAGCTTTGGGCTTCTTTAAGTAGAGAAACCATCCCTGTGTACCAATCAAGGCATGCTTTAAACTGAGCCTAGTTCACCAGCACAATCCCACAAGGAGCACAAGGGGCGCTTGTGTTTGCCTAGCCTCTGGCTCTCAAGCCGTATCCAAAGACTGAGCTTGGGCAGAAGTTCTCTAGAGAACCACCCAAGAGTTACCAACAATAGAAGAAAGGCAGATGAAGATGATGGATTTTTCGGAGCTAGCCGACCTAACCGGAAGAGTCCGCGACCAGAAGGAGGAGGAGTATCAGGAAGAGTGGAATAAATTCAATGATTATCTAGTTAAATTTGTTGAATTAATTGAAAATAGCTTGCAGATACTTAATTGGCTTAGGATTTTATTTATGTTAAGAGATGAATTAATATGTTTAATTCCATAAGGTGAAGATTTAAGGATGTTGATGTTTAAGTTACATTTCATAAGAATCGGGATTTGGAAAACAGTTAAAAGGACATGCAATGAAATTCAACCAAGGGGGAGTGAGGAAGTCACTTAACAAAGTTAATAAATGTAATTTTCAATAAGGCTATGATTTATGTTTGTTTGTCTTGTGTGTTTGTTTGTTTGTTTGTTTATAATATTGTGAAAACCAATAAAAAATTTTTTTTGGGGGGGGGAGAAGTTCTCTAGAGACCCGGATATCTCCTCCTAAGTCCAAAAGTAGGTTGGGGCTAGGAATCGGGGCCTGTGGTTTCCATTTCCATGTAACCAAGCTGTTTGGTGCCGTTTCCCCCACCCCTAAGTAAAGCTGCTTTCTGTGGGCTTCAGCGTGAACCGCCTGCGGGTCACAGGTTAAAGGTTCTCGTTCAACAACATGCAGGCTGAAGAGGAGCGTGTCAGCGTCGTAGGCAGCGAGAAGGAAGAAGTGGAGGAAGAGGAAGAAGAGGAGGAGGAAGAGTATGACGAAGAGGAGGAAGAGGACGATGATGACCGGCCTGCGAAGAAACCCAGACATGGCGGATTTATTTTAGATGAAGCTGGTAAAAAACAAAGACTCTTCTCCTCTGCCCCCTGCCCCAACCATGAGAGACGTGTAATTCCTTGAGTCCCGGCCCGACTCTTGCTTATCGTGTGGACCTTGTCCCTTCCCTTTCTCTCTTCCTTCCAGATGTGGATGATGAGTATGAGGACGAAGACCAGTGGGAGGATGGTGCAGAGGACATCCTGGAGAAAGGTAAGGGGAACCCTTTTCGTGAAGATAATCTTGGATCTGGAGTAACTGGATGCCCGAGTGATAACCAAGTCGGAGCATGCAAGCTTTGACGTCCCACAGAACCTTTCGGCAGAATTCCTCCCGAGGAGGAAGCAGGGAATTCCTCACTGGTGCTGAGTTCTCGAATGCTTGTGTGTAACCCCAAAGCAACCTAAAGAAGCCTAAGAAAACATAATCTGCTTTATTGAGCTTAATTAATTTTCCGGAATGTTTTTCCCTTTCCTGGTTATAAGTCAGATCCCTAAAACTGGAAATGCAACTGAATTTCTTTTTTTTTTTTTTTAAGGATTTCCTTTTCTGTTTTATTTCCTGCCAGAGCTGGAAACTCTCTTTCATTTAAAATTCCCATGTTCATTTATTCTAATGTTCTTGCCATTTCTGGAAAGCACTTAAACCGATCAGGCTTTTCTCCAAGAGTTGCGGATGACCGCGGGTTGTCACATTTGTGAAAGCGCTGTCGGTTGTGGAGGTGCGAAACGAGAGCGGCCAGCGGAGGGAGAGCTG
This sequence comes from Podarcis siculus, assembly GCA_034642415.1. Taxonomy (NCBI): domain Eukaryota; kingdom Metazoa; phylum Chordata; class Lepidosauria; order Squamata; family Lacertidae; genus Podarcis; species Podarcis siculus. Next base: position 655,126 of record JAXCMG010000044.1, on the reverse strand, counting down.
CTTCTTAGGATCGGCGGCAGCCCCTGGCTCCCGGCCGTTGTCTCCCCCCCCCCCCCCCCGGCCGCCCCCGCCTGTGGGTAGTGCTCCCTCTGCTCCCCCCCCCCCGGCCTGGTGGCTTCTCTTTTTTTGAGTTCTCGTGCATTTCATTCGCTTCTGCTTGGTTTGTGTGCCGCATCTTAATTTTGTTCCTTCCGCTTTTCTGTTCCCCATTCACCTGTGGTTGGTTTTGATGGTATTATTTGGCTCATACTGTCCGCCCTCCCACCACCACCACCACCTCTTCATGAGCAGAGGAATTTGAAGGTAAGAACGGTTTTTGTTTTTATCCTCTTCATTCCAGCTCCTTTCCTCTTCACCAGCTGCCTTTGCTTCTCTGCTTCCTTTCAGCCAGGTGGGGTTCTGTGCGTGAGGGGGGGTGGGAGAGCATGCTCAGCAAATGCCCAGTTGATGTGGCCACACAGGGAACGGGCTTGCGCAGCCCCTTCCACTTGATCCCTTGTAGCGGAGTTCTCTGGTAGCGCAGCGGTCTTCTGAGCAGGAATGCTGTTTCAGTGGTCCCAAGTAATTCAAGCACTGTCCCTTTCCTTCCAGGACCTGCCTGGGAGAACAGCCTGCAGGTGTCCGTAGATTTCTGTTACAATTTATTAGTCACTTGAGACATGGAATCATAGAATTGTGGAGAGTTGGAAGGGACCCCGAGGGTCATCTAGTCCAACCCCCTGCAAGGCAGGAATCTCAACTCAAGCCTCCCTGACAGATGGGCATACATCTGTCCATAAAGCGCACAAAATCTAAAAATCAGGAAAAGAAATTTATTATTATCTATTAAATCTCTATACCACTAATAATAATAATAATAATAATAATAATAATATTTATTTATACCGTGCCCTCCCCAGCCAAGCCCGGGCTCAAGGTGGCTAACAACCAATAATAAAAAAGTTGATTGAAATACAATTTAAAAACAAGGTTAAATACAACATTAAAACATTAAAATGCAGCCTCATCACAGGAGGAGAAAGGAAAAAAGAAAGAGGGGGAGGGAATCAAATTGACTCCAAGCCAAAGGCAGGCAGAACAACTCTGTCTTACAGGCCCTGCGGAAAGAAATCAGATCCTGCAGGGCCCTGGTCTCATGAGGCAGAGCGTTCCACCAGGCTGGAGCCAGTGTTGAAAAGGCCCTGCCTCTGGTTGAGGCTAATCTAACTTCCTTAGGGTCCGGGACCACTAGGGTGTTGCAATTTATGGACCTTGAGGCTCTCCGTGGGGCATACCAGGAGAGGCGGTCCCGTAGCTCCGAGGATGATGAGGATCTTCATCTGAGGAGCACAGGGTGGTTTGCAATATAGAACACAAAAATACATACCATAGTAGCAAATAGAAACAATAACATGCTACTGCCAACGCCCCAATGCCCCCCAAGTTTAAAGGTCCACCCAGAGGCCTGGGAGAAGAGTGGGCATCTGCCAGGGCTTATTTAGCTGTGATTCAGGGGGTTGGACCCTTGCAATTCTACGATTCTATGAGCCATTCTTCCAAGTGCCTATCAGAAGCATATAGCACACGTTTCCCGTTTGTACCCAAAAGAATGTATCTTCCTTTTCAGAAGACCACTGCATAGAACAAGAATGGGGAAACTGTGACCCTGCAGTGGACCACAGTTGCCTCCATCCTTGGCCCACTGGCCATACTAGAGGACCACAGGTTCCCCATTTTTGGCATAGGGACTCCTCACCCAGAAACAGGGCGGAACAGGCCATGGCTGCCAGTAGCTGCTCACGCATAGCAGGGGCCGTCCTGCGATATCTCAGCCTTAACGGCGGGTCCTTGACTCCCTTAGCATTGTTTGCAAGTCTCTCTCTCTCTTTTTCCTCCTTCCTCCTTTCCTCTGGTCTTTCTTGACAAGCACAGTGGAGTTGTCAGAGAGCGTTGCAGGGTATCTCAGCTTGCAAACAGACCAGGCCCTGAAGCTGTTTGCAGTTCTGAAAAGTCTGTAGCGCTCGCCCGTACACTTTGCCCAACAAAAAAACCTCTTCTCTGCCTCTGCCGTTCAGCATTGCAAACGTCTGTTTCTTCTTCTAGCATCCAATATTGACAATGTGGTTCTGGACGAGGATCGCTCTGGAGCTCGGAGGCTGCAAAACTTGTGGAGGTAAATGGCATTGCGTGCAGAGCAAAGCGCAGAACAGGAGCAGCACAGGCGTCTGGCAGGACTTTGTGTGTCTATTTTGAAAGCAAAATTGCCTGGTTTGGCTCGACTGAAATAAGTGTACAATTGCATCTTATGTGGGGGTTCAGTTCCAAGGGTTCCACATACACACAAAAATCGTATACAGTGGTATCTCGGGTTACAGACGCTTCAGGTTACAGACTCCGCTAACCTAGAAATAGTACCTCTGGTTAAGAACTTTGCTTCAGGATGAGAACAGAAATCGTGCTCCGGCGGCGCGGTGGCAGCAGGAGGCCCCATTAGCTAAAGTGGTCTTCAGGTTAAGAACAGTTTCAGGTTAAGAACAGATCTCCAGAACGAATTAAGTACTTAACCCGAGGTACCACTGTATTCTCAAACTCTCGGAACTGTCCTGCAGCTAATGGATGATGGCTTAAAAGCTCTCTGCCTTGCTTGCCTTTAACATGTGCAGTTTCAACCAGCCTGCCTTCAATCACGTATGGTTAAAAACATGCAAGTTAAATTCACGTAAGATGCGATTGTATTGCACATTCGTACCTTGGTTGTCAAACAGCTTAGCTCTCATACATTTTGGCTCCCAAACGTCTCAAACCCAGAAGTGCCTGTTCCGGTTTGCAAACTATTTTTGGAAGCTGAACGTCCAACAGGGCTTCTGCAGCTTCCGATTGGCTGCAGGAACTTCCTGCAGCCAATCAGAAGCTGCACTTTGGTTTCTGAACGTTTTGGAAGTCGAACGGACTTCTGGAATGGATTCCGTTTGGCTTCCCTGGTTCGACTATATTAAGAAACTGCATGACTGTCTGTGTGCCTCCCATTTCCTCTTCCTGAATCTCAAATTCTGCATGGCCAAACTCTATGTCTTTAAGCAAACCAGCATCTAATAGGTCAGCAAATTCGGGGATCTTTTGGAGCAGGAGCAAGGGAGTTTGTGTGTTGGATTTGAGCTCCCCTTGACCCCGGCAACACAGCTAGTGACCAGGGGTGAAGGGAGTTGGTAGTCTGGAGGGCCACAGATTCCCCCTAAACCCTGTTTTCAGATGTTCAAAGCTGGTCACTCATTGATTTCTTTTTCTGGTAAAGCCCTGCAAGAACCACCCTTCACCCTATGGTCCCAGGGCACATTACAAGAATTAAAACGCAGTATTAAAACCATTTACAACCACAGCAATAAGGCAGCTCCTAAAATATACACCTCAGGGGTCAAGTGATTTGGCTGTTGCAGGTGACTGGGGTGGCGGTTGAGCTTTGGGCTTCCTGCCTTTGCCCTTCTGCTGCACCAGAACATGTGCAAAGTACTTTGGCCTGGCTAATACATCCCCTCTCACTTCACGCTTCCTGTTTCTCTCCTTCCCCCCACAAACAGGGACCAAAGAGAGGAGGAGCTGGGCGAGTATTACATGAAGAAGTATGCCCAGTCTTCGGTGCGCGAGACGTGAGTATGCCGCTTTTATCCTGCCGGCGGTCCCCTGTTTCGAAACACTCCTGCTGGCCAGCTTCTTGGCCTTGTCCCCCCACTCTCAGACCTCCCCTCTCTTTGTTCCTCCAGGGCGTTCGGCGGCTCCGAAGACCTTTCTGACGACATCACGCAGCAACAGCTACTTCCTGGAGTCAAGTAAGGACTTTCTGTTGTGAGCGTTCTGTTCTCGCAGGATCAGAAGACTTGGGCCTTGTGAGACTTAGCGGGGTGAAGGCTGGGGGGGGGGAATGACTCTGGACGTGAGAGCAGGACTGAGACGGCCCAGTTGAGAGGCTGGTGTTAAGTAGTGGGCGGTGCTTACTTTGGCCATGGCAAGCTGACCTTGCGGTGTTTCTTCTCCCCTCCCCATCCAGGGATCCCAACCTCTGGACTGTGAAATGCAAGGTAAGCCCAGCCGGCTCAGAGACCAGGTTGCTTTCGCATTGCGTCAAATGGAGCCGCTCTGCCACCTGGCATCCTTTTTCATTCCAACCCTTCTCTTTCCCACTCCCAGATTGGAGAGGAGCGGGCCACAGCCATTGCGCTCATGAGGAAGTTCATCGCCTACCAGTTCACAGACACAGTAAGTGGGGTGGAAAGGGGGGAACATAAGAAGACCTTGACGCTTCACTTTTCCTACAGCGCTGCTCTTGCCATGGGGTTGTCCCTCTTGCTGCTCCTTGCCACAAACGTTGGCTTGATGTGCCAGCTAGCCGTCATAGATGGCTGCCACCAGGCCTTCCCCTTCCCAGAATCCTCTGCCAGATGCAAAGGGCCGGAGAGTGAGTTGGGGTCTTGCCTTAAGTAATAATAATAATAATAAATTTTATATATGCCCCGCCCTCGCCAGCCAAGACCGGGCTCAGGGCGGCTAACAATAATAAAAACAAGCTGATTAAAATACAACTTAATAAACAAAATTAAAATACAATATTAAAATGCAGCCTCTTCACAGGAGAAAGGAAAAAAGAAAGAGGGGGAGGGGATCAAGTTGATTCCAAGCCGAAGGCCAGGCAGAACAACTCTGTCTTACAGACCCTGCGGAAAGAAATCAGATCCTGCAGGGCCCTGGTCTCAGGAGACAGAGTGTTCCAACAGGTTGGGGCCATCACTGAGAAGGCTCTGGCTCAGGTTGAGGCTAATCTGGCTTCCTTAGGGCCCGGGACCTCTAGGGGTTACTATTTGTGAACCTTAAGGTCCTCCGTGGGGCATACCGGGAGAGGCGGTCCCGTAGGTACGAGGGTCCTAGGCCGTGAAGGGCTTTAAAGGACAAAACCAGCACCTTTAATCTGACCCTGTGTTCCACCGGGAGCCAACTTTACAGTGAAGTATGAGAAAATAAGGATTTCTTCCCTGCCTCTCCTCATGAACCTTTAACACAACGGATTGGAGGAGGCAGTGGGCAAGATCCAAGGTTGGTGAGACTCGGAGCAGACCCATTGAAATGAGTAGACAGGCCCATGAATTTCACTGGGTCTGCTCTTGAGAATTACTTAATTGGCTACATCTCACCTTGTGGAGGATAAGGCGTTTGGAGGCAGCAGTGCATCTGATTACCAGTTGCTGGGAAGCACGGGAGTGGTCTTGGGCTCGGATCCTGCCCCTGGGCTTCCCATTGGAGCATCTGATTGGCCACTGTGAAAACAGGATGCTGGACTAGATGGGCCCTTGGCCTCATCCCGTAAGGCTCTTCCTACATTTCCTCATTTGTGCCAAGGATCTGGATAAAGAAAAAAGCTGCAGAAGTCCTTCCTCGTCTCTTGAAATACTCTCCTAACCTCCTCCAAGCAGGGAAGGGAGGGAGGACCTGTGTATTGCTGGGCAGCCTGATTGCCCAGGGCCAAGTCCACTTTGCCCCTGTGAGCCAGTGAGTGGCTTTATGGTTGCCTGGTACAGCAAAGTTCCAGCCAGTCGTGTCCTTTTCCTGCAAAGTGTGGCTGGCCTGGAGCATATAAACGAGAGATGCAAAAGAGCTACATTGAGAGCTTGGAGACTCTGCACAAGCGACGTCCCAGCTTCTCTTATGCGTAACCCACCCCCATTCTTCCTCCGCAGCCCTTGCAGATCAAGTCGGTGGTCGCCCCCGAGCACGTGAAAGGGTACATCTACGTGGAGGCCTACAAGCAGACGCACGTCAAGCAGGCCATCGAAGGGGTGGGCAACCTCCGGATGGGCTACTGGAACCAGCAGATGGTGCCCATCAAGGAGATGACGGACGTGCTTAAGGTGGTGAAGGAGGTGACCAACCTGAAGCCCAAGTCATGGGTGCGCCTCAAGAGGGGCATCTACAAGGACGACATCGCTCAGGTGAGACGAGACCTTGGCTGAGGGTCCGGGAGGAGGAATTAACAACAGGCATGATGGGTATTTTCTTTGTACAGTGGTACCTGGGACAGAATCCATTACGGAAGTCCGTTCGACTTTCAAAACATTCGGAAACCAAGGCGCGGCTTCCGATAGGCTGCAGGAAGCTCCTGCAGCCAATCGGAAGCTGTGGAATTCACGTCAGACGTTCAGGTTCCAAAGAACGTTTGTAAACTGGAACACTCACTTCCGGGTTTGCAGCATTCAAGAGCCAAAACGTTTAATTCGCAAGGTGTTTGGGATCCAGGGTGCGACTGCATTTTAATGTACCGAATGGAGTGAAGGCTTATGGGTTATGGTGTTTTGGGAGAGTGTGTATGAACTCAGCAGGGCTTAGCTTATTTTTCTAGTTGATGCGTGTGTGATGCTTTGCCAAGTTACATGGGCAAAAAGAATAGACCAGTCATAACATCACAGAATGGTTGGGTTGGAATAGGGCCCTCAAGAGTCATCTAGTCCACCCCCCTGCAACGCAGAATCACAGCCTGCCCTGAAAGCTTTTTTTAATTTAAGCCCATAAAGTGGTCTTTTGCTTTATTAACTTTCTTTTAAAAAAATATTTTTATTAACCAATTTCCACATAACAATTTATCAATCCTCTTAATCAATTACATTATTCCCCCCCCCTTGCACAAGTTGGAGGATAGAGACCCCTGCCTTTGAGCCAGGAGTTTGTGCTTGAGCTGTGTTGCTTGCAATCTGAACACCGACCAATGTCTTTTCCCTCCCTTAGGTGGATTACGTGGAGCCCAGCCAGAATCAGATTTCCCTGAAGATGATTCCCCGTATCGATTTCGACCGCATCAAAGCCCGCATGAACCTGGTATGTTGGCTGGGCTCGTTGCAGGCCCCTCCATTCACCACTGCACCTTTTGGGTGCTTCCGCTGGGCCTTTGGTTTTTCCCCTCTGGTTACTCCAGGTTTGGTGGGCTGAGAAAGGGAAGAGGTGCTTCATTTTAACCCTTTGGTGCGTCAAAACAGAAGCAGCCGCCTTGGGAGCAGGGTCTGCAGAGACTGGAGTTCCGTTGCTCTAGTGTAATTCAGAGATGTGTTTCCCTAAAACGAGAGCAAACTGACCTTTTCTCCCCTGTAAGCTGCCTTCGCCCTTGGCCCGTTGAATGAGTTGGGGTGTTCTGGTCATCAGTGGGCATGGCCACCCACACTGCTGCATGTGCACACCAGACACACCCAGTTCTCTCCCAACTGATCTAATGATCATCTCCTTTATTTTATTTTTTATTTTTGCCTCTGCTTCCAAAATTTTGGGATCTTGCACAGGGGGCAGAGGCAGGTGAGGCCCCTAGCTGGGGATTAGCCACTTATATAGTGGTACCTCGGGTTACAGTCACTTCAGGTTACAGACTCCACTAACCCAGAAATAGTACCTTGGGTTAAGAACTTTGCTTCAGGATGAGAACAGAAATCGTGTGGCGGCAGCGGGAGGCCCCATTAGCTAAAGTGGTACCTCAGGTTAAGAACAGTTTCAAGTTAAGAATGAACCTCCAGAGCGAGTTAAGTCTTAACCCGAGGTACCGCTGTTACCTTTAAATTCTCTCTAAAACCACCACACTTCCTGGGTTGCTTCTCCCGTCGCAAACCCTGCCTCTGCCTCTCCCATTTCAGAAAGACTGGTTTGCCAAACAGAAGAAGTTCAAGCGCCCGCCACAGCGCCTCTTTGATGCCGAAAAGATCCGGTGAGAGTCCAGAAGGGCGGGGGGGTGTCCAGATTTGGAGAGGAGGCGGAAGCTGAAGGGCCCGAGAGGGGGAATCTAGGGCAGAAAGACTGTTGGCTGAGTGATGACAGCTGCAGACTCTGTCTTCCTGGGGAACCAACGCAGGCCCAGTTTGTCCATCTCCAGCTGCTCTCTTGCTGCTGGTCATGCTAACTGCTAAGCCTCTCCATCCCTTCCTTTCCAGGTCTTTGGGCGGCGACGTGGCCTCCGATGGGGATTTCCTAATCTTTGAGGGGAACCGCTACAGCAGGAAGGGCTTCCTCTTCAAGAGCTTTGCTATGTCTGCCGTGGTGAGGATTGGGGGGCCCTGAGCAATAGGGTGGGTGGAGGAGGACTTCTGCAGTATAGACCCTTGTTGTATAAGAGGAAATGGCAGGTGGCTGACATGCTGCACTGGAGACTGACTTGAACTTAGTGAGATGGCATTGGTCCAGCCAGACCAGGACGGTGTTCTCTAAGGGGCACCCGCCGGTGTCTGCTTTGCATCTGCCAATGCTGATGTGTCCTGGGTAGTCCCTCCCGATGCAATCAATGTCCCCGGGGCGTGAGATCTGCAAATCAGCCGTGGCAGAAGCAGGGAGTGGAGAGGCCTTTGAAAAAGTTCAGTATTGGTGTAGATGGTGCTGCCTCTGTCCTTCCCACCCTCTCAGCCTGCTCTGTGTCCTTTCGCTTTCTCTCCCCCTCCAAAAAACCCGTTCTGTTTCCTGGGCATCGTCAGATCACAGAAAGAGTGAAGCCCACCCTGTCTGAGCTGGAGAAATTTGAAGACCAACCGGAAGGCATTGACTTGGAGGTGGTGACGGAAAGCACAGGTGATGATAATAATATTTTCTTTATATCCCACCCTCCCCAGCCGAAGCCGGGCTCAGAGCGGCTAACAACAATAAAAGTTACACAACATTCTAAAATCAATTCATTCTAAAATCAATTCAAAATCAAATTCATGGCAACCGTTGGGCTAGAGTTCTGTGAGGATTACCAAAGGAGGGGGTCAGACTCTGCCTTGGCCAAAGGCCTGGTGGAACAGCTCTGTCTTGCAGGTCCTGCGGAAAGATGTCAAGTCCCCCTAGTCTCTTGTGACAGAGCGTTCCACCAGATCGGGGCCACAGCCAAAAAAGCCCTGGCTCTGGTTGAGGCCAGCCTAACCTCCCTGTGGCCCAGGACCTCCAAGATGTTTTTGTTTGAAGACCGTAATGTCCTCTGTGGGACATACCAGGAGAGGGGGTCCCGTGGGTACGAGGGTCCTAGGCCATATAGGGCTTTAAAGGTCAAAACCAGCACCTTAAACCTGATCCTGTACTCCACCGGGAGCCAGTGCAGCTGGTATAGCACCGGGTGAATGTGATCCCGCAGTGAGGACCCTGTAAGGAGTCTCACTGCGGCATTCTGCACCCGCTGGAGTTTCTGGGTCAGTCTCAAGGGCAGCCCCCCGTAGAGTGAGGCTGCTGGCCTTGGCCGCCTCTGGTGTGCTCCTTCGTGACTCCCCAGGCACTTGCTCCTAGCTCACGTGGATCCTCGCCAAGAGGACCCACAGCTTCCAATGGTCCCGGGTCCATTGCGCCTTCCAGGTAGGCCAAGGCCATTGGAACGCACCGCATGCTGTCCTCTCTCAGGAAGGGGGCTGTGGCAAGCTGCCCAGGTTGCTCCACCTCACTTACCTCCTTCCGTCTTTCAGGGAAGGAGCGGGAGCACAACTTCCAGCCCGGCGACAACGTGGAGGTGTGTGAGGGGGAGTTGATCAACTTGCAAGGCAAGATCCTGAGCGTGGACGGGAACAAGATCACCATCATGCCGAAGCACGAAGACCTCAAGGTACAGTGGCTCCCTGTCTTCTCCCTTCCTCTCTCTGGCAACATAGCATCCTGAGTGCATAATGATGTCAGCCGTTAGTTCCCAAAGTGGGCAGTGGGATTACCTAGGGGCCCCGGGAGGTGTAAACGGCTTTGGAAAGCTGAGATCACGGGATCGAGTTCATCCGTTTCATTGAATTAATTCAACCTAAGTAGTTTTAATTGGATTTCGAATAGATGCGCTATCAATGGTCACTATTCTGAATTGTATTGTGTTACTATTTTCCTTACATGGGTTGTGCAAACCTCTGTTCTGAATAATGCTTTCTGTAGGGAAGGAGGAACTGGGGATTAATTTATGGAGCCATGGGGATCATCATCATCATCATCATCATCATCATCATCATCATAAATTTTATTTATACCCCACCATCCCCAGCCAGAGCCGGGCTCCGGGCGGCTAACACCAGTAAAATTACAGTAAAATCATAATGGGGGGGGGCAGTTTAAAATACAAGTTAAAATGCAATTTAAAATGCAGCCTCAAAACCATAAGGGGAGGGAAACATAAGGGCCAGACTGAGTCCAAACCAAAGGCCAGGTGGAACAGCTCTGTCTTGCAGGCCCTGCGGAAAGATGTCAAGTCCCACAGGGCCCTGGTCTCTTGGGGCAGAGCATTCCACCAAGTCGGGGCCAGCACTGAAAAGGCCTTGGCCCTACTTGCAACCAGTCTAACCACCTTGCGACCTGGGACCTCCAAAATGTTGTCATTTGTGGACCTTAAGGTCCTCCATGGGGCATACCAGGAGAGGCTGTCCCATAGGTACGTGGGTCCAATGGCCCCCAAAGTCCGGGAACAGCCAATGTAGGCTGTTTGCCAAGCGATATCTATAACTGCAAGCTGAAATGTGACATGGGAGTGAGCCCTCAATGCTGTGGCGGGTGGGGGAGTGCCTGCTTGCGGCAAGGATGAGCACAGACACCTTGAGTCCTGCTGGATCAGGCCTAAGACCCATTGAGTCCAGCATCCTAGATGAGATGCCTGCATGAGACACACACTGTTTTTTTTTTATTGGCTGGCTTCGTTGATCGTGATGGAATATAAGAAGAGCCTGCTAGATCTGCCCAGTGGCCCACGTAGTCCAGCATTCTGGTCTTGCTGTGGTCAGCGAGATGCCCATTATGGAAAAACCACAAGCAGGATTCAAGCACAAGAGCCCTCTTCCTTCCGGTTTCCAGCAATTCTTTGTTCTCCCTCCTCCTCTCCCACTAGGACATGCTAGAATTCCCGGCCCAGGAGTTGCGCAAATACTTCAAAATGGGGGACCACGTCAAGGTGATTGCTGGCCGCTTTGAGGGCGACACGGGACTGATTGTCCGTGTGGAGGAGAACTTCGTAATCCTTTTCTCCGACCTCACAATGCATGAGGTGAGTGGGGCTGGCAGGCAGAGAAAAACAGCCTCTGTCTTGGCCTTGGTGGTGGTGGCGTGTCTTGAGAGTCTCGTTGGTTTTTGGTGATGTGTATCTTACCACTCAGGGACACAGGTGGCGCTGTGGGTTAAACCACAGAGCCTAGGACTTGCCAATCAGAAGGTTGGCGGTTCAAATCCCTGCGACGGTGTGAGCTCCCGTTGCTCGGTCTCTGCTCCTGCCAACCTAGCAGTTCGGAAGCATGTCAAAGTGCAAGCAGATAAATAGGTACCGCTCCGACGGGAAGGTAAACAGTGTTTCTGTGCGCAGCTCTGGTTCGCCAGAAGCATCTTAGTCCTGCTGGCCACATGACCCAGAAGCTGTATGCCGGCTCCCTTGGCCAATAAAGCGAGATGAGCGCCGCAGCCCCAGAGTCGGCCACGACTGGACCTAATGGTCAGGGGTCCCTTTACCTTTACCTTTATCTTACCACTCACACACCCCCAGCTTGCTGCCTTTGAACCAAGCTCATAATTACCTCTCCTTTCTGCACCTGTGCTTTGTTACGCAAGTCAAAATGTCAAAAGTGCCTTTTTGAGATTACTCCCTTCCCTCCTGCAGCTCAAAGTCCTCCCCCGAGACCTTCAGCTCTGCTCGGAGACAGCCTCTGGCGTGGATGTTGGCGGCCAGCACGAGTGGGGGGAGCTGGTGCAGCTGGACCCCCAGACAGTGGGGGTCATTGTCCGCCTGGAGCGGGAGACCTTCCAGGTAGGTGTGTGCTGCCTTTGCGGGTTGGTTGGGTTATGGGAGTTGCTGCCTTCCATTCCTTACATCAGAGACTGCCTTGCATCTTGCGTGGTTTTATTTTACTTTGCTTTCCTTAATGGATCAAATCCAGAACTGACAAATGTGGGGTTTTTTAAATTACAAAGCAAGAATGTTCACTTGTGATCTCTTCACTGTTAAGGCACAATAAGTCATTTTCAGCTGGTGGCCCCTTCGGCTTGCCGATCAGAAGGTCGGCAGTTCAAATCCCCGCGACGGGGTGAGCTCCTGTTGCTCTGTCCCAGCTTCTGCCAATCTAGCAGTTCGAAAGCACACCAGTGCAAGTAGATAAATAGGTACTGCTGCAGTGGGAAGGTAAACGGTGTTTCTGTGCGCTCTGGTTTCTATCACAGTGTCCCAATGTGCCAGAAGCTGTTTAGTCCTGCTGGCCACATGACCTGCAAAGCTGTTTGTGGACAAACGCCAGCTCCCTTGGCCTGAAAGCGAGATGAGCGCCACACCCCATAGTCTTGTTTGACTGGACTTAACCATCCCAGGGGTCCTTAATAATAATAATAATAATAATAATAATAATAATAATAATAATAATAATAATAATATCTTTATTGTCATTGCCCCCTCTCGGGGACAACGAAATTACTTTACCTTTCACCTTCAGCTGATCTTGTGTATGCACACGTGCGCAAGGACATCTGCCTTGTTCATCATACAGCATTCATCAAAGAATCCCAGGGAGCTGAAGGTGTGCTTTCCCACCTTCCACATCTCCCAACCCTGCGACTCTGAGCCTTTTCTCCACCCCCCAGGTCCTCAACATGTATGGCAAAGTGGTGACAGTCAGGCACCAGGCTGTGAACCGGAAGAAGGACAACCGCTTTGCCGTGGCGCTGGACTCTGAGCAGAACAACATCCACGTCAAAGACATCGTGAAAGTCATCGACGGGCCCCACTCGGTGAGGAGGAGGGCAGGCTCCAAGGGTGCTGAGCTGCACAGCTGGGGGTGGCTCTGGGTGTGCAGGGCATCCTGCCCATTGCATCTGTCAGATCTGCCTGTTTGTTGTGCGGAGGCCTTGGCTACCAACACAACCCAGGCTACGCTCGCTGCCATTGAACTAAAGTGCCCCTTGCTGCCTCCCTCTCCTTCCAGGGTCGCGAGGGCGAGATCCGCCACCTCTTCAGGAGCTTCGCTTTCCTGCATTGCAAGAAGCTGGTGGAAAACGGGGGCATGTTTGTGTGCAAGACGCGCCATTTGGTTCTGGCTGGGGGCTCAAAGGTAAGAAGGGAAAGTAGTTCACCTCTCAGGAGGGGCATGTTAATCTTGGTTGCAACCCCTCTGACCAACCAGCAGTTGCTGGCAATAGATTTGGGGCAGGGGGTAGGATTCAGCTACATTCTTGCTTGCATGGAAATGTTGGGTGGGTGGTTCTATTGTGTGAGCAGACCTCGTTCTCCATGCACAAACCCACTTAGCGCTTTGTTTTTTATTTCTTTTTATTTCTTTTTTATTTTCTTTTTATTTCTTTAGAACCTTTGTTTTTTATTTCTTTTTATTTCTTTAGAACCTTACTGTTGTTGATAATATGCACACCTCCATGTGAACACATCTCAGCAGCATCATTTTTAGAAAGTACAAGGTTCAACATTGCTACTAGCTGCCCTCTGACTAATACATTTGATAATGGAAAGAAGTTGGTTGGAGATGGAAAGAAGTTGGTTGCGATGGAAAGAAGTTGGTTGGAGGGGTAACCCTAAAGCCCAGTAAAGTTTACACGAAGCAAATTGTTTTCTCTCCTCGTCATCCACAATGGTCTGTCACGGCTGTCGAATTGAGTAGTCCTTCAGGTTTCACAAGGTCCTAAGCAGAGCCTTTCTAGTCCAGCAACCTGCCTCCCATAGTGGCCAAACAGAAATTGTGATTTTAGATTGTGAGCCGTCCTGAGATCTAAGGGTATAGGGTGGTCTACAAATTTAACAAATAATAAATAATAAGATCCTGCTGCGCCAGGCCATTGGCCCATCTTGTCCAGCATCATCGTCATCTTCTTCTTCTTCTTCTTCTTTATACCCCGCCCATCTGGCTGAGTTTCTCCAGCCACTCTGGGCGGCTTCCAACCAAATATTAAAAACAATACAGCATCAACCATTAAAAACTAAACAGTGCTGCCTTCAGATGTCTCTTAAAAATAGGATAGCTGCTTATTTCCTTGACATCTGATGGGTGCCACTACTGAGAAGGCCCTCTGTCTGGTTCCTTGTAACCTCACTTCTCGCAATGAGGGAACCGCCAGAAGGCCTTCAGCGCTGGACCTCGGTGTCCAGCAAAACGATGGGGGTGGAGACGCTCCTTCAGGTATACTGGGCCTTTGAGGCCGTTTAGGGCTTTAGAGGTCAGCACCAACACCTTGAATTCTGCCTGGAAACGTACTGGGAGCCACATTCTGGATTAGTTGTAGTTTCCGGGTCACCTTCAAAGGTAGCTCCACGTAGAGCGCATTGCAGTGGTCCAAGCGGGAGATAACCAGAGCATGCACCACTCTGGCCAGACAGTCCTGTTCTCACAGTGGCCAACCGGGTGCCTCAATGGGGAGCTTGCAAGCAGGACCCGAGCACAAGAGCAGCCCTCCCCCCTCCTGCAGCCTCCTGAAACTGGGATTCAAAGTAGAGCCATGGTGTCTAGTAGCCATCACAGCCTCCTGTGGCAGCCATTTCCACTGTGCTCTGTGATAACAAGTGCTTTGTTTTTTCCTATCCTGAATCTTCCAACATCAGCATTGTTAGATGCCCACGAGTTCTGGTGTTAGCAGGAGGAAAAGGATGGCTCTGGGACCACCCTTTCCACCCACCCCCCACCAAAAGCAAGAGTACCCTCTCTGTTGGCATACAACCAAGGAAACGGGGGCAATTAGCAGGCCCCCAGCTGGCTCCAGCCCACCGGCCAGTGTGCCGGGTGATCTCCAGTCCTTGTTGCAGCATCTGCAACCCACAGCTTCAAAAGCTGGGGCACGCAACTCAGCAGAGATAACGCACAAACAGAAGTGGCAGGAGAGGTTGTGTAAGCATATTTACAAGCCGTTTATTCAGCATACATCAGGACAAAAGGAAAACATGTCCGATCCCCTTCCTGTCCAAAGCAAGACAGCTAAAAGCGAAAGCTATACACAAACAGAAGTTCCCAGCAAGCTGTGCTGGAGTGTAAAGAGACATGTGACACACAACAGTCTCATGCCTGTCCCTTAAGGTCTCTCCCCCTCCTGCTCCTCACTGACTCCTTTTCCGAAGCATTGTGCCAGATTGCGGGGTGTGCGGTGGGGGCTTACAGATGTTTTCTGAACTTTTCATTTCTCTTATTTCCCCCCAGCCCCGGGATGTCACAGACTTCACCATTGGCGGCTTCCAGCCCATGAGTCCTCGCATCAACAGTCCCATGCATCCCAGCGCTGGAGGTACGTATGCTGGTGCGTCCTGGGAACTGAGTTGCACCCCTTTCCCCCTTCTGCCCCCCCTCCGCAAGGAGGTGCACTTCTGCAAATGAACGGCAGCAGGAGACTGGAAGGAACAAGGGAGCCGCCGAATAAGCTGCGAGTCTGTTATTCTAGGCACTAAAACAAATACCAAATCCCTCCAAAACTGTGAACGCTGACACACACCTGCTTCTTCGCTGCCAGTGGGAAAGGTTGATTGACATCTGATGCCCTTTAAAAAATGTGTTGTGCAAGGGGGAATTATCAGGTTGTCTTCCCTTTTGTTATGTATTTTCTGTTTTTTTATACAGTGGTACCTTGGTTTACGAACTTAATCTGTTCCGGAAGTCCTTTCTTAAACCAAGGCGTGCTTTCCCATAGCAGCGGGGGACTCAATTTACACTAGACAGGAAGCGGAACATGTTCTGCTTCCAAGGCAAAGTTCACAAACCAAAACACCTACTTCCAGGTTTGCAGCATTCTTAATCCAAGTTGTTCATAAAGTAAGCTGTTCTTAAAGCAAGGTACCACTGTATTGTAATTTTTACGTTGTGCCCTGAGGTCTATGGGTGTAGGGTGGTATGCAAATTTAATTGAGGATAATATATATATATATAATAAAAAAATTGTCCTGTAGCACCTTAGAGACCAACTAAGTTTGTCCTTGGTATGAGCTTTCGTGTGCATGCACACTTCTTCAGATATCTGAAGCTTATACACAAAAGCTTATACCAAGAACAAACTTAGCTGGTCTCTAAGGTGCTACTGGACAATTTTTTTATTTTTATTTTTTATATATATTTTGACCTCATCAGACCAACACGGCTACCTACCTTAATTGACGGTGTTGATGAGATTGGTGGGGTAAGGTTGTGCACGACCACTGCACTGATGAGATTTCTGACAAGCTGCACTACTCAAGGGCTCTTTGGGAGCGTTTGTGTGTCTGTGCTACACCTCCGTGTTCCTCCTCCCGCTCCGCAGGGCAGCGTGGCGGCTTTGGAGGAGGCGGGATGAGCCGAGGCCGCGGGCGCAGAGATAACGACCTCATTGGGCAGACCGTGCGGATTTCCCAAGGCCCCTACAAAGGTAAGCTGTCCCCTCGCTCGGTGGCAGGAACATGGTCGCAAGTTCTTGCCCTTGTTTCAGGAGAGCAACTGAAAGAGGCTTAAAGGATAGCAGGCTTTGGGCTGTTACTGCTATAAGATTTCTTGCCCACCTTTTGCTATCGGGTCCTGGAGCAGGTTAAAATTACAATATTAAAGTGATTAAAACAGCAGTGTTTCCAGGTTGTCTCCCGTTAGTTCTGCGGCACATTAATTAGGACAGAACTGGGAAAACTGGTTTGGAAAGAACTCCCAGTACTCCTGAAAAGCCATGTTCAGCTGAGTTGAGCATCATTACCTTCCCTGGAGGTGGTAGCTGCTGAGAACAGGATGCTGGGGTAGATGGGCCTTTGGTCTGATCCAGCAGCGCTCTTCTTATGTTCTTAACTCGCCCCTGCCAGGATTATCGCCCTGGGATTGTAAGTGATCCGCAGTTAAATGAAAGTGGTTTTGCAGGGGTAGACTTCCACAGACGAGGGATTCAGTTTCCCAGACATGTGGTGGAGGAACCTGCCTTAGTTTGGCAGTGCCCCCTATGTTGGCATGCAGCCAAGGAAACGAGGGCAATTGTCAGGCCCCCAGCTGGCTCCAGCCCACCGGCCAGTGTGCCAAGCAAACTCCAGTCCTTGGTGCAGCATGAATCTGCGGCCCGAGCTTCAGAAGCCAGGGCACGCTACTCAGCAGAGTAAACACAAACAGAAGTGGCAGGAGAGGCTGTGTGAGCATATTTACAAGCAGTTTATTCAGCGTACATCAGGAGAAAAGGAAACATGTCTGGTCTCCTTCGTGTCCAGAGCAAAGCAGCAAAAGCAAGAGCTATACGCAAACGGAAGTTCCCAGCAAGCTGTGCTGGACTGTAAACAGGCATGTGACACACAACGGTCATGCCTGTTCCTTAAGGTGGAACGGAATATCCCAATGCCCTACATGTCCCAGGTTAACAAGCTTGGTTCCAATCTCTCACAGGCTACATTGGCATGGTCAAGGATGCCACGGAATCCACCGCCCGCGTGGAGCTACATTCCACCTGCCAGACCATCTCTGTGGACCGACAGCGTCTCACGACTTTGTAAGAGCCGGCAGGGCAGTGTGTTTGGGTTCAGGATTGAATAAGGGATACAGAGGGGCAGCGTGGGAAGACACTTTAGACACCTAACTCCTGCAAGCCCTGGTGGGGCGGAGGGGGAGGGACCTATGGGGTCTGCCAGAAGTTGCTGGACTCAAAGGCCAGTGGTCAGGGATGGGGGAAGTTGTAGTCCAGGGGCAGCTGGGTGCCCACAAGTTCCCTCCCCCTGTTGTACATGCACTGGTAATATACACTAGATTGGGATCACCTACTACCTGGGATTCCCAGAGGCACAGAAGAGCCGACACATCATGCTCCCTGCATTCCTTCCGATCAGAGCCAATAATAATAATAATAATAATTTATTATTTATACCCCGCCCATCTGGCTGGGCTTCCCCAGCCACTCTGGGCAGCTTCCAACAAAATATTAAAATACAGTAACGTATCAAACATTAAAAGCTTCCCTAAACAGGGCTGCCTTCAGACTAAGACTGGCCCAGCTTTTAGTGCAAATCATTTTAAAGCACCAGGGAATTTCGACCAGGTTTGGGAGCCTGCGACCTTCCGTGCATTGCTGGACTACAACTCCCAGCATCCCTGGCTGTTCATTGGCTGCAGGGGTGGGGTGGTGTCTAGATGACAGGCTCCCATTGGCCCCAGCCCACATGGAGAATGAATGGATGGCTCCTCCTTATGCCTGGGGAATGCAGGGTTTTGTTCTTGAAAGTGAGGGGGGGTGTCCAAATTCTGTTATTATCTAACCAGCGCTTCCCTTTCCCATCTGGCAGCGGTTCAAGGAAACCAGGTGGCATGACCTCCACTTATGCACGGACACCCATGTATGGTTCTCAGACCCCCATGTACGGGTCAGGGTCCCGCACACCGATGTATGGGTCACAGACTCCGTCGCATGATGGTGAGTAGAGGATGGAGAGGGGGGACCCCACTTGGGGGCAGAGGTGGGGAGAACAGTCAGGTCTTACCTGTCAGGTGTGGTTTCCTGTTAGTTAGCGAACCACAGCTCAATAATGTTACTGAGAGCCAGTGTGGTGTAGTGCTTAAGAGCAGTGGACTCGTAATCTGGGGAACTGGGTTCGCGTCTCCGCTCCTCCACATGCAGCTGCTGGGTGACCTTGGGCTAGTTACCCTTCTCTGAAGTCTCTCAGCCCCACTCACCTCACAGAGTGTTTGTTGTGGGGGAGGAAGGGAAAGGAGAATGTTAGCCACTTTGAGACTCCTTAGGGTAGTGATAAAGCAGGATATCAAATCCAAACTCTTCTTCTTACTAATTTTAAGGAGCGGAATAAATTAAGCAAGAGAAAGGAGATTTCCAGGATAGCACTGGTATACATGTAAAAGATGTTGCCTTTTTCACCCTCTGGTCTTGGGTGTTAATCTCATAACATGCGTCCATCTTTCAGGAAACCGGACTCCTCACTACGGCTCTCAAACCCCCTTGCACGACGGCAGCCGGACCCCCGCGCAGAGTGGGGCTTGGGACCCCAACAACCCCAACACTCCCTCCAGGTTGGTGTTCCTCATCGGAGGAGGAGGGCGGGTTTCAGGGCAAGGAGGTGGGTGGAGAGGCGAGAATCCGTTTGGGCCCAGCTGACCGCTTTTGCGTCCTCCAACCCCCCCCCCCCGCCCACTTCCTTTTCTGTAGGGCGGATGAAGAGTTCGACTATGGTTTTGACGACGAGCCCACCCCTTCTCCACAAGGCTACGGCGGAACCCCCAACCCACAGACTCCTGGCTATCCCGACCCTTCTTCCCCGCAGGTTAACCCACCGTACAACCCTCAGACGCCTGGGACCCCAGCTATGTAAGTGCGCTGGAGTTGGAAGGGAGGGTTTGTTGCTTCTTCCCGGATTTGTATTGCCTCTTGATCTCTGCGAATTGAGAAAGCGAAACCAAAAGGATTTTATTTGCCTAAGATGTGGGTGAATTTCTTAGTGTTTTGCAGTCCTCTTCTGTGGAGTAAACTGATGTTCTCCCAAAGAATTCAGGGTAATAATAATAATAATAATAATGATTTTTTATTTATACCCCGCCCTTCCCAGTTCAAAAACTGGGCTCAGGGCAGCTAACAACAAATTTAAAACACTTAATTATAAAAGCAGCATAAAATACAGTATAAAAACATGAATAACAATAAAATTCAAAAATCAATTTAGGGGAAATAAGCATTAGATAATCCCCAGGGCTAGGTGGCTACTTGGGCCAGCGAGGAGGCCAGGGGAGAATTAGCTGTGGGGTCTCAGAGCAGGTAATCTTCATAAAAGGGGAGGGGGAGGGAAGAAAAGAGAAATAAAAGATCAGGCTGAATTCAAATTAAAGGCCAGGCGGAATAGCTCTGTCTTACAGGCCCGACAGAAGGAGGTTTAATCCTGAAGGGCCCTAGTGTCATGGGACAGAGCATTCCACCAGGTCGGAGCCATCACTGAAAAGGCCCTGGCCCTGGTGGAGGATAGTCTGACTTCCTTAGGGCCTGGGACCTCTAAACATTGGTTGTTCATGGACCTTAAGGTCTTCTGCGGGGCAGACCAGGAGAGGCGGTCCCATAGATATGAGGGTCCTAAGCCACAAAGGGCTTTAAGGTCAAGACCAGGATGCCATTTCTCTGAGTGTAATACCCCAGGGCAGTGAAGACTTGACTGTGTTTCCCTCCCTCCCTCCCTGTTCCTGACCAAAGCCCTCTCTTTCTTGGCAGGTATAACACAGACCAGTTTTCTCCCTACGCCGTTCCATCCCCGCAGGGTTCCTACCAGCCGAGTCCAAGCCCGCAGAGTTTCCATCAAGTGGCGCCTAGCCCAGTCGGCTACCAAAACACCCACTCTCCGGCCAGCTACCACCCAACACCGTCTCCCATGGCTTACCAGGTACGGTTGAGAATGGGTAGGGTTTGGGTTTCCTTAATACACGCAACCAAAAGCATGGCTTTGAGGCTGCTGCCCTTGAAAGCAGCTAAAGGCTTGCGGACTGATTTTCTCTCTCCCGCAAAGAATGTGTGCACTTGTATCACAGAAGATTTGAGCCTGCAAACTTTTAAATGAATTGCAGAAATGCAAAGAGCTTAAGACCTTGCCATGTGCACTGTAGCTGTTGTGCCACATATACCGTATTTTTCGCTCTATAACACGCAGATTTTTTCTCCTGAAAAGGAAGTGGAAATGTCTGTGCGTGTTATGGAGCGAATGTGTGGTCCCTGGAGCCGAAAAATCAGACAAAAATCAAATCAGGCTTCACGATTGCTGAAACGGAACAAAGAGCAGGGAAAGCCCCTCCCCTCCAGGCAAGCAGAGTGTCTGCTTTCCTCTCTGTGCTCCGGAGGGAACAATGTTTGTGAAGGGAAGAGAGATTACAGGTTCAGCTTAAAATTCTGATTTGACTTCCTGCTTTTTGTTTTTGGGGACACACAGCATTCAAATATGCTTTCTTCAATTTAAAAGGATGAAATCCTTAAACAGTGTTTTGCCTGCAAATTCATGCGATCTGGAAGATTACAGTGTCTGTACCTCTTAAGGGATGGCAAAGCTTAGGTTTCGCTGCTAAATAGTTCTTAATGCAGTTAAAATGCTTTCTTCTGTCAAGGCAATTAAAAAAATAAATATCAGGCAGCCGGAAAACATGCAGATGGGAGAGAGAGAGAGAGAGCGCGCTAGCTGGCTTGTGTGGGTGGGGGGGGGGGGACTTTTGACTTCCTTTCCTCACGTTATAGCCCTCTCCTGCATTCTTAGCCTTCTGTGTTTTTCCTTCCCTCCCCACTTAAAATGTGGTTACAAAGCATGGATCCACATGGATCCTCAGGATCTTTGCATT
>JAXCMG010000044.1:605735-633931 GCA_034642415.1 Podarcis siculus | reverse complement strand
CCCAAAAATCACGCACCCACTGTTGCCTGGGGCTGCAATGGTGCAAAACGTGGTTACAAAGCATGGATCCACAGGGATTCTCAGGATTTTTGCATTGGGTCACCCCAAATTCACCATCAGATCACATGTCTGTGGCCACAGCATGAAGCACAAAAATGATACGTCCACTGTTTCATTCAGAATATTTTTTCCCTTGTTTTCCTCCTCTAAAAACGATGTGCGTGTTATGGTCAGGTGCGTGTTATAGAGCGAAAAATACGGTAAATCAACCTGTGCCTCTGTGTCTAAACACAGAAGCAGACAATCAGTATTACTGTTTATTACATATTACATTTGTATACCGCCCTATAACACTCCAGTATGTAGGTCTTTTTTAAGTAGCCCTAAAGAAGGTGGGGATGCAACTACCCCAATTCTCATATATTATTGGGAGCCAAGGAACGTGTTACAGCTGCGTAATCCTTTAGATGCCTAATTAGCAGTAAGGGTAAAGGGTACCCCTGACCATTAGGTCCAGTC
Source organism: Podarcis siculus (assembly GCA_034642415.1). Classification (NCBI taxonomy): domain Eukaryota; kingdom Metazoa; phylum Chordata; class Lepidosauria; order Squamata; family Lacertidae; genus Podarcis; species Podarcis siculus. The sequence goes on along the minus strand of JAXCMG010000044.1, from coordinate 633,412 downwards.
GCTGACGACTTTGGGGTTGCAGTGCTCATCTCGCTCTATAGGCCGAGGGAGCCGGCGTTTGTCCGCAGACAGCTTCCGGGTCATGTGGCCAGGATGACTAAGCCGCTTCCGGCAAACCAGAGCAGCGCACAGAAACGCTGCTTACCTTACCGCCGGAGTGGTACCTATTTATCTACTTGCACTTTGAGGTGCTTTTGAACTGCTAGGTTGGCAGGAGCTGGGACTGAACAACGGGAGCTCACCCTGTCGCGGGGATTTGAACCGCCGACCTTCTGATCCACAAGCCCTAGGCTCTGTGGTTTAGACCACAGCACCACCTGCATCCCACCTAATTAGCAGTGCATTCTGTTAAATCCACAGACGTCACAGACCGAACCCTGATAACTCGTTGACCTTCTGTCTCTCTGTCTGTCTCTCCAGGCTAGTCCCAGCCCTAGCCCAGTGGGCTACAGCCCTATGACCCCAGGGGTTCCCTCTCCTGGAGCTTACAACCCCCACACACCAGGTTCCGGGATCGAGCAGAGCTCCAGCGACTGGGTCACCACCGACATCCAGGTCAAAGTACGTGACACCTACTTGGACAGCCAGGTCGTGGGGCAGACCGGAGTCATCCGCAGCGTGACCGTAAGTGTATTGATGGATATAGCTGTTTGCATGGGTTGGTCAGGAGACGCAGGGGAACAGGGGTGGGGGGAAGATTTAAAGAGTTGGGCAGGGTTCAGTAGCAGAGCTTCCCATTGGTCAAACCCAATAGGAGCTGAGCAGGGCATTTTTGTCCTGCAAAGTGTCTAGCTAAGGCCTGGACTCAAGAAAAAGGAGCCGTTCTGCCCTAGTCTGGGCTTGTTCACCAGTGGTCCATGTGTCTAATGAAACGCCTTGACAGCTGTTTTGGGTGAGGTGTGAGAAACAGCCAGGGATGTGTTTAGGTGCTCTTCATACCCCAGAGGAGTCTCTCTGTAGTTCTCTCACCCCTACTCCTTCCCCTGCCCCAGTTCTGAGCGCCCCTTACTCTCAACTAAAGTGCATTATAAGGAATGAAGGATCCCACTGGAGCCCCACGCATTAAAAACAACTGTTAATGTCTGCAGTCTTTGAGGCCATTTAGGGTTTTAAAGGTCAGCACAAACACTTTGAATTGTGCTCGGAAACATACTGGGAGCCAATGAAGATCTTTCAGGACCGGTGTTATGTGGTCTCAGCGGCTGCTCCCAGTCACCAGTTTAGCTGCCGCATTCTGGATTAATTGCTTGCTTGCCCTGACATCTGCAACCGGTCACCTTGATTCCCTCCCCTCTTGTCTCTGTCCCTCCTTCCTCCTCTGTCCTGACAGGGTGGGATGTGCTCAGTCTACCTTAAGGACAGCGAGAAGGTAGTCAGCATTTCCAGCGAGCACCTGGAGCCTGTGATACCAACCAAGAACAATAAGGTACGTGCAAGATGTTTCTCCCGTCTCAAGTCCTTCTGCTGTGATGATCTCTTTTTTTGCACAAATACTGTATGGCAGCCTTCCCCCAACCCGATGCCTTCCACGATGTTTTGGGGTACCACTCCCATTAGAGTTTATAGTCCGAAACAGTGGAGGGCTGGGGGAAGCAGGTTGCCACATTGCACTAAGTTACTGTGCTGTCCTGTCCTGAAGAGGGTTGACAGAGGAGCGCTCTTGCTCAACCCCAACTTTCATTCTAGGTGGTGGTTGATGGTCCTCCCCTCCTGATTGGCAGAGGTCGGTTCCAGATCCCAGAGGGAAAGACAGTACTAGGAGAGGGTTAAGAAACTGGCCAGGGTTAGGGTTAGGGTTAGAGTGACGGTGGCCAGGGGATCCCTTTTGTATGAGGCTTTTGAACCCAATTTGGTGGAGACCGTAAACAACTGCTGCTCGTTCCGCTTTAATCACAGTTGTTTTCAGTTAATATTAATACCTTTATTGTCAATGTACCACCTGTGTACAATGAAATTAACTGAGCCTCCCTCCCCCCCCCAACACTCAATCTCATTGTACTTTGTGTGTTTGTTGTACAACACACCAACCCCCAAAGTCAGTTGCACTATATTATTTTCTGTTCAGCAGCCTAACAGCCCACGGATAGAAACTGTTTTTTAGCCTGTTGGTACGGCTGATTGGGACGCGGGTGGCGCTGTGGGTAAAAGCCTCAGCGCCTAGGGCTTGCCGATCGAAAGGTCGGCGGTTCGAATCCCCGCGGCGGGGTGCGCTCCCGTCGCTCGGTCCCAGCGCCTGCCAACCTAGCAGTTCGAAAGCACCCCCAGGTGCAAGTAGATAAATAGGGACCGCTTTCTAGCGGGAAGGTAAACGGCGTTTCCGTGTGCGGCTCTGGCTCGCCAGAGCAGCGATGTCACGCTGGCCACGTGACCCGGAAGTGTCTCCGGACAGCGCTGGCCCCCGGCCTATAGAGTGAGATGGGCGCACCAACCCCAGAGTCTGTCAAGACTGGCCTGTACGGGCAGGGGTACCTTTACCTTTACCTTTACGGCTGATTATACCTCTATCTCTCCTGCCAGACGGTAGAAGATTAAAGAGGTGCTGGCCGGGGTGAGAATTGTCCCTGAGAATTTTTCTCGCTCTCCTAAGGCATTGATCTCTTGCGATGTCATCTGGCAGGCTCAGAGGACAGCCCATGATATCATGGGCTGTGTTCACCACCCTCTGTAGAGACTTTCTGTCCGTGGCTGTCAAGCCAACATACCACACAGTTGTTTTCATTTGTTAATTGTCCCTACTATTGGTCCTATATGTGCGCACTTGGGCCAGTGTGGGGGTGTTGGGGGGGGTGGCTCCTGCTTTTGGATCAGTGACCCTGAGCTTCTTCCGATCCTGCAGGTCAAGGTCATCCTGGGAGAGGACCGAGAGGCCACCGGCGTCCTGTTGAGCATTGACGGGGAGGATGGCATCGTCCGCATGGACTTGGAAGAACAGCTCAAGATCCTCAACCTCCGCTTCCTTGGCAAGCTGCTGGAGGCCTAGAGAGAGAGGAAGAATCATTTTTGTGTGGGTGGCTGCTTTATTTTGTTCTTCTTTTTTTAAGCATATCACCTGCAGACTGGTACAGCATGTCCTTGTACAGTTTTGCTCCAAAGAAAGTTTTATTTTCCGTGTTTTGCTTTGTTTTCTGTTGCTGCTTCTTTCCCCAGCTCAGCAGGTGATTTCCTTTTTTTCTGGGGGGGGGGGTTGGGGGACAGTCTTGCAAATATGCATAAAGTGACTTTAGCAGAAGCCTGTGGGTGGAGCACAGCCCGTATTCCCTTCTCTTTCTCTCTTTCTCATAGCACCTTAGGCCCTCTGCTGCCATCCAGTGTGTAGCTTGTTATAATAAAATAGTCTCATCCACCACGTATGCCTGTGCTGTGTTCACCTTAGTAGAGAAACCGTCGCATTCAAGACTTGACATAAGCGCCTGCTGGATCAGCCCAATGGCCCACTCAGTCCAGCATCCTGGTCTCACACTGGCCAGCCAGACCCCAGTGGGAAACCTAGCAAGCAGGGCCTGAGCACAAGAGCAACACCTCCGTCATTTGGCTTCCAGCAACTGGGATTCAGAAGCATTACAGCTTCTGACCCGTGGAGGCAGAGCCATTCATATTTTCGTTCTCTACTAGCCATTCTCCATGAGTTTTGTATCGTCTTCTTTTAAAGCTATTTCTGCCTTATTTCTGGAGCCAGGTTTCCTAGACAACTGATTGCAGTTGTCTTCTTCTTTTTAACCCTCTTGGAGTGTTAAATGCTGTTTTATGTTTCATACGAGGGGAGAGACCCTTCTGAGTTCAGAGCAGGTGACATTTCATGTTGCAGTTTGGCTGAGAAGACTGTTTTCCGCCTAAGTTTTCTCAGTGTAATATCTCCTGGGGGTTTTCTTAGTTGAGTGCTATCAAAATGGTGTATGCAGGCTACATGCCTTTCTTGTCTTCTGCATTTACTGATCATGGGCTGAGTTAGCCACCACAGCAATTCTCTGGCTCCCACCATCGATGGTGCAGTCAAGGTGTAAAAGACCGTCTATGGTACATTTCACAGGAATGAAAAGAACAAGTCTTGGTGCATCTCTTGCACAGATTCTACTGTGTTCCCATATCATGTCTGAGCTGGAAGGGCAAGAGTTCACTGCCGTTTTGCCCCCGTAGGCCCCCCTCCCACCGATATACCCCTGGCTAAGAGATGTTCAACAGTGGAGTGGCCTCCCTCCGGAAGTTGTGGACTCTCCTTCCTTGGAGCTTTTTAAACAGAGGTTGGCTGGCCATCAGTCATGGATGCTTCAGCTGAGATTCCTGCATTGCAGGGGGTTGGACTGAATGACCCTTGGAGGCCCCTTCCAACTCTACGATTCTACTGTGATTTGAGTCCTGGGCATGCCAACACCTTTTAGAGTAGGTTCCAGTTTAGTGTAGTGATTAGAATGTTCACACATAGGAGATAATGTCCATATACCTATTTCGCATTGAAGCTCGTTAGGTACCGATGGGTCAGTTGCCATTTCCAACCTTGCGAAGAGAGAAAAGGAGTTGGTGCCAGTGCAAAAAGCAAAGTGGATGGCCAATGCAAATATCTGCAATAAAAACTTCGTTAGGCAGACATATCCTTGGGTATTGGTTGTGTGGGTAGGAGCTTGCCGTTGGCCCATATAGCTCAGCATCCTGTTCCCAGCTGCCAACCAGATAATGATAATAATAATAAAAATAAATTTTATTTATACCCCGCCCTCCCCGGCCAGAGCCAGGCTCCGGGCGGCTAACACCAGTAAAATTACAATAAAAACATAATGGGGGGGCGGGGACAATTTAAAATACAGGTTAAAATGCAATTTAAAATGCAGCCTCATTTTAAAAGTAGCCGATAGATCAAGACCATAAGGGGAGGGAAACATAAGGGTCAGACTGAGTCCAAACCAAAGGCCAGGTAGAACAGCTCTGTCTTGCAGGCCCTGCGGAAAGATGTCAAGTCCCACAGGGCCCAGGTCTCTTGTGACAGAGTGTTCCACCAAGTCGGGGCCAGCACTGAAAAGGCCCTGGCCCTACTTGCAACCAATCTAACCACCTTGCGACCTGGGACCTCCAAAATGTTGTCATTTGTGGACCTTAAGGTCCTCCATGGGGCATACCAGGAGAGGCTGTCCCATAGGTACGTGGGTCCAATGGCCCCCAAAGTCCAGGAACAGCCAATGTAGGCTGTTTGCCAAGCGATATCTATAACCGCAAGCTGAAATGTGACATGGGAGTGAGCCCTCGTTGCTGTGGCGGGTGGGGGAGTGCCTGCTTGCGGCAAGGATGAGCACAGACACCTTGAGTCAGACTGAGTCCAAACCAAAGGCCAGGCGGAACAGCTCTGTCTTGCAGGCCCTGCGGAAAGGTGTCAGGTGCCTGTGGGAAACCTGCAAGCCAGGACTAGACCCGCACAAAGGTCCTCCCCCTCCTGTGGGCTCCAGCAACTGGCATTAGGAAGCACTAAAGGTAAAGGGCCCCCTGTCCATTAGGTCCAGTCGTGGCCGACTCTGGGGCTGCAGCGCTCATCTCGCTTTCTTGGCCGAGGGAGCCGGCGTACAGCTTCCAAGTCATGTGGCCAGCATGACTAAGCCGCTTCTGGCGAACCAGAGCAGCGCACGGAAATGCCGTTTCCCTTCCCGCTGGAGTGGTACCTATTTATCTACTTGCACTTTGACGTGCTTTGAAACTGCTAGGTTGGCAGGAGCAGGGACCGAGCAATGGGAGCTCACCCCATCGCAGGGATTTGAACCGCCGACCTTCTGATAGGCAAGCCCTAGGCTCTGTGGTTTAGCCCACAGCGCCACCCGCGTTCCTCTATAAATCACCCTCTCCATGAATTCGTCTAACCCTCTTTTAAATCCATCCCAAGTGGGCGGCCAGCACTGCAGGAGGCAGTAGTCAAAAAAGCAATGAGGCGGGTAGGACCATTTGGGGCTTCGATGAAGGCCGGGGTCGCGCACGTGTTCTGCCCCTTTAACCTTGGCGGCCACCTTTTCCTTCCTGCAGCTGGCCCCGCCCCTACGGAGCGCCAATCACTGTACCTGCAGGAAAAGCCCGCCTCCGCCTCCCAACCAATAAGAAGCTGCTCTGATCTTCGTCCCGCCCAGTTTCCCCCGCCCATTGGGCAAGGCGGCACGCTGTCCGCTCCGAGTTCCCGCCCTGGAGAGAATTAAAACCCCGGCAATTCAGTGGGACGCCTGATTGGCCGAGAGCCGACGGGTGGGCGGGAAACGTCCGCTGATTGGCCAAGGCAGAAACGTAATACGGGGGGACGGGCGCCGCTTCTGGCCTTTCTCACCCCTCTGATTGGCTGGAGCGCTTCCTAGGCCTTGCTCCTGTTCCTTCAGCCCGATTGGCCGAGCCCGGCGCATGCGCCGCCCAGTGCAGCGCGAAGCAAGATGGCGGCGGTTGTGGCGGCCGCCCGCGCCTTGTCGGCGGCGGCTCTGGCGGGCGGGCGGCGGGCGCTGCTGCTGCGGGAGGGCGGCGGCTCTGGCGCCTCAGGCGGGCGGTGCTGCCGGCGGTGGAAGCGGCGCGGGGCCTGGGCGGTGCCGGGAAGAGCGCTGAGCGCGGGGGTCCCTCCTCAGGCGCCCCCTCAGGCGGTGGGGGTGGGGCTGACGGAGGCCGTCCTGAGGGACGCGGTCAAGCAGCGGCAGCAGCAGCAGCAGCAGGTGAGGCCAGGGGGCGGGGCCAGGAGGGTCCCCGGATGAGGGGGGCTCGTGACGTCAGCGCTGCTCACCCCCCGTGGCAGACCCTGGGGGAGAGCAGCCTGCTGCTTCCTCATTATCATGAATTATTATTATCATTTACATACCGCCCTCTCATCATCATCATCAGGGACATGGCTCAATAGCCAGGTGGTGCGGCTGACCTAAGTACAATGCTACTTACTGACTGAACTGTATGTCAGTTGCATCCACATAACATAGACACAAGCCAGCGACAAACCTTGGGATCTCAGATTTCAGCAGTGCCCTGTGCAGTGCAAAAAGGGGACGTGGGTTAAACCAGAGCCTAGGACTTGCCGATCGGAAGGTCGACAGTTCGAATCCCTGCGACAGGTGAGCTCCCGTTGCTCAGTCCCTGCTCCTGCCAACCTAGCAGTTCAAAAGCACGTCAAAGTGCAAGTAGATAAATAGGTACTGCTCCGACGGGAAGGTAAATGGCGTTTCCGTGCGCTGCTCTGGTTCGCCAGAAGCGGCTTAGTCATGCTGGCCACATGACCCGGAAGCTGTACGCCGGCTCCCTCGGCCAATAAAGCGAGATGAGCGCCACAACCCCAGAGTCGGCCATGACTGGACCTAATGGTCAGGGGTCCCTTTACCTTTATGGGACACGGGTGGCGCTGTGGGTTAAACCACAGAGCCTAGAGCTTGCCGATCGGAAGGTCGGCAGTTCAAATCCCTGCGACGGGGTGAGCTCCTGTTGCTCGGTCCCTGCTCCTGCCAACCTAGCAGTTTGAAAGCACATCAAAGTGCAAGTAGATAAATAGGTACCGCTCCGGTGGGAAGGTAAACGGCATTTCCGTGCGCTGCTCTGGTTCGCCAGAAGCGGCTTAGTCATGCTGGCCACATGGCCCGGAAGCTGTACGCCAGCTCCCTTGGCCAGTAAAGCGAGATGAGCACCACCCGCATCCCATGTAACCAGAGGTACCACTGTATTATTATTATTTCTATCTTGCAATGACCGAGGCGGTTTACAAGCTGAAGAAACAACAAAGAATGTACACCTTGTAACAATCCAATGCAAAAATGTGATAAAACATAACTTTAAGCTGCCGAACATCAAATAAAGTAACATTCAACCATCATGAGAATAGTATAGAATAATATTAAATATCAACATAGGAAAATTAATATGATATAATTAATATGATAATAAAACATAACTTTAAAATAAGCAGCTGAACATCAAATAAGGTAACATTCAACCATCATGAGAATAGTTATGGAATTATATTAAATATCAGCATATGAAAATTAAACAGAAACCCACCCTTAACAATTGCAATAAATAATTTCCAAACTACAGTCAGTAAAACAACGGCAAGCCACAGTGCATAAAATAATACAACACAAATTGAGAAGCAGAGAGTGGAGGGTGGGGCAAGGCAGGTGGAAGAAGGTCTTGCTTGACGAAGTCTCTCCCTTCACAGTCCACAGGTCTCAGGGCGTTTCACAAGATGAAATCACAATACAAAAACATGAAATGCACCGTCACCCCCCTAGTCTTCCCCTCCCCCAGGTCCTGTTATTATTTGTTGAATTTACATGCCTCCCTTCATTAGTATGACAAGAGAGTCCTGTAAAGCACATTAAGGCTGACTGGTTTGTTTATGGAATGAGGTTTCATGGACCAGAGTTCATTTTGACAGCAGGGTAGATGTCCTGAGACTCAGTTGTGTTTGCTGTAACAGACTTTAACGTGGCAATCCTGTGGAATTTTTCAGTAACGGTAATTGTGACCTGTCATCTCATTAATGAAATCTTAGTTGACTTAATGGGTTTTAGCTGATTCATCTTTCTTTGGATAAGTAATGATTCTGAAGGGCAGAAGCATTCTTCTTAAATCAGGAGTGGGGAACCTTTTTCAGCTAAAGGAGCAAATTTGCTTCTGGGGACCACGTTCAAGTGGTGGGCAGAAACAGATGCAGAAGTGGTAGAGAAAGGGATATGACATTTACCTTTGTACGTTGGCTGCTTATGGAAAAGTCAGAGGGTTCTACAGACACATGTTCACCTCCCCATCCAGACATGCAAGAAACATTATCAAAGTTTGTTTGTTAAATTGTATACATTTATACCCTGGCCTTGGCTACTTAAACAGGAAAAAGAGGATCCTGCAGTTTTGGGAAGCCATTCATTTCCATATGTGTTTGTTTCTCTCTCTAGTCAGCAGAAGGTGAAGATGGAAAAAGTTCTGATGAGCAGCAAGAGAAGAAGCAGAAGGAAAATACTGCCTATGCAAAGAAGATGGTCCTCAGGATAGCAGGGCTTATGGGAGCTGGCAGTGGCGTAGCAATTATTTACATCTTTGGTGAGTTTGTGTTCATCCACTGAAAGGAATGGTTTGTGCTTTGTGGTATACTCTAGAAATAAATAAAAATACAATCTATGACCTTTTAAATGTGCTTGCTTATATAAATGAATATATGTTAAAGGTAAAGGGACCCCTGACCATTAGGTCCAGTCGTGACCGACTCTGGGGTTGCGGCGCTCATCTCACTCTATAGGCTGAGGGAGCCGGCGTACAGCTTCCGGGTCATGTGGCCAGCATGACTAAGCCGCTTCCGGCGAACCAGAGCAGCACACGGAAACACTGTTTACCTTCCTACCAGAGTGGTACCTATTTATCTACTTGCGCTTTGACGTGCTTTCGAACTGCTAGTTTGGCAGGAGCAGGGACCAAGCAATGGGAGCTCACTCCGTCGTGGGGATTCGAACTGCCGACCTTCTGATCGGCAAGCCCTAGGCTCTGTGGTTTAACCCACAGCGCCACCCGTGTCCCTTCCTGAATATATATTACATACATATAAAAATAAATCTATGTTGCGTTGAGACTGCACCCCCAGTCTCATTATCAGTACTATTTTTGGGGGGGGGGGGAGGTTCCACCTCTTACTCACTTTGACAGGTATCTTCCAGCTGATTTGAATTGTGGAAATTCCTGGTTCATGTTTCTGTTCTTTCAGTGATGCAGCGTGGGTTGCAGGTTCTGTGGATTTCAAGTTGGGGGGTTGTATAGCCTTGCCAGGAGAGCATTGCTCTCTGCTGTGAAGAGCTTGTGGCCTGTCTGTGTCTTCCCTGCCTGCATAAGTGGCTGGTTGTCTGGTCGTGAAGACTTCTCACTGGGAGGGTTTGCTGACAAAATACAGTTTACAATTTCTGCTGCAAATGCAAATCTGATTCTAATTACTGTTGGAAGATTCAGCAGTAATTCCATGCCTCCAAGGGTGGGGTGGGGGCAGATTTAACAGTCAAAAAGCCTGGGCTGGTCAATGCAATGCATTCAGGTCCCGCTATCTGAAAATATCAGCACATAAAGAATTACACACAAACTTTGCTATACATTCTGCAGCTTCATTGGGGGGGGGCTGAAGCTAGAACTGAGAGTAGCAACACCACCTCCTCCAGCACCTACTTCACTGACAAGATCCATTCACTCAGCCCCAGCAGCAGTGATTGCCGTCTTCTTCAGCCTGGCTGGGCTCCAACATGCTCTCTCAGGTGCTTTCCACTCAGGGGCAGCGGCAGTGACAGCTCAGGGCTCAGAGGTGGCTTCACTCTCGGCCTTGACCACATCCCTGGCACCAGAGGAAGGCAACAGCAGCTGCAGCTGCACCAGAGGAGGAGGCTCCGCCATGTTGTTCAGGGAGGGGATCCTGTCAGTGTAGATACATGGTAGGAAAATGCCAGGCTATCAGGAACACACTGGGATTTTCCCTATAGAAAACAACAGAAATGGTTGGCTCGTTATGTCCCCACTTGCCTAACAAACAATTTCTGAGAAAGGCTTAACATTCTTCAAACAGGGCCGGCGTGGATATAGTTTGGCATGTAATTGGAGTAATTGTGATAGTCTCTTGTTTATCTTGGGTTGATCTCTTATAGTGTTAGTAACAGAGGAGCTCCAGCTGCTGTAAGCAAATGGATATTTCTTGCAGAAAGCACAAGGGCCCTTATTGGATCACAATTGACATAAGAGTTCGGTAACAGTAGAGAATTCCCCATGGAATCACTCTGATATTTCCTGAAATATGATCTGTGTTTTCAGATGGTTATCTCTCTCCTCTGACTGGTAAATGAAGGACCTTATTCCTCTCTTCTTCTGCTTGCCAGTAAGGTTACAATATTTTTAAAAAGTAAAACCAGCTGTTCTTTTGAGACTGAAATATCAAACACCCTCTTATTCTTACTGGTATTATATACTTCTTATTGGTATTATATACTTCTTGGACATTGTAACACACCATTCTGTGAAATGATACAAAGTGACCTTTTTTTTGTTGCAGGTAGCAATTCGGTGGATGAGCATGGTGTCAAGGTAAGCTGTTTCTTTCCTGAGTCTTTGACTTGCTACAGGTGTCTGCCACTAGGGGTCACTGTGTGCTTGAAATTTGCTGTGAAGTTGACTGCTGAATGCTATACAGTCATACCTCATGTTACAGGCGCTTCAGGTTATGTGTTTTCTGGTTGCGGACAGTGGGAAACCCGGAAGTACCGGAATGGGTTACTTCCGGGTTTTGCCGCATGCGCAGAAGCGCTAAATCGCGCTGGCGCAGATGCTGTGCTTCAGGGTGCAAATGCTGCGGGTTGCGGACGTGCCTCCGTCACGGATTACGTCCACAACCTGAGGTCCCACTGTATCAATCTTGCAACAGAGTGAAGGTTAAACCCGGCAACCGTTAAACTTATTACCTGCTAAGAACTGAGTAAATAAGCAAGCTATAGAATATTGGAGGCCAGCAGCATGATTCTGGTTGCCCCTCGTGTAGAAGATGGGAATAGTTTGTGTGCAGTTTTCATGAGTGGTGGCAGTAAAGTGCACTGCCATTTCTATAACATTTCTCAGCATCCAAAGGATTTACTGGTTGTCACGTTCTTTGAGATCTGTGGATCAAGCATGGTTAATAATAATAATAGAAGATTAGGCTGAGAGTTGCTTTTCCAGTGCCATGCAATGGGCTCAGGTCTTTCGTGCCTACATCCAGCTTTATTTATTTAAGTTTATGCCTCACCCTTTTTATGAGTTGAAGGCAATTTACAAAAAGAGAATCAAAGAATTGTAGAGTTGGAAGCGACCACGTTGTCAAAAGAAACAGCTAAAGGTAGTTTTAAAACTGTACTGAAAAGCAGCTAAATACAAGTTTTAAAAGCAATACAGAATGAGTGTCTAAGGCAGAAGCCTTTTAATCCATCCAGAAAAGCCTGCCAAAATATACACGTCTTTCTTTGTTTCCGGAAGCATTTTAACCATTGTAGCATGCTGTGAAATGGCAAGAACCCTCCAGGCTACAAATCAGCAACTGGAGGCACCAGGGTCAAATCTGGACCCCTCAGGTGGGGCAGGTGGCCCTCATAGTTTTCAGCTCAGAAATCAAGTGAGAGGTATAGAGGAAGACACGGACTGGCAGCCCTTAAGGGCATCCTGGATGGCCTTCCACCTCGTTCTCCCCAGCTCCTTATGGCTTCTCTCATTGCTGGCAAGAAGGGCCTTGAACACACAACTCTTCAGAATTCATTACACTGCTTGGGGGGCAGGTCTGCCAGGAAGTGATGTATTTGATTTTAAATATTTGCAGCATTTATATACTGCCCAGTTCCCAGGATGGTTTACTGTACAAAGTACAACAAGCATCATTTTAAAACAGAGTAAAACCAGAAGCAGAGTAAATCAAGGTTCAAAACTTGCAGTGGAATAGCAACAGTATATAATGCCTTAAAAGCACACACTCACGAACTCAAGCTTGAAAAGCCTGGGAAAATGAGGCCGCAGCCTAGATGGGGAGGGCGTTCCATCGCTGCTGTGGCGTTTGCCGAAATAGCCAGATCTCTAGTAGTCACCCACTGAACCTCATTTGATGAAGGCACCCAAACAAAGCGCTCAGAAGATGTTAAGGTAGTTATATATATGGAAGGAGGCTCTGATCCTGAACAAACGATACGAGCAAACCAGGCAAGCCTGACTTTGAGCAAAGCGAACATATGTTTTTGCATTAAGCACAGGATATAAGCTAGCCTGAGCCAAGTCCCCACCTTTCCCAAGTCCCTTTTATGCCACCAAAAAAAGAGGTGGGTGGTTGTTTCCTGTTCCACTATGACTCAGCCCTGAGACCAGCAAGAGGCTGTGGGGAGAAGTCTGAAGCCAGGTTCCCATAAATGCTTTGTGGTCCTTATTGTAGCAGGCACATGTTGCCATGGATGTGTGAATGGGCCTTGCTGGTGGGAGTTTGTGCTACCTGTTGTCCTGGGAGCTTGAGCTGGGTAGCTCTGCATATTCAACTGTGGCTTTTACTGGCTCCCTTTGCTCCCTAACGCATCCCTTTGGAAACAATTGCCTTAATTGGGCTAATTGATGAAAAACCTCCTGCTACAGCCCATTTGTGGGTTTATTACAGGTCTCCTCTGAGATTTCGCTGCTGGTGAGAGGAGCGGGAACGTAGGCAAAACACTTCTTTCCTGGTCATCTTCCTTCATCTCTTGTAGGAGTCTGGATGGGAAAATCTTAGTGTATAAAGTTCACCTCAGTCTTCTGTATACTACTGGGTTTAATTGCTTGCTATTGAAATAATACAGTGTTGGTGTACACCTGGAGCAAAGCAAGGTTATTGCACAACAGCTATACCTGCTTCAGATGGTGGCTAAGGGTTACAGCATATCTGTCTGAAGGACCCTGTTCCATGGGCCTCTTTTTTTGTAGCCCCCACCCCTTTAACATGACCGGCCAGTAAGTGGATTCTTTTGGCAAGTGCAATTAATTTGGGTATCTTGAGTTCAGATGTGTTTGTGGAGGTTACAGCTTTTTAACTGTTCATTCTTACATAAGTTTGCTCAGAATGGAGCTTACTCCTATGTAAGTGGGCAGGGCTTTTTGAATTAACGTTGTATTACAAAGCTTGGAAGTTAAGTTAGAGTTTGTGTTTTTTCTTATCAAAACTTCTTAATTATTGGTGCTTTGTAAAAATTGTGATTCACCCTCCATAGCTTTTCATGTGGGGTGGGGGGAGAGATATCTCTGCTTTCTACACTAGTTGCTTCTGTAACCATTTCAAGGAGGCTGATTAGGGCTGTCTACTCTCTTTTGATATGCAGCACAAGCCTTGAGTGCTCTTGAGGGAAGGAGGTGTGAAGTGCTAGTGGCCTTGCATGTCACATACCCAAATTAACTGTTTTGAACTGTGGGTAAGACTTCCTTATTGCCTTTCTATAACTGGGCAGCTTTTGATGTTCAAGACAAAGCTGTCACTTCTCACTGTGCTGTAAACTGCAGCTAAATTGTCTTGGGGAAGTTGCCGGCAATATTCCTTTGCAAAGAGCAGTCCCAGGTGAATGGCCCTTCTTTCTTCCCTTCCCTCCACCTACCTCCTTCAGTTGGTGCTAACACACTCCTTTCATGCTTCCACAAATTCCTTCTCACCTTTGCAGGCAGCAGGTCGGCTTATTGCTGGCGCATGCCAGCTTACTGCTTTTGATCATTTGTGCTAACAAGGGCCTTCCGGGCACAATTGCCCTCTTGCAGAGGTGCGTGTCATAAGTGTGTGTGCTGGTGTGGGGGGAGTCTCAGAATGCAAGGCTCTTTTGCCTATGCCTTGTCTCTTCCCTTTCTAAGAGAAGGAAAGTAGTTGCTGCATTTGCCTCTACGATACGATAATCTTTATTGTCATTGTCCCATACAGAACAACGAAATTGAAAAATCTACATAAAACATTCAAAACCCAACAAGCCTGCTATCCCAGCTATCTCAGCCTGGTTAGCCCCCTAAAAACTCTGATACCCCATTTTTAAATACAATATACTCCCACAGAGAATACCTTACACTGTATTTAATACCAAAATCGCATTTGGATAGAAACTGTTTCTCAGGTGGCTAGTCCTAGTCTTGATAACCCTGGACCTTCTTTTCCAGAAGGCAGAAGCTGAAAGAGATCCTTTCCGGGGTGCGCACTATCCTGCGCTATCTCTGCAGCTTTCTTATGGCACCTGGAAGCATAGATTTGATCCAAGGTGGGAAGAGTGCACCCAGTTATTCTCTCCGCAGTCTTGACAACCCTGGACAGCATTGTTTTTTTCTTGATGTTGATGCTTGATGTTGTCAGAGGACTTGATCATTGCTTTCAAAAGGGAAAGCTGTTTCATGCGGGTTAAATTGTGGCTCTTAGCCATGATAACTAAATTTACCTTTCATGTTCACTGAAATGTGCCTCTGAGCACCAGAGTCCCCAGAGGGCAGCTCCATTCTCCTTGAACTCACACTTTACACCCAGGCTTCCTGCAAAATGTGGGCAATGGCTGCTAGAGTAGAATAAGCTGGAAATGTGCACAGCTGTAAGTTTATAGCAAAATATATTCCCTGTATAGGAATGTCCACGGGGAGCGTGGCATCTGTCAAGCTGATACAAGGGGTGCAGAGTTGAGGGTTTTCACAGCTGAAATTTCCGTGGAGATACTGGGGGATTGCCATGCTTTGAAGTGGTTGTGCGCCAGCCTTTCTCAAAGGTATTTGTGTCTTTCCCCTTACCTGCTGTTCTTGAGCCATAATAAAACCCCTTTGGTTTTGTTAATAGCCCTTTTTAGGCTGCCTGTCGCATTCATGTGAATGGCCGCAATGAAGCTCCGGCCGCCTGTGCCGGAGCAAATGTGTCTTCTCCAAAGGCCTTGGCACACTTCACAGCTTCCTGCAAGTCGCATGGCATCACCTGGGTGCAAGAGGGTCTTCAGGGGGACCTGATTTGTCTGGACATCTTTGCCTAAGTGGCTGTAAAATGGGGCTGGCCTTTGATCTGCCTTTCTTTCCCACACTGCTCCTTTTCTTCCTTCTCTGGGAAGTGTGGATTTGCAGAAGGCAGTTTCTTGATCTTCTTTTTAATTACAAATTTCCTTTGTCACTCTTCAAGCCTTCATGTGCACAGCATTGATCTTCTAGCTTCTGGTTTTAAACAAAATGCAAAACTAGGTTCATTCTGGTGAGTTCCAAAAATATTTCAGCACGGATATCTTGAAAAAAGGCTTATGGATCCAGATGAACCTTGGAAGGTGGGAAGCTTTGTGACAGTAGAGAAAAGAGGGAGCTGGAAGATAGCACATTTTAGGTCCAGCAAGGAAGAAGATGGAGAGAAATTGAAAGCAGCTTCCTCTTATGTCTTATCACCAAGATGCACAATTGGAAAAAATTCAGAACCTGGTCAACCCATATATTTGTGCATACTGGAATTGCACATCTGACAGTTTGTTTGTTTTAATTTTTGCACATCTCTTAGGGCTAGAAGAACGTCTTAGCTCTTGGCAGCTTAAAAGTTGGAGACTTGCACTGAGGGGCTTGGATTAGTTTGTTCACAGTGTTTTGAGCTACTTGGTCCTAACGGCTCCTAAACATTTTGGAGCTGATGTTTAAGAAGTTAATATCTTCTCCAAGGATGTCTTATGAACATCAGGTAGAAAAGAGGGCCTTTTTGTTAACTACGTGTAGGTGTCCTGGTGTGTATTTGACCCTGGTGTCTGTGGTGTGTGCTTTTCCAGATCTAACCCTCAAGGTGGCACTGTTGAACTTTCAAACTGAACTGGTTTTGAGATTCCTGTGGAAAGTGTCTGGTTGTAGAAACATCCACAGAGAGCTGAAATTCTGATTCACTTAATTGCTGAGACTGGTTAACCCAGGGAACAAAATACCGATCTGAACGCTTTTTGCTGGCTGATGCACCCCAGTCTGTGTAATGCGGGTATCCCATCTGCTGCTTCTCTGGATCAGCTTGGATGGCTGCAGTAGGATAGCATCCTGCACTCTCTCTCTTGTTCTTGCTTATCTGGCCTCCTGTATACTCACAGAGGCACTTTTTACATTCTGTCTTAGTTTTCTTTTGAAGAAACCTGGAACCCCTGTCCCGCGAAGTAGATTCAGAAGACCAGGGGGAACATCAGTCTAAATGACTAGCACTAAACAACTTGAGTGTCACTCTTTAACATATACCGTATTTTTTGCACCATAACACTCACTTTTTTCCTCCTAGAAAGTAAGGGGAAATGTCTGTGCGTGTTATGGAGGGAATGCCTACGGGTGGCATGCCTACGGATTTTCCTCCTCTAAAAACTACGTGCGTGTTATGGTCGGGTGCGTGTTATAGAGCGAAAAATACGGTAATAATCTGTTAGGTCAGTGCTTTTCAAACTGTGTTCTCTAACATTCTGCAGGTTTCTCAGAAGCAAATGGAGATCCTCAAGGTAGTGTGGTGTGTGAGCTTATTTTCAAGGCAGCTTGTCTGCCCCCTGCACATTATCTCTTGCAGTGAGCAGGCACTCGGGGAGTGATATTATAGAAAAACGGCCTTCCCGCAACTTGGTGCCCTCGAGATGTTTTTGATGACAACTCCCGCCAGCCCCAGAGAGCACTAGGAGTTGTAGTCCAAAACATCAGAGGGGCACTGGGTTGGGGAAAGACATTCTAGATGGTTTCCTTGTAGGATATACTCACAGTTCATGCAGGGAAACATTGCAGCCAGAAGCCCTGGCCAGTCCTCTGTTTTTGCACCCTAGAACATTTGCCAGAATATTCTGCGAAGCACAGGTGTTCCACAGCAGGCGTGTCAGGGTGCATGTGCTCCCTGGAAGTGCCGGGGTTTGAAGTGCATTGACTTCGACAGACTTCGGTGAATCCCTCAGCCTTTATGATCCCCCGAGTCTTCTTGGATTGAAACCAGTATAGAGATCTATCATCTAAAACCCAGCCAGACAATGGTGCCCCTGGGGATGCCTTCTGAATTGGGGAGCTGCTAGACTTGGGCCAGCAAGTGCCAGGATTCTCTTCAGCCTTTACATGCCCAGTTGGGCTGACTTGGTAGCAATGGTGGCATTTGGTTAAGTACAAGAAAGATGGGGCTTGGAGGGCCTCTGACAGCTGCCAGTTCTCTGCTTGCGCCCAGGTGTCAGCTCCAGTTTCCTGCCCTGCCAAGCCAATGTTCCACTGCCCTGTACAAAAGGGAGTTGGGAGATTAGACACTGGATTAGTCTTGCTGTGCCTTAAAAGTCCTTCGCCTTGCCATTTCCCAGTTATTTTACATAATCCCAAACACCGGAGGAAAGGCAAAACAAAGTGATTCATAAACTGTGTGGGTGTCGAGTGACTGACAGAATTAGTTTCACCCAAGAGCGCTTACTGATGCCTTTCTCTGGACTTGTCCCGGTATAGTTCCTTTGCAACGTATCCGCAGTGCCAAGAGCCGCCGTGACGTTGTCCAGAGGAGGTCAGCGCTGAAGACTTTGTGGGATTGTTTCAAGTCCCTGCAGCTTGTTTGACTAGAGGAATGGATCATTGTTTTCGTGGCGGGGTCTTGCCCATTTCAGGTCAGCAGCTGCCGGGCTCCTGCGCCTGTGTCTGCGAACAATGAAATCTTGCTTGCAGCCATTCTGTTGTGGCTTTCAAGGACTCTGCAGCACTCAAAACAGCTGGTTCATCGCTATAGAGCCTTTCAAACTAGGCTGGGCTTTTCCAGTGAGTCGTCTTTGCCCTGTGCATCAATGAAAATATCTGTTACATGTAAAAAAGATTCAAAATTTGCAGGGCCTTAATTTCAACCAGCACAGAACTTTGGCAACCTGGAAAGCAAAGTCCTTCAGGCAGACAAATCCATGCATGCAAAGCTTTGACCCATTTAAGAAGACAGTCTCACTTGATTTCCCCCCCCCTTCCCCCACCGCTCTGAAGACTTACATCCTGTTCAGAATTTGGATGTTTGCAGATAACTTTGAAGCAGTGCTCATCATGCTAGAGTACAGAAGTACAGAGTACTTCTTCCTAAGTTCAGATTAATAGAGAAAATAAAGCAATGATGTACTGTAGTTTTGGCATAAATGCAGAGGGGAAATCCGTGGAATTTTTAAGAAACAGTAGAAACCAATATTGTAGTAATATCCAGGGCCCAGAACCAGAGAGCTACTTCAGAGTCACACAGGAGTTTGAGCAGACGTGGTAGGAGATAAATAGAAAATGTATAACAGCACACACACACACATGTCCCCCAGGTGTGTGTCCATGTGATGATCATGGGGCTGCTAAAAATATCCTTAGGCATGTAGAACTGGTTGCATTTCTTTGGATCTTAATCTGATGTTTGCAAGTCTGAATGGCTCCTTTCCAAAGAGGAAGTGGTCTTGTTTTCTATGGAGAAGTTAGAGGCACTCTGGGAAAGAAGAGATGCGAGAGAATCATATCCTAGTAATGCCTTCAACAGTAACAAAGGTTCAACGTGTGGATATGTGTTGCTTGAAGACATACCCACTCTCTGCTCCCTTATTCTTGCAGCAAGAGGGCATGAAGGAGTAAGTCAGCCCATAGAACTTCTTGAGGGCAGAGGCTTTCTCAGTTGTGGGTGCCTCCCCATCATCCGTCAGACACCCGGAAGGGAGCTGGGCAGTGCAAAAGCAGTTTTCGAGACTCGTGTTGAATCAGGATTACTATAACAACTCCCTGCTATAGTTACCCTTTGAAAAATCTGTTGGCACTGTGAGCTTGAGAACTGTCATTGAAATGGGGGCTTGGGGGCTCTATGGTATCAGAACATGGGGCACATGAGGGTCAGGGCGATTAGGGCAGTGTTTATAGAAACATGCTGTGTGGAGGTTGCCGGAGCCTCTTCATTGATTGCACAGCGCAGCTCTGTCCCTTGATGCAGCCCCGCAGCTTAAAGGTGTGAGAGCCATTTGGCTGCAGCCCCAAAGCTCAAGTTACTTTGTCAAGCACAAAAGTGGTAGCTGACTCCTAAAAGCAGAGGTGTCAGGTGTTGGGGATACGTCCCCCAGTCATAGCTAGTTGCGGTTAATGCAAAGAAGCACTCTGGACATGCTCATTGTTGCTTTTGACATGGTAAGTGTAGTCTCTTGGCAGTGGGCCGGACACTCACTAATAGCTATACTGTAGATGCCTTTGTTTTGCTTGGGTGTCTGTCGCTGGTGGGGTCCGTCAGGATGTGCCAAACCTGGACAAGGGACGATCTGTGGTAACCTGGAGGAAGAAAAATGGGTCAGAGCAGTTTCTTTTCCCCTACGGCATTTAGCACATCATTTTGCATCACAGTTGAGAGGGAGTGACTGGCCCAAGGTCACCCTGTCAGATTCATGGCTGAGTGGGGGGATTCGAACCCTGGTCTCCCAGGTCCTAGCCCAACCTTCTAACCACTACACGTGGCCTTAAATCTGCAGTGTGGCAACTATCCTGTTACTTGAGATCACCAAATACTCACCAATTGCTGCCTGAAACGAGTTAAGGGATATTTCTAATGGAGATAGCAAGTACGAAGAGGAAAGAGATTGAGCGTCTGATTTGTTTCTGTACCTTTCACACTAATTTCATTTGATGCCATTGGCCCCATTGAGATTTCATTGGGAAGAGGCATATAAATTGAGAGGCTTTTAATACCCTGCCTTTACACAATAGCTCAGGGAAGCTCACACCA
This sequence comes from Podarcis siculus, assembly GCA_034642415.1. Lineage (NCBI taxonomy): Eukaryota > Metazoa > Chordata > Lepidosauria > Squamata > Lacertidae > Podarcis > Podarcis siculus. The sequence continues at coordinate 613,263 of JAXCMG010000044.1, read as the reverse complement.
TTGATCGAAACAATTCGTAAGAGCTTTATACAACAGAAGAAGTACATAGTCCTGCACTTGCTCAGTGCCGCCTCCGGAATCCGTGACAAAACCTCCGTTGCATCAAAATCCTGTTTCTTGTCTTCCTAGGGCAGCCTTTGCCAACTCTGGTGCCCTTTGGATTACAACTTGCATCAGCACCAGGATGCAAGTCCAGACAGCTGGCAGGTGGCGAAGGCTGCCCTGGGGCATCTTTGCGTAGGTGCAGCAATGACAACTCCTGAACCCACGTTGTGGCTTCCACCAGCTCTTCAGAGCAAACACAGCCCCCCCCCTCCCAAGCCATGTCAATTCCTCTTGTTGTACCCAAGCGTTGTCTTGCTAAGCTTCCTCCGTGTCTGGGTCTCTACCGTATCCTGCCTGTCCTTTTTAAAAATAGGTCCCTGCTCCTGGAAGGGTGCTGTGGGTTATGGGAAATAAATACACCCCCGCCACACACACACAAACCAACAATAGCCCATGTTTTCTGTGTGTGCCACTCTACCTTCCTGTTGCCCATTTTGACCCTGCCTGTTTTCCACTGACCCGTCTGCACTGGAGGAACAGACAGCACGAAACCACTGTCCACAGCTGCCACATCCCTGAGGTAGTTGCTGCTCTGTAAACATTTAAGGAAGGAAGGAAGCAAGTCATGCCGCTGCTATGCAGAGTCGTTCCAAGAGCATTTTCACTGGTGAGATTTGGCTGGCTTGTTGGAGACACCTGAGCAATGTATGCATTCATTCTGCTACAGAGCTCTAGCGCATGGGTAGGCAAACTAAGGCCCAGGGGGCGGATCCGGCCCAATAGCCTTCTCAATCCAGCCCGTGGACAGTCCTTGAATCAGTGTGTTTTTACATGAGTAGAATGTGTCCTTTTATTTAAAATGCATCTCTGGGTTATTTGTGGGGCCTGCCTGGTGTTTTTACATGAGTAGAATGTGCCCTTTGCATCTCTGGGTTATTTGTGGGGCATAGGGATTTGTTCTTTCATGTCCCCTACAAAAAAATATAGTCCGCCCCCCCACAAGGTCTGAGGGACAGTGGACTGGCCCCCTGCTGAAAAAGTTTGCTGACCCCTGCTCTAGCGTATAAGAATTGCCTCCCCAGATGAAGCTAACAGTGGGGAGGCAGCAAGGAGGGTGGCCTTTCCGAATGTTCAGCCTGGGCTGTCTTCACCCTTGAAGATTATCTTGATCTCTCAGGGCTCATTGACCCACATATTGATCTGTGGTGAGATAGAAGCCTTTCACACTGCAATACCTCAAGGAACGCCTCTCTCCATACGAACCTACCGAGACCCTGCAATCATCATTTGTGTTACGTACTGAAGTTCTCACCCTGGGCCAGCAGGGGGATACTGTAGATAGTTATGCAAATAAGGGATCAAAAGTGACGTTCAGTGATTGGATAGTTTTAGAAAATTGTTACAATTACGTTGTACTGGAGCTCTGTATAAGCAGGCTGGCTGAACCGTTCAGTTCAGTTCTGTCCTGGCCTGTGAATAAACAAGAGCTGTTTGAAGAATCGCTGTGTCGTCTGATATGTTCACCCGCAACTTAACAATTTGAGGCACTTCTTCATGTGCCCCCTCCACGAGGGGTCCAGAAGGTGGCAACACTGGAGTGGGCCTTTCCTGTGGTGGCTCCCCACTTGTGGAATGCTTTCCCCAGGGAGGCTTGCCGTGGGCCTTCATTACATACATTTAGCACCAGGTGAATCGTTCCTCTTCTCCTAGGCTTTTGGCTCATTAAACAATCTATGGCCTTTTAAACTGGGGGTGGGGGGGTGGGATATGGTTTTGTATGTTATTGTGCTACGTATTTTTGTAGTTTTATACTGTAAACCATCCTGTGATCCTCAGATGAAGGGTGTATATAAATTAAATGAATAAAACGAATGTAGACCAAACAAGTCTATAAAGATGCATTTCCCATTTCAAGGTTTTCTGGTGCCCATCAAAGGTAAAAGGCAGCTGTGTGTTCCCACATGGGAATTTGGATCCTCCAGGTCCAGAATCTTGAATTGGTTGGGCTTCTCTGCCCAATTTTCTTTTTATTGCTGATAAAATAGGGATACCAGGGCTTCTTGCTTCATAGGGCTGAACAAGCTGAAATTAGTAAAACACTTGCATGAAAATCCTTCCTCCAGCTTTTCTTGCTTTCGGGATAGGGATGTTGCAGTGGTTTTTTTAATTGTGTTTTAAGGCTGATGTGTTTGCCTCCCTGGGCTCCTTTTGCGGGGGAAGAACAGAATATAAATGTAATAAGTAAACAATGGATGAAGCCCGAAAACTGTAAAATGGTGTGGGTACAGCTGCTGGGGAGGCTTTAAGACATAAAAGGCAAAATAGTGACTGTAGCTGAGCCTCACTTATGCTTGCTCAGAATAAATGAACTGGGAAATAGACGCACTCCTAGGCTGTTTCCCCTCTGCTCTTGCCTTGTGGCTTGAAACATGCTGTGGAGTCAAAAGAATTATACTACCTTCTCTTTCTCTTTGCAGATCCCCGATGAGTTTGATAACGGTGAGTAGGCAGACCATCCTTCCTGCTTTTTAAAAGTCGCCTTGATATGTTGGGGTCACAGCCAGCTAGGCAGGGGAGAGCCCTTGTTGGTAGCACTGGAAGACTTGAGAAAGAGATGTTGTACTAGGGGCCTTTCTGCGCCTCGGAATACCTTAGTCAGCGCTTGGGCTTTTTATGTTTTAAGAATCCCGTGCTTTCAAGTATGCCAATTCCCACCTCAGATCTTGCAGTACAGATGCCGTTTTGTTGCAGGCTTGTGAATGTTCTCCACATTTCAATTGAATTACCGTATTTTTTGCTCCATAGGGTGCACCGGACCATAGGGCGCACCTAGTTTTTAGGGGGGGAAATAAAGGGGGGAATTTATCCCCCCCCAGCCCCAAAGAGCAAAGAAGCCAAGACAGAGAGCGGGATGGATCCCGCTCGCTGTCTTGGCTTCGTTTTTAGCTGCGGGGCTGGGGCGAGGGAAGCCTGAGCTTCCCCCGACCCCAGCCCCCAGAACAGGCTGCTATCCGCAAGGCGTGGGAGCCCGGCAGGAACTCCTGCCGCGCTCAGGAGGCTTGCGGATAGCTTCCTGAAGCCTGGAGAGCGAGAGGGGTCAGTGCGCATTCGCTCCATAGGATGCACGCACATTTCCCCTTCATTTTTGGAGGGGAAAAGTGCATCCTATAGAGCGAAAAATACGGTATCTCCTGAAGTTTTTGTAATGGCTAATCAGGCAAACGTGGAACTGGAGCAGCTGAAAAGCCGTAAGATTCATGCTTACCTGACAACTAGTCCTTGTGGTACTTTCTCAGCACAGCGATGAGCCCTCACCGTTTGTGTGGACCAGATTTGAGTGCATTTGAGAGCGAAACAGGTACTCTGGTGGCTTCTAAGGCCTGCTAGGCAGCTTTCCGAGTGCTAATAGAAGAGAGCTTTATGCATGCTCTGGATGGAAACTTGGAGAGGATGATGACTAGCAGAAGTGTCATTGAGTGCAGCCTTCCTCAGCCTGGTGACCTCCAGGCACTTTTGTTTTATTTCTTCCAAAAAAAATTATTCATTTTATAACACAACTAAACAACACAAACAGAAAAACAAACAATACAAACAGATGCTTGTCTTATCCTTATTTTTCTAAACATTGTTAGGTGAGCTTCCCCAAGTCCCCCCCCCCATCTGATTTTCATTTTACCTCATCTTTAGCAGTTTACATATATCATAATTTTAACCATTTTTTTATCACACTTACTTTTACCATAAGAATCTTCACGTTTTATCCCTTACAAGTAATACTATTTTAAAATACACTATCTTCTACTTCTAACCCTACAGCCTATATCCACTTCCAAAGCTATTCTAAGATTTAAATATTAGCATATTTTTTTCAAATATTCTTTAAACTTCTTCCAATCTTCTTCCACCGTCTCTTCTCTCTGGTCACGGAGTCTCCCAGTCAGTTCGGCAGGTTCCATATAGTCCATCATTTTCATCTGCAGACCTCCAGGCACTTTGAACTCCCCTTAGCCCCACCTGGCATGGTCCGTGTTTGGGGCATGATGGGAACTGTAGTCCCAACAACATCTCCAGAGCACCAAGTTGGAGAAGTCTGAAGTATCCTGTGTTGCACAGAAGCTGCACAAAACAAAGGTTAAAAACACTAGAACGGGGAAAAGGTCCACCGTTCTTAGTTCTCAACGGTTTTACGTTAAAGCTGCTGTTTGACCCAGGTGCAACTTGGGACATGATAGCATTTCGTACCATGTGTGCATCAATAGACGTTCCCTGCTCAGGCACCTTCTTCGCAGCTCAAGGCACATCTGATAAAAGCCCGAGCCTGTCTTTAGAGTTTTGTTTGTGTGTGTGTGTGTGTGTGTGTGTGTGTGTGTGTGTGTGTGTGTAATTTTTTATTCATTTTAAACACATTTATATTGTCATACATTTTACAAATTTCCAACTCTTATACACTCTTTTGGACTTCCGTCAGCTCCTCTGATGATCTCCCATCTTTAAGATTTCTCCTGCATTTCTTAAATTTATATTACCTTTAACCTCATAACCGCTATCATCCCTTTCATTCAATAAGGCAATAATTTGAATTATTCCCCTTACAAAACTTCCTGCAAACCTACAAATGTAATCGAATCATCACAGTTACTTTTCATGTAGTCTGTAAATTTACGCCAATCTTCTAGTCCCGCCGGTTTCAGATTCTTCCCGTTAATTTGTCCAGTTCTGCGTAGTCCATCAATTTCATCCTCCACTCTTCTTTCGTCGGTAATTCTTCTTGCTTCCATTTTTGTGCCAATAAAGTTCGTGCTGCCGTCATGGCATACAAAAACAACTTGCAATCACTTCTATTTATATCAGTTCCTACAATGCCTAATAAAAATGCTTCTGGTTTTTTAATAAATTTATATTTCAACGTTTTCTTCATTTCATTATATATCATTTCCCAGAAGTTTTTAACCTTTTTACATTCCCTGTCTTTAGCGTTTTAAATTTGTGCCGCCAGCTAGCCAAGCGCCTTCCGACACTTCAGTATTTAAGCAGCTGAGGAGTCTGGTGGGCAGGCTGGGGGGAGAGATGAAATGCCCCAGAAGTTAAGCTATAAATATGTTAATTCCTTGATGTGTTAAACCAGAGAGTAAGGGAACAGTAACAGGCGTGACCTGCTCACCCACCCACCTCTTTACAGAGGGGGAAAAAATTAAAACCCCACGTAACACTTCCAGGAAAAACCAGAATTGCTTTACATTTCTAATTGGACGGGTGAAAGGTTTGGGGAGGAGGTTTTTTTCTGCGGCTGCCTTGAGAGCAGATGTACCGGTGCATAAACAGCACGCCTGCCCCTTGTCAAGAACAGAAGGTCAGGCGGAACTTGTGTCCGGGGGGGGGGGGGGAGTTCACAATGCTTCTGCTGCGCCCCACAGACACCCAACCCCCCCCCCCGTGCCCGTTCTTGGGGGCTGCTGGAGGCAAAGAGCAGTCACTGAGGTTACGATGCGAATGAATGGAGAGACGGGGAGCCTTTGGGGCAGGGGAGAGGGGGGTGCGAGGGGGTGTGTGCCTGTCCCCCGGGGCAAGGCAAAGCCATAGGCATTCCAGATGTCCTCTTTAGCTATTCCGCTTTTGAAGAGAGAGGGGCAGGTGGAGAGGCAGATTTCAAGACAGAATCCTGTGGGGAGTGAGAGATTTGGGTCAGACTCTGAAGCAGCTCCCTCCAACCTGGCGCCCATCAGGTGTTTCGAACTCCCATCCCTCTCAGCCAGAATGACCAGCGGCCCAGAGAGAATCGGGTTTGCAGAGGCCTCTCCTTTTCCGTACCACTGCATAGCTGTCAACTTTCCCCTTTTTTAAAGGGAAATTCCCTTATTCCAAATAGGATTCCTCGCAAGGAAAGGGAAAAGTTGACAGCTATGCCATTGGCGTGTCTTGGTTGCCTGAGATTTCACTTTGCAGCTGCCAGTTTGGCTGGGACGACACCCTGTGTGAGCCTCAGGCCCCCAGGGGCCCCCAGACATGAATCTCTCCTCGGAGTGCTTATTTTTGGGTGTCTCCGACAGTCCCGCTCTGCAGAGCAACCGTCTTCTTCCCAGCATCCCCTCCCTGGTGCATCATCAACAACTTTTGCCCCTTGCCAAAAAATGCACACCTTTGAGCTTGATTTAGTGAGGACACTGTTGGGCTATTTCTAGCTCCCTTGTCCTGAAATACTTGCACATGAGTGGGGGTCACTTATTTATTAATTTAATAGGCTTTCGTAGTCCAGGAGTTTCAAAAGCGAACGGAGGCTCTTGGGGGGGGGGGAGTCTGCACAATAGAAGGCCAGATGGAACTTAGCGCAGGGCTTTCAGAAAGCAGATTGCCCAGTTAGGGGAACTTTCCCGATAAAATATGTAGGAAGCCAGTAGGGAGGGGAGGGTGTTGTGGGGGGGTGTTTTTTGCCTGGGATAGGAAGCTTCTTTCACCAGCTCCTTTCAGCCGGCCTGGCATATGCTCCCAGCAGATTAAAAGGCATTCTCCAGTCGTGGCCCCATTGTTGCCCACAATAGATTTATTATTTCTCTTCCCCACCCCTACCCCCTCCTCACCCCGTTTACACTTCCCACCACTTTCCCTGCCGTCCAGATTTTCAGCTCACTCCCCAACCTCATCCACCCATTGGCAGAAAATTGTGCAGGTTCCTGTTGGCATGTTTTGTGTAAGCTGCTCTGCCCCGGTCCTTGCGCTGGCAGCACCGAAATTGCTCTCTGCAACCCTCCTTCGCTCTCCTTGCATCTTATTTAACTGTCAGCTTACTTCACCCTAAGGAATCTTTAAAAGCTTAGCTTTTAAAATCGCTCACCATTCGTTGGGAGGTGTCTAACACAACATTCCCCAAACTTGGGTGTTGTTGGGGGGTTTTACTACAGTTCCCATCATCCCTAGCTAGCAAGACCAGTGATCAGGGATGATGGGAATCGTAGTCCAAAAAAGGAGCTGAAGACACCCAAGTTTGGGAAACGCTGTGCTAGCATTTTACAACATAGAATGGAAACAGCAGCCAGTAAAATGGTCAGGTGAAATCAAGAGCCCAGGTTCAATAAACAGCAGCAGAAGCAGCACAAGAAACAAAGCCAGACATCTTTAAAATCAAGGACGTTTGGGGGAAAAGTGTCTTCGGCATCCTTTGAAAAGACAGCAGGGAGGAGCTGGATCTTGGAGAAATTTAGGACTGCCATAGCGAAAGTCCTGCTCCTTATAGAGTAGGGCTGGGGAGCCCTTAGCCCACCAGGTGTTGCTGAACTACAACTCCCATCAGCCCCGTCAAACATGACCAGTTGCCAGGGATGATGGGAGTTGTAGTTCAGTGGCATCCCGAGGGCCAAAGGTATAGTTTTTAATGTTTGATGTTTTAATTTGTTGGAAACCACCCAGAGTGGCTGGGGCAACCCAGTCGGATGGGCAGCATATTCTTCTTCTTCTTCTTCTTCTTCTTCTTCTTCTTCTTCTTCTTCTT
>JAXCMG010000044.1:546801-581836 GCA_034642415.1 Podarcis siculus | reverse complement strand
GAGAAATTATGGCAGTCGCTCCCACAGGAGGCAGTGATGGCCACCAAACTTGGTGGCTTTAAAAGAGGATAGGAAGGAAGGAAGGAAGGAAGGAAGGAATGTCCAATCCTCTTTTAAAGCCACCAAGGTTGGTGGCCATCACTGCCTCCTGTGGGAGCGACTGCCATAATTTCTCCATAATCTTGGAAATGTAAAGAAAAAGAAGGAACATTCTATCATATGTGGTGGGAATGTAAAGAACTTCTGGGAAATGATATATAATGAGATGAAAAAGATGTTGAAATATACATTCTTAAAGAAACCAGAAGCATCTTTACTTGGTATTATAGGCCCAAGACATTAATAGGCAAGATGTTAAATTGTTCTTATATGCAACAACAGCGGCAAGAGTACTTTTAGCCCAGAAATGGAAGCAAGAAGAAATTCCGATGATAGAAGAATGGCAGACGAAATTAATGGACTATGCAGAATTGGACAAAATGACAGGAAGGATTCAAAACCTGCAGGACCAGAGATTTGCAGAAGGTTGGAAGAAGTATATGAATTATTTGAAGAGCAACTGTAATCAACAAATTACGCTAGTAGGACTACAAAAGGAGAAATATACAAAGTGTTACAAAGTAGAAAAAGATAGAGATATTGGTTATAAGTTCGAAATGTAATAGGGAAAATAAGAAATGCATACTGAGAAATTAGATTGGAAAACATTCAGACAGGACTGATGGAAGTCAAAAAAACTGAATAAGATGTAAAAGTATGTTTAATTATTGTTGAAAATGGTATGTTAAAATGGTATGCATGCTCCAACGCTGAAAACACAATGTGCTGGGCCCGGGAGTAACCCGTGAAATGCGGTCCAGGTCCGGTCCAGAATCCGAAGGTTCTGCTGGGAGTCAGTCCGACAGGTTCAAGACAGGACACGAGGCAGGAAACAGCAAGGTCAGGTGCAGGATCTCAGGCAGGATACAGCAATGTTGCTTCTGCAACCTGGGTTGGGGTCCAGCAGCCTTTTATCTCTGTCGGGGTAGCGGCTGGTCCTGATCCCCCGGCGACTCACCTCCCTGTTTCGCCCGGAGGCGAGCATACAGTGGTACCTTGGGTTAAATACTTAATTCGTTCCAGAGGTCCGTTCTTAACCTGAAACTGTTCTTAGCCTGAGGTACCACTTTAGCTAATGGGGCCTTTTGCTGCCACTGAGCCGCCAGAGCACGATTTCTGTTCTCATCCTGAAGCAAAGTTCTTAACCTATTTCTTTATTAGCAGAGTCTGTAACCTGAAGCATATGTAACCTGAAGTGTATGTAACCTGAGGTACCACTGTATCTGACGGTAGTGTGCTGCGTTGAGGATTTTATTCTCTCTGACCTGTTTAATTGTGCAGCTCTAAGATTTTAGTGTCACAGTCTGATCAAAAGCTCAAATGCCCCTCCCAACTTTTTTCCTTCTTAGCAAAACATCTCCCAAACCCTATAGCCTTTCCTATAGGGAAAATTGTTGCCGCTTTTATTCTTTGATTGTTAGGGCCATCCCTTTTTATCCATTTTAGTATCCCTGGTGCAGCTTTATCCTACTGAGTGCCTTACGCTGGAAAGTCTCAAAATGACGTACTCTTGCAGAGCTAGATAAGATGACGGGAAGGATTCGAAACCTGCGGGACCAGAGATTCACAGAAGATTGGAACAAATATACGAATTATTTGAACAGCAATTGTAATCAACCAATTACACTAGGAGGACTACAAGAAGTTTTGTAAGGAGGAGTATATGAAATATTGCAAAGAAGAGAAAGATGAAAGATATTAGTTATGATACTTAAATGTAATAGTGAAAGTAAGAAATGTAAACTAAGTGGAAAAGATAGGAAAATTTTCAGATGTGATTGATGGAAGTCTAAAAAAACTGTATAAGGTATAAAAGTATGTTTCATAATTGTTGAGAATGATATGTTAAAAAATCAATAAAAAATATATATATACAAAAACAAAATGACATACTCTTTGGGCATTTTGTTTTATTGTGTAGATATTTGAAGATGGCTATCGTGTCACCTCTCAGTGTTCTCTTCTCCAGCCAAACATACCCAACGTCAACCGTTTGTCAATTTTACCTCTCCTGGATCCCTGAGTTTGCTTTTACTCAACTTGGGAAATGCTCTGAGACGCTCTTCTTGGCAATGTGCGAATGGGGATTGTTCTTTTCATTAGTCCGGCCAGGGCTGACCACCCCCCTTCCTCTCCTCGCCATGTGTCGAGGTGCGAAAGAGTGTGCCTCCTATTCAGCTGTGTGTTGCCCACCCCCAGGGAGATGGGGGCTGCATTCACACCCTGGCGGCACATGGCAGGAATCTGGGCCACCCCCCTACCGTCCTATCACCTTCCCCATGGTTTCAACACCTTGGGCTGGCAAATGCATTGGGGGCGGAGTGGGGAGAAAGTGTGTCCCTGGGAAAGGCATTAAGGCCTTGCTGGGGGGGGGGGGGGGGGGGGGGGCAGCAAGGAATCTCTGACCTTTGAAGAATTGTTCAGTTGTCCTCTTGGAATAGTCATCCAAATTCCAGGCTGCTTTTTTTGTGGGACAGGGAGGGAGATCTCTGAGCTTTCGTCTGCAAGGGCAAAACTTGCCTGTTCAGCATAATTGAAATCTGTTTAGGTTGAATAATAATAATTTATTATTTATACCCCGCCCATCTGGCTGGGTTTCCCCAGCCACTCTGGGTGGCTTCCAACAAAACACTAAAATACAATAACCTATTAAACATTAAAAGCTTCCCTAAACAGGGCTGCCTTCAGATTTTTATCTTTGACATCTGGTGGGAGGGCGTTCCACAGGGTGGGTGCCACTACCGAGAAGGCCCTCTACCTGGTTCGCTGTAACTTGGCTTCTCGCAGCGAGGGAACTGCCAGAAGGCCCTCGGAGCTGGACCTCAGTGTCCGGGCAGAACAATGGGGGTGGAGACGCTCCTTCAGGTATACTGGGCCTTTGAGGCTGTTTAGGGCTTTAAAGGTCAGCACCAACACTTTGAATTGTGCTCGGGAACGTACTGGGAGCCAATGTAGGACTTTCAAGACTGGTGTTATGTGGTCTCGGCGGCCGCTCCCAGTCACCAGTCTAGCTGCCGCATTCTGGATTAGTTGTAGTTTCCAGGTCACCTTCAAAGGTAGCCCCACGTAGAGCGCGTTGCAGTAGTCCAAGCGGGAGAACCAGAGCATGCACCACTCTGGCAAGACAGTCTGTGGGCAGGGAGGGTCTCATCCTGCGTACCAGATGGAGCTGATAAACAGCTGCCCTGGAGACAGAATTGACCTGCACCTCCATGGACAGCTGTGAGTCCAAAATGACTCCCAGGCTGCACTCCTGGTCCTTCAGGGGCACAGTTACCCCATTCAAGACCAGGGAATCCTCCACACCTGCAAATAAGGATGGCTCTAGTCCTTACAATTGTGGGATATGGGGTTCCAGCTATGTCAACAGTGCTCAAGGCTTGATTTGCAACTTCATTTAAGGAAGTGGGGAGATTTGAAATGGCCCCCAGTCAATGGAAGAGTGCAGAGCCCCCACAAGATTTATGATCGCAAACACATCTCCATCTGTGTCATTCTAGAGGGGACGTTGCAAGCATTGTTACCAACCGTTGAACAGAAGCAAAGGTTGGCCGTTCTTCCAGTTGAGTGAACATGGAGATCATCTTAGCTACTGGGGGGCATGTTTGACTGAGCAATCCCCCCCCTCCCATGCTTCAGTCCATGGACGCAACAGCTGGCACCTTCTGGACTGAACCTGTCCAGGAGTCACAGCTGAGGTACAGACATCTCTCTCTCTCCCCACCTTCCAATAATAAAGTAATCAACAGTTTGCCAAAGCACTCGCAGGTCAGCAGCCGAAGCTGGGGGCATGTGGAAGGGCCTGGGGGGGGGGATGGAGGTGGGGGAGTGGAAGAAGAGGTGGACACAGAATCAGACTCTGTACTCTCCGAGTTGGAAAGCAAACAGAAGTGATGTGTGGGGTTTTTAATCAGGGTTTCAAGTTGCGTCGTGTTAAAACGCTTGTTACACATTCAGTGAACTGGTTGCCATTGTAGGATGGGGAATTTAGGAAGTGTAAGCTTTGGGGTCCCACAGACTCCTCAGTCACTCAGATTTCTACACAGATCAAAACCTGTGTGCCTGAACACCACGGGATGTTGAAAATCAGAGAAAGGGAGGACAAATTATTATGCTAAATACACAGGCCTCTAGATGCTGGTAAAGGATCCCTGTGTTGTATCTTCTGATCTTGATGTGTGTGTTCTTTTAATAAGATGAAGCAGCTTATGTTACTGTTTAAGTTTTCAAACAGTTAAAAATATTGTGCCAACTTTGGATCTCCTGTGCTAATGGAGCTCCCTGAAAACTGCCCTTTAACTGGATCCCATAGAAATGATTTTAATCTATCTATGTATCATCTATCTATCTATCATCTATCTATCATCTATCTATCTATCATCTATCTATCATCATCTATCTATCATCTATCCATTAATTTGTTGATTTCCCACAAGTTATGCAATAAACCTAAAACGAATGTAATATTCCCTACACCCTCCTTTGTCCTTGGGTGCCCAGCAATCTTGCCTCATTTGATACAAGTACAGATCTCATTAGGGACGCGGGTGGTGCTGTGGCCTAAACCACTGAGCCTCGGAAGGTCAACGGTTCAAATCCCCGTGACGGGGTGAACTCCCGTTGCTCAGTCCCAGCTACTGCCCACCTTGCAGTTCAAAAGCACGCCAAAAAGTGCAAGTAGATAAATAGGTAGCGCTCTGGCGAGAAGGTAAACAGCGTTTCCGTGCACTGCTCTGGTTTCGCCAGAAGCGGCTTAGTCATGCTTGCCACACGACCCAGAAAAAACTGTCTGTGGACAAATGCAGGCTCCCTCGGCCAGTAAAGCGAGATGAGTGTCGCAACCCCAGAGTCGTTCGCGACTGGACTTAACTGTCAGGGGTCCTTTATCTTTTGTCTGAATATAATTGTCCATGAGGTGTTACCAGTGGGTCCCTTAAACATTAGCTGTTCAGATATAATGAATAAAGTAACAACAAAATCATCAGGGCAGGGCGAGGTTAAGACCTTTAGAGTCCCTAAGCACTGAAAATAATATGGTGCTTAAGTCTGCCTACTGGGCAATCCATCACTATTTTTTTGCTTTTAGACGTTTTGAGAATTTTTCAACAAGTGTTGTTTGCTATAATTTTCAGAGCCATCAATCCACAGTCAAACAGGAAACCTCCAATAATGCTGCCTGGTGCTTAGGTTATATGCCAGCACTCCCCCCCGGGGGGGGGGTTAAATATGATGTTAGTTTTATTGCACATGATGAGGATGAGCTGGAGCGCTTGGTGGGATTAAGAAACGTGGGCAGAAAAACTGTATTTACTTGGAAGCGAATCCAGTTGGTTATCAATGAGACCCGCCAGCAGGCTGGGGATGGCAGGCCGCAGAGTCCGAGGACTTGGAAGGACAGCTCTGGCTCCAGAGACTTTTAAGGGGGCAGGTGCTACGATTAGCATACAGCTGGAGCAATCCTGCTGTTCTCAGAGTGCCCCTCTCCCCAGAACCTTTCAAACTAAATAAAAACCACTGCTGTACGGTTCCAGCCAGAGAGAGAGAGAGAGAGAGAGAGAGAGATGGGGGGAGATTTTGTAAAATAAAACTCGAGAGAAGCAGAGGCGGAAGCTCTTGTAGAGAACGGACAACTTGATTATCTGCTCCTTTCAAACTGTTAAAGAGAACCTGCCCTCTAGGTTCTTTGCCTTGAACAGATGCCTAGAGGGCATAAATTCAACTGGTGCAGCTTTGCTTTCCCCGATGCTGCATCTCCCTCAGAGGAAACTGCTTTTTCAGGAGGGTTCCTGCTATTGTTGTTGTTTAGTTGTTTAGTGGTGTCTGCCTCTTTGTGACCCCCTGGACCAGAGCACGCCAGGCACTCCTGTCTTCCACTGCCTCCCGCACTTTGGTCAAACTCATGCTGGTAGCTTCAAGAACACTGTCCAACCATCTTGTCCTCTGTCGTCCCCTTCTCCTTGTGCCCTCCATCTTTCCCAACATCAGGGTCTTTTCCAGCGAGTCTTCTCTTCTCCTGAGGTGGCCAAAGTATTGGAGCCTAAGCTTCAGGATCTGTCCTTCCAGTGAGCACTCAGGGCTGATTTGCTTCAGAATGGAGAGGTCTGATCTTCTTGCAGTCCATGGGACTCTCAAGAGTCTCCTCCAGCACCAGAATTCAAAAGCATCCATTCTTCGGCAATCAGCCTTCTTTATGGTCCAGCTCTCACTTCCATACATCACTACTGGGAAAACCAGAGCTTGATCTATATGGACCTTCCTGCTATTACAGGCGTATATATCCTCTCAAGGCAACTGCAGTCGCCATTCTGTTGAAGCTGATCTGGTTGGGGTCTGGTCAGACTCCCTGGGGACCATACATACCCCACTTTGGGGGTGCAAATAAATGCAATAAGTAAATGCAAATAAGAGAGAGCAAAACAGCTGCCTGGGGCAAGGAGCAGCTGTGGGGGCAAGAGCAAAGTGGGCAGGAATCTGCCCTTTGACCGTGGGCTGGTTAATACGAGTCTCAGCCTAAGTCACCTCACAGGGTTGTTGGGAGGATAAAATGGGTGCTGCTGCCTCTGAATTCCTTGGAAGAAAAGTGGGAACAGAAACAAAAACCTGTTTAATTTAACCGAAATGTCTCGTGCAGCCTAGGATAAGACCAGAATGTTATTTGGGTGTTATTTTGCACGTGCTCTCGAAACACCAGCTCCTGGGTCAAGGTGCCATATTTCATCATATATCTTTGTGACGCTGCTGTATGTTGAGAAAACTGAATAAGAAAAAAAACCCAAGCCTCTCTCTACTCCAACCAGCCCGCCACTCTGTACCTCGACTTTTCCAAGGGGACCCAGGCGTCCTGCCTGTTTCCTCTCGGCGTTCCCTCTAATACAGCAGCTAGCAGGTCTCATTGTGCAAAGAAGAAAAGAGGAGACGTCGGGGGGAGTCGGTTGGGGGGGAGCGGTTTGGAAAGTTTTTGCTTCTCCGAGGGGGCGTGGCCTCTGGCTGCCGGAGGCGGGGCCAAGGCCCGCCCTGCCTATAAGAGCTTCGGAGGGGCCCCTTTACGCTTCCATTCATCAGCTGCGCGCCTGCCTTCCTGCTCCTGTTGGATCTCCAGCCTGTTCCCCCGGGCGGCACCTGCGGCTTCGCCTTGCGCTTTGGCTCCACTTCTCCCCTTCTGCTGCTGCCCCTGGACGCCGCTCGCCGGGGACTTGGCTCTCTGCAGAGTCTCAGGAGCTCGCCTTCCTCCTCTCCTTGGAGTCCCGGCTACATGGCTCTCCGCCTCCTCTTCTCCGGCTTCCTGGCGCTGCTGTGCGCCCCGCGGGTGAGTGCGCGGCGATCGGATTCTCGCGCGTAAAGAGAGCGCGCAGCCGGACCCGCGGGCAAAACGCGCCTACAGGGGTGTAGGAGTTAAAGGTGCCTTCGCCTCCCGCTCCCGGTGCCCGTTTACGGCGATTTTAGGTGATTCCGAGGAGGACCAGGTGGTTTGCTGCGAATAAAGTAGCCCTTGCGCTCGTGTGTGTACAGAGACTTGGGTATCTACCTACCCAAGCTTTGCTGTTGAGTAGGAGACAGACAGGAGTGTCAACTTGGCCCCGCGGCCGTGGGTGCCGTGCAACGTGCATGGCCCTGGCACCGAAATTTGTGGGTGCCCCGGGCCCCTTAATAGAATTTTGCGGGTGCCCGGCGACCCAGGGAGTTGGCACCTATGGAAGGAGACTGGTCCGTTTGCGTGCGCTCTGGGGAAGAAGGCTGCGTTTGGCACGCCAGCCTTCAGGTTGCAAACCCCGAGGTCTCAGGCAAGATGTTCATAGTAAAAGGAAGGACGTGTCAGATGTCGGGTTTTTCAAGTTTCTAGTCCACATTACTGTGTATAGGTGGGAAATGTGTGCAGCCTTTTGGAAGGCTGCGAATCTCTAGACACGACTTGCCTAAACAAGTGCTACCATGAAACTTTGGATCCTTATAATAGCTAACTTGTTATTAATTGCATATCCTGCCTTTCTTCCAAGGACCTAAATGTAGTATATATGGCTCCCCCCGTTTTATCCTTGCAGCAACTGAGGTAGGTTAGGTTGATTGACCAAGGTCATGTGGTGAGGGTCATGGCTGAGTGGCCCAGTCCTCATCCAACACTCTTAATTTAAGCAACTGTGATGGTTACTAAATCCTTCGGAAATAGAGCAGAACAGAAGGAAGTTGTTTGTTTGTTTTTAAAGGAATCTGGTCCTGGGTTGGTAAAGCAAAAGGAACTTGCGTGGAGCACATCTGCTGTTGTCTTCAGAAGTTTTTTGTACTGCGTTTAAAACAAAATGTGATTTTTAATTCGGCTGCTTCCAGACAAGGGCTTCATACTGTAAGTGGGTTGTTGCCCTATCGCAAGTGGGTTGTTTGCGACAGGTTTTTTGAAAAAGAAACGCTCAGATTACCCCTGCAAAGTGTAAATCCAAGATTGAATGAAGCGGTGGGGTGCAGGGTGATGTTTTATTGATGTACGTACAGTATATGCATTTATCGCTTCCCCATCACTGTGCAATTCCAGAGGCAGCTCAGTACACCAACTTTGGGCACACTTTTGGAAAACGCTATTTGCACGAGTGATGGTGAGACTAAGATTCTGATGCAGCAATTGCACAGAGATTAAAAGGGGGAAATCTGGAAAGGTCTTCTGTCAGGGGATTTAGAGAATTGTCTGTGCCCCTTCACCAAAACTGGGATTTTAATTAGAGTGGATGACGGTGTTCTAAAAAGAGAAGTTTGGGGGTTGAAGTTTGCTTAGATTTGGTTGCTCTGTGTGTCAGCGGTAAAGAGAAGAGCGGTTAAATGAATCGGGATCTTTCTTGAATCAAAGCGCCGTTTTGTCTTTGTTGCCTGCGGCCCCCATGAAAACTTGTTGCTGAATCCTTTGTGAACTGGGTTTTTCCTCTCCTAAACTTTTGCCTTTTCAAACCTCCATCCGCCAGATCCAAAAGTTAGGGATGATGGGAGTTCAGCAACAGCCACCACTGTTTGGCCACCACTGTCCTAGACTTTAAAAAATCTCTAGCTCAGCAATCTGTTTGGGCAGACGAGCGCATGGATGTTCGTTCTTGTGTGCTGTTGGCATGAAATATTGAGCAGGAGTGAAAAGCCTTGGCTACTCCCCTTCTCTGACCTGGCAACGGAGCCCCCGCCTGGTTGCAGACGGCATTGACCTGAAGGACAGGAATAAAAGAGCCAGATGTTTTCTTCCACCTAATGATTGCAACTTTCAGGGTCTGGGTTGGGGTGTGTGTGAGAGAGTGAGAGAGATCTGCACATGGAAGTATTGCTTTAGTAGTAGATTTCTCGCAGCATTTGTGGCTGTTTGGGGGCAGTGGCGTAGCGTGGGGGGTGCAGGGGGGGGGCCGGCCGCACTGGGCGCAACATCTGGGGTTAGGGCAAATCCATGGGTTAGGGGGCGCAAATCCACAGGTTAGGGGGCGCAAATCCATGGGTTAGGGGGCGCAAATTACTTGCCTTGCCCCGGGTGCTGACAACCCACGCTACGCCACTGTTTGGGGGCACCCCCAGAAGTCCTCTCTGCCCCATAGCATGGACCTCTATTTGGGATCCACAGATCTGGTTGGCCACTGCAAGAACAGGTTACTGGATTAGATGGGCCCTTGGCCTGATCCAACAGGTCTCTTCTTAGGCTTGTTATATAGACTTCAGTGCAGTCATGGAATCAGTCAGAAGGGATCCCCGGGGGTCATCTAGTCCAACCCCCTGCAGTGCAGGAATCTCAGCTAAAGCATCCATGACAGATAGTCACCCAACCTCTGCCTCAAAACCTCCAGAGAAGGAGAGTCCACCACTGTCCTAGGGAGGCCATTCCACTGTGTAACAACTCTTGTTTTTACGCTTAAATCTTACACTCTTCCTACCCACCTTGACCAGTGATATTTCTTCCCCAGGCCATTTGCATTTTAATCTGGCATCACAATTCCTCCCGTCTCTGCTGGACCAGCGTGTAAGCACAGTGATCTTCTTTTCACACACACACACACACCCCTTCTTTACTGTCCTCTTTGTGCGCTTGGTTCTTGCCACGATAAATTAGTCTTTCAGGTGTTTTTGGAACTGTGTGTCGTCGTCCCCCACCCCACCCCATCTTTATTACTCCAAAGATGACCCTTGGTGTTGAAACCCTTTTTCTGGCAGTGTTTTGGATCACGGTTGTTAAATGTAGTTTCAGCCTTTCTGATTCAGGACTTTAAATTGTGCTTTTATATCAGATTTCCTTTTCTGCGTATACTGTAATGTTTCACTGTTGCTAATGCGAATAAAGTTTATTTATCTTCTTGGTGTTGAAAAAGCAGACTCTGGATGCTAGTGTGGCTAGAGTGTCAGACTCGGGCCAGAGACGCGGGTTCAAATCTCCACCAATCCCTGAAGCTGACTGGGTGGCCTTGGGCCCGTCAATGTCTCTCAGCATAACCTACTTTTCAGGGCTGTTGTGGGGATTAAATGGAGAGGGCGAGAACAGTGTGTGCCACCTCAGACTCCTTGAAGGAAAGGTCATAGAATCATAGATTTGGAAGTGACCCCAAGGGTCATCTAGTCCAACCCTCTGGAATTCAGGAATTCAGGAACGAAGATCTAAAATGTACCATAATAAATAATAAACTCCGGCTGCAATTAAGTTTAGGCTTAGGCTGCATTCCTTCTCGTAAACCCTTCCAGGAAAGCATGTACAGTGGTACCTCGAGTTAAGAACTTAATTCGTTCTGGAGGTCCGTTCTTAACCTGAAACTGTTCTTAACCTGAAGCACCACTTTAGCTAATGGGGCCTCCTGCTGCCGCTGCCGCGCAATTTCTGTTCTCATCCTGAAGCAAAGTTCTTAACCCGAGGTACTATTTCTGCGTTAGTGGAGTCTGTAACCTGAAGCGTCTGTAACCTGAAGAGTCTGTAACCCGAGGTACCACTGTATAGGCTCAGGTTATTAGTATTTTCCATTTTCTCCAATACTGGGGTGTCTTTATAATATAAATAAATAAATAAATTTTTATTCGTATCCCACCCTCCCCGGCTGCAGCCGGGCTCAGAGCAGCTAACATCATAAAGACGACACAATGTGCATGAAAACAGACATCAGTTACTGTAATTAAAATGCCTCTTAAAATTAATTCAGACAAGTTAAAATCTAGACAAGTGGCAATTATCAGGTTGGAATTGAGAGTGGTTAATAATTGCCATGACCAACTGTTTCCACTGATCATACAAGGACCTGTGAGTGGGGTTGGGGGCCTCCTTCAGGCTTGTTTTATGCAAAGGGAAGTAAGTAAGTCAAAGGCCAGGCGGAACAGCTCCGTCTTGCAGGCCCTGCAAAAAGATGTCAAATCCCACAGGGCCCTGGTCTCTTGTGACAGAGTGTTCCACCAGGCCGGAGCCACGGCCAAAAAGGCCCTGGCTCCAGTCGAGGTCAGTCTAATTTCCACCATGCCGGGGCCGCTTCAGGAAGCATCTGATGGGTGAGCTACCTGGCCATAGATTCAGTGAGGAAAAGCAGGAGAGCAGCAAATTTGTTTCATGTGGCTGTTTGCAAAAGTGCAAGGGTTTCCTCACAAAAGTGGGATGGGTACTACATCTATAAAGTCTTTACAGTTCCTCCAGGAAGCTAGTCTCCTTCCCTCCTGCCGCCAACACACACAAATATATCCAGACTCGGGAAAGTAGGGTGGAATTTGTGTGAAATGTTCTGTGTGTATATGAGAGAGAGAGATACACAAAAGAAATGTCTAAGCAGAGATCAATGGAAGGCCAAGAACTGCTTTTTCAAGGATGGAAATTAATGTAGATTGTAATTTAGATTCTGTTGTCAGTGCAGTGGATGCTCGGGTTGCGAACGTGACCTGTGTGGGATGCACGTTCACAACCTGCAGTGTTCGCAACCCGCAGCTGTGTGTCTGCGCATGCGCGGGTTGCAATTTGGTGCTTCTGCGCATGCGCGATTTAGCGCATGCGCGACCGCCAAAACCTGGAATTAACCCGTTCCGGTACTTCCAGGGTTTGGCAGTCCATAAGCCGAGAAAACGCAACCTGAAGTGTCTGTAACCCGAGGTAAGACTGTATATGGTTTGCTATTGTTGTAAAAGGAGGTGGGGGCATAAAGAAAGAGACTGGGAGAGCGACTTCAGTGTCCTGCTCTAGGTGGCGGTGTCTGGGAAAGAGACATTGCTTTCTCTGCAAAAAGAGCTCAGAGGAAGAAAGAGCCCTTGGCAAAGTCAGAAGATGTTGATGGGTTGGAGAACATGATGCAAGTTTCTGGGCAACATGTTCCCCACAGACATCTAGTTGGCCACTGTGAGAACAGGATGCCGGAACACTGCGGTCGGAAGCAGCGCATGGGTGGGAAAACGACAAAATGTCCGGCAAAATTTTGCCCAAAAAGCCCAACAACTTCAGCCAGAATTTTTAAAAAGCTCAAGAACTTTTGTGTCTGGATTTTCACTTTTTGAAATATGGCAGCCCTACTCTACAACAGTTTGTAGAAATCAGCAGGCAATTGTTAATTTTTTGACAGCATGGAGATGAACACTTTCAACTGGTTGTTGTTGTTTAGTCGTTTAGTTGTGTCCGATTCTTTGTGACCCCATGGACCAGAGCACGCCAGGCACTCCTGCCTCCCGCAGTTTGGTCAAACTCATGCTGGTATCTTCGAGAACACCGTCCCGCCATCTCGTCCTCTGCCGTCCCCTTCTCCTTGTGCCCTCCATCTTTCCCAGCATCAGGGTCTTCTCCAGGGAGTCTTCTCTTCTCATGAGGTGGCCAAAGTCTTGGAGCCTCAGCTTCAGGATCTTTCCTTCCAGTGAGCACTCAGGGCTGATTTCCTTCAGAATGGATGTGTTTGATCTTCTTGCAGTCCATGGGACTCTCAAGAGTCTCCTCCAGCACCAGAATTCAAAAGCATCCATTCTTCGGCGATCAGCCTTCTTGATGGTCCAGCTCTCACTTCCATACATCACTACTGGGAAAACCAGAGCTTTAACTATATGGACCTTTGTTGGCAAGGTGATGTTGCTAAATCCAGCTGTAGTTCCTGGCGCAAGAGCTCAGGGCCGTCTTAAGCATATCTGGCGCCATGGTGCAAATATCTTTCCGGCGCTGCCCCCCGTTTCCCAGAGTCCTCAACCTTTTTGGGGGGGCACTTTGGTCTGGCTCCTTTACATCGCGTGGTCCGATTTGCGCTCGGTACTGCACGTAAGTAAGAGGCGCCCAGATTGCAACCCAGATGGCCTCCCACAAAACCTCCCTCTAAGCGCCCGGCACCCCTTACCTGTCCCCATCCGGGGAAGTCTGTGCCACAGGAGGGCCAGCAAGCAGATCAGGTGGCTTGCCGGCTGTGCCATCCTCGCTCGGCGTCAGGATCACACAGGGTGGTTCCCTGCTCCGCTCGCAGACTCCGCAGGGAGGTGCGCAGGCAGCGACGCGGCCAGAGAGGGGCGCCCTGCGCCTGCCCCCGATCGCACCCGTCAGGCACCCAGGCAGCCCTGTCAGGAGGGGACGCAAAGGGGCTTCCCTGAGCCGGAGGCAGCGCGTTCGGATGGGTGGCTGAGAGGAGGGGAGCGGGGAAGGGAGCGCGCCCTGACTCTCCTTCCCAGACACTCAGCCTGTGGCGCTCTCCAAAATCTGGCACCCTGGCGCCCCATGTCACTAACATCTATGAGTAAGACGCACCTGCTAAAGCTTCTGAAAAGGTTGGCAGCCATAAGTACAGTGGTACCTTGGGTTACAGACACTTCAGGTTACAGACTCCACTAACCCAGAAATAGAACTTTGCTTCAGAATGAGAACAGAAATTGTGTGGCGGCGGCAGGAGGCCCCATTAGCTAAAGTGGTGCTTCAGGTTAAGAACAGTTTCAGGTTAAGAGCGGACCTCCAGAACGAATTAAGTTCTTAACCTGAGGTACCACTGTACTCTGGGAACTGGCTGCAGCATTGGAGGCGGTTTATGCAGTTTCAGAGGTCAGCAAACTTTTTCAGCAGGGGGCCAGTCCACTGTCTCTCAGACCTTGTGGGGGGCCGGACTATATTGGGGGATGAACGAATTCCTATGCCCCACAAATAACCCAGAGATGTATTTTAAATAATAGGACACATTCTACTCAAGTAAAAACACGCTGATTCCCGGACCGTCTGCAGGCCGAATTGAGAAGGCGACGGGGCTGGTCGTGGGCTGAGGCCTCAGGGCAAGCATATTGGGTCCAGAGCATAACTTGGAGGTTGGCTAGCTGACTGTTGCCCACTGTGGACATTTCACTTCCTGCCCGGATAAAAGGCTGTGAGGAAGGAGTAAGGATGGGGAAAGGGACATTGTTACTGCCACTTACTGCTGAGCTAGGTTCAAGGTTCTTGAACAACTTATGTCAAGGTTACCTCAGGGATTACCTGAACCCTTACATCCCAGCTCATATCACTGAGATCAGCTGCAGGCAGTGTTTGAAATTAGCCAGGCGCTAGGCGCATTTTGCACCCGGCTTTTGACCACCTGATCCTGGGCATCAGGATGGCGCCTGATGTCTCCACCATCTGGGGATCACTGGATTTGGACTGTTTTCACACACTAATACCCCACCCTATAGTATTCTGTCAGTTCTATTTTATCTGCACAATCGGAAATGAATTTCTGGAACCAAATTGCGTTTTCTGGGCAGCCTGAGCAGGAAGAGTCACTGTTAAGAAAAAGAGGTTGGAATAATAGGCCAATATATATGTAGACAAACCTAGACAGCATTTTAAAAAGCAGAGACATCACCTTGCCAACAAAGGTCCGTATAGTGAAAGCTCTGGTTTTCCCAGTAGTGATGTGTGGAAGTGAGAGCTGGACCATAAAGAAGGCTGATCGCTGAAGAATGGATGAATTTGAATTCTGGTGCTGGAGGAGACTCTTGAGAGTCCCATGGACTGCAAGAAGATCAAACCTCTCCATTCTGAAGGAAATCAGCCCTGAGTGCTCCCTGGAAGGACAGATCCTGAAGCTGAGGCTCCAAGACTCTGGCCACCTCAGGAGAAGAGAAGGCTCCCTGGAAAAGACCCTGATGTTGGGAAAGATGGAGGGCACAAGGAGAAGGGGACGACAGAGGACGAGATGGTGGGACAGTGTTCTTGAAGGTACCAGCATGAGTTTGACCAAACTGCGGGAGGCAGTGGAAGACAGGAGTGCCTGGCGTGCTCTGGTCCAGGGGGTCACAAAGAGTCAGACATGACTAAACGACTAAACAACAACATATATGTGGATTTCCCTGGACCAAGTGACTTCTCTTCTTTCAGTTCTCAAAGCTCTTAACCTAGCTCAAGCTTGCCATCTGAACTAGCCAGATGTTTAACTGAGAATCCATCACAGTTGGATCACATTTGAAAAGCCTTTAAAGCTGTCTGGCCCCTTAATGGCAATTAGACATCACGTTTTGGCGACTGCAACATTGGTTTAAGGAGCCATTTGGTGCCTAGTTTATATATCCGAGTTTCTAACACCAGCCACAGGTATATTGTTGGTCATTCCCCAAGTTGGTGAGGCTCATTTGACCATGAGAAACTAAGCCTTTTGTGTCATTGGCCCAGCCCTGTGGGATACTCTGCCAGTAGTATGGAATAACTCTACCAACTTTTCTTTTCCACCAAGCCTATGAAGGCAGTTAAGAATTCATCCTTCCATAATGCTTAATTGATGTCTGCATTTAACCTTTGTATGGTTTTATGTTTCTATCGCTGTAAACTGCTTTGAGATACACCATATTTTACCCTGCATAAGACGAGGTTTTTTATTTATTTTTAAATGATGTTAAAAATTGGGGCTCATCTTATACACAGGTAGTGCAGGGGGGGGGGCGATTGGTTTCAGCTGCAAGCAGGAGATTCTCAGCGTCGAAAGGGTGCATTGGTGGCTGTTGCAAGGGCTGTTTGTGATTGGCTGCCGCTGTGGCAATTAGGCGGTCGTTTGGTGGCTGCTGGCGTTGAGCGGGCAGATGATTGGTGGCTTCGCCTTTGTCAGTGTTTGCGCGTTGGTCCAAAAAAGCTTAACAACCCTTGGCAGTCTCCCCCTATTTTCTTAATTTTGAGCCCCCCCAAATAGGGGGCGTCTTATACACAGGGGTGTGTTATACACAGAAAAATACGGTTATATATCTATATCTATTTATGCCATAAAGGTAAAGGAACCCTGACCATTAAGTCCAGTCGCAGATGACTCTGAGGTTGCGGTGCTCATCTCGCTTTATTGGCCAAGGGAGCCGGCGTACAGCTTCCGGGTCCTGTAGCCAGCATGACTAAGCCACTTCTGGCAAAACCAGAGCAGCGCACGGAAACGCCATTTACCTTCCCGCCGGAGTGGTACCTATTCATCTACTTGCACTTTGACGTGCTTTCGAACTGCTAGGTGGGCAGGAGCAGGGACCAAGCAACGGGAGATCACCCCATTGCGGGGATTCGAACCACCGACCTTCCGATTGGCAAGCCCAAGAGGCTCAGTGGTTTAGACCACAGCGCCACCTGCGTCCCTTATTTATGACATAGTGGTATACAAATATTGGTATAAATAAATGAATAGTTCAGTGGCAGAGCATTTGCTGTGCACAATGCAGGAAATTCCAGGTTCAATTCCTAGAGGCATTTCCAGGAAGTGCTGTGAAAAGACCCCTACCAGAAATCTTGGAGAGCCACTGTACAGGGTTACAAAGACTAGGACTAGCCACCTGAGAAACAGTTTCTACCCAAATGCAATTCTGGTTTTAAACACAGTATAAGGAGTCTCTATAGGAGTATAAGTAAAGGTAAAGGTACCCCTGCCCGTACGGGCCAGTCGTGTCTGACTCTAGGGTTGTGCGCTCATCTCGCTTAAGAGGCCGGGAGCCGGCGCCGTCCGAAGGCACTTCCGGGTCACGTGGCCAGCGTGACTAAGTAGCATCTGGCGAGCCCGCTATAAAGCGGTCCCTATTTATCTACTTGCACTTAGGGGTGCTTTCGAATTGCTAGGTGGGCAGGAGCTGGGACCGAACGACGGGAGCTCACCCCGCCGCGGGGATTCGAACCGCCGACCTTACAATCAGCAAGTCCTAGGCACTGAGGTTTTACCCACAGCGCCACCCGCGTCCCTCTATAGGAGTATATTGTATTTTAAAGTGGGGTTTTAGTTTTTAGGGGTTTTTGAATGTCTTATGTAGATTTTTCAGTTTCATTGTTCTGTATGGGACAATGACAATAAAGATATCGTATCGTATCACCAGTCAGTGCAGAAAATGCTAATCTGGATGGACCCAATGGTCTGATTCGGTATCAGGCAGATAGCGTCCTGTGTTCCTGTAATAGCTGAGAGGGAGGGGGCTGCAAGGACTCCCCTGCGTTAACTGGTTCCCCCCCTCCTCTCTTTATTCCTCACAGGCTGAGCTGGCCGGCGTCTTCGAACTTCAAGTCCACTCCTTCACCACCACCAGCCTTCGGAGCTTCTGCCACGGCCGCCAGCCCTGCCGCCTCTTCTTCCGCGTCTGCCTGAAGCACGCCCAGGCCGTGGTTTCTCCGGAGCCCCCCTGCACCTTTGGGGCAGCCTTGAGCGACATCGTCCCTGCTGACCGCAACGCCGTGGCCACCAGCGGGCCCATCAGGGTCCCTTTCCACTTCAAGTGGCCGGTGAGCTCCTTCCCCCCCAGGCCTCAGATCTGCATGTTCTGAGCCTCTCGGTTTCAAACTCGGGACAGGAAGCCGTGCTCTGCACCAGTGGCGTAGCGTGGGGGGTGCCGGGGGTGCCGGCCGCACCGGGCACAACATCTGGGGGGGGGGCGCGAGTCCAGAGGGCCCAGCTGCGTCGTGCCCTCGGCCCGCCCCTATTGTCAGAGCGGCCGGCCAGCCTCCGCCTGCTCCTACCTTGCCCACCCGAGGACTGCGGCAGCGCCCGCCCCCGTGGCCACCTACCCCACCCCGCCTTGCCCATTGGCTCGCCTCCCTCGGCCCCACCTCTCTCCGATGGCAGCGGGGGGTGTCCTGCTCGGCGCCGGCGCCTTTTTTCAGGAGGTAGGGAGGCTGGACGGGGAGGTGGGGTTGGAAGCGGGCAGAGAAGGAGGGGAGCTCGTAGCCAAAAGGGCTGCGCCGGCCGGCAAAGGGCCGGGGAAAGTTTGGAGAGGAGAAACGCACCGTCATGATTTCCCGTGGAAGCGGCAGGAGTAGGGATGGCGAAGTGTAATTACGCACGAATTTCGCTGGGTGAGAGCTTCGGGGATCGATCGGCGGAAATGGGAATCAATTGGAATATGAGAAAGAGAGAGAGAGAGGGACCATCATTCATAGGCATAGATTTGTAGGGTTAGGGGGCGCAAATCCACGGGTTAGGGGGTGCAAATTACTTGCCTTGCCCCGGGTGCTGACAACCCACGCTACGCCACTGCTCTGCACCCCTTTCTCCCACGGGATCCTGATGAATTTGCTACCTGTGTCCCATATAGTGGGCGTTTTCTGTCTGGCACATGCCTTGTTTCTGTACTTTACTGTGCAACAAGAAGGTATCGGAAAAGATGTATTGCGGCATGTGTGGGGCTAGGATATCTGTTGGGGGGTGCAGAACCTCAGTTAAGTATTTTTATTGATTTACTTGAATGTGTGGGAATGTTCAGGGTGGCAGGAGAGGATATATTGTTTATTAATATCCTTCCTAACTTGCTCTAGCAAGTTCCTTTACTTAGCAGAGTTTACCTTCCCCTTTTTACATGCACAGCAGATAGCTGGTTGCAGGCTCGTGTGAGCCTCTCAGTGTTATACAATTCGGTCTGTTTCAGATTGAATTGTACGTTACTGGTAAGTTCCCTTGAATCCTTCTTAAAAGAATAAAGACACCACAATCTTATTCAAAGTCTAGGGCAGTCTTTAGCATATGAGCCACCCAGATCCACCCAGCGCCACCCCCATGCAGAGGCGAAACAAGTCCATGGCTCCACTAGTGACTCCGACTGCCAGTTATTTCTCTCGTGGGCTCCTTCTATAGTTGCAGCCTCGGGCTGGAGGCTCCTTTGCCTCGCCTTTGCCTCCCCAACCCACCGCCGGAGCCGCTTGCTGCGGGAAGCTTCCAAGGTTTTAATTAATTAGCAGCAATTAAAGCGCAGTTAAGAGAGGAGGCGCGAAACAGCGGCGCAGCTCCCCCCCAAAAAATCTCCAAACAAAAACAGGCGTGGGGTTGCCCTCCCTTGTTCCCAGATTTCTTTTCTTAGCGGGTTGGAAACGGTTTGCTGGATGATTTTTCTTTCGATCCCACAAACTTGAGCGGAAAAGGGGAGAGTGCCACCAATGGCGCGGAACATGTTTGGTATATGAGCGCACAAAGTGGAAAGTCCTTTAGTGAAACAGTAGGTATATATTTTGGTAATACCTAGGTATATATGCATTTTGTTTTCCTATCTTGATCAAAATTATTTATTATTTCATAACAGGTAGATAGTTAAGAGCTTAGGTGGCTTCGGCTGTGGGCACCTAGCACCCCCCAGAATTCGGAGCCTGGGTGCCCCACACTCGTGGGTAAAGACAGCCCTGTCAAAGTCAACAAAAAAAGTTTACTTACATCAGTTCACAGTTGGATCCCTGAAGGCAGACTTAGTTACCAATACAGTCATACCTCCAGTTGAATGTGCTTTGGGTTGAGCGCGTTCGAGTTGTGCTCCGCGGCAACCCGGAAGTAACAGAGTGTGTTACTTCCAGGTTTCGCCGCTCGCGCATGCACAGACACTCAAAATGACGTCACGCGCATGCGCAGAAGGGGCAAAACGCGGTATGCGCCGACGCGCCATCGCGTCTTATGTTCCGTTCGGGATGCGAACAGGGCTCCAGAACGGATCCCGTTCGCATCTCGAAGTACCACTGTATGTACATGTGGATCTATTCCATATGGGGGGATAATGCCAGTGCTTGTGGGCAGTCCTAGCTAGAAGCTGGTCAAACGAAGAAGGAAGTGAAAAAGAGAGAGGTGTGCTGCATGACTCGTCCTCTTGTTACCTGGACAGGTTAGGTCACACCCACCTTCTATCACATACAAAAGGAAGGATGCTCCAGCCAGGAGGAACAGGAAGTTTCGATGGGCTGGACCAAACATCCCCCTGCATGTCCACTCTAGGAAAACAAGGAATGTTATATTTGACTGCTCTCAGTGGATTACATCCCACAGAATGTGGGGGTGGGGAGCTGCCCCCTTCCCACCCCCTTGGCTGCACCCATGTGTTGAGCGAAGGCTCACATCCATATATACGTGCCCAGCTTCCAACCAGTCTCCTATCTGGTTTTTATCCTACCTTTCTTCCAAATTGCTCAGGGGTGATAAGAATGATTTCTCCCCCTCCACTTCCTTTATCCTTGGGGTAGACAGTGTTTGAAGTCAGTTCCCATCACCTGCAGCCAGCATGACCAACAGTCAGGGATGATGGGAGTTGTAGTCCAACAACATCTGGGGAGGAGGGCAGCAACAGGTTGGCTACATCTGTTTTATCCTGCACAGCTGGATCAGACACAGTGATCCGTTTGGCATCTTGCTGTTTGGGTATCACTTGGAAACCCATGAGGAATCGGTATTTGCAGACATTTTGGGGGCCCCCTGAAATCCGAGCTTCCATGGGGGGGGGGCCTGCACAACCAACAACAAGGTCTGGGTTGGTCTCTTCTTCAACCGGGTTCTTCCGTGACGGATCACGACACCTTCGCAACATTTGTGCTTCTCACTCTCAGACATTGGGATTGTTGAAATATATACGAAAAAGGAATAATTCAGGGGTCAGCAATCTTTTTCAGCAGGGGGGCTGGTCCACTGTCCCTCAGATCTTGTGGGGGGCCGGACTCTGTTTTTTAGGGGGAAATGGACCAATTCCTATGCCCCACAAATAACCCAGAGATGCATTTTAAATAAAAGGACACATTCTAATCATGTAAAAACACGCTGATTCCCTGACCATCCGTGGGCCGGATTTAGAAGGCAATTGGGCCGGATCCAGCCCCTGGGCCTTAGTTTCCCTACCCATGGAATAATTCATTTGAGTCGCTGGACTCAAACTGGGTCTCGTTTTAGGCAGGATTTGCCAACACAGAGGCTCTAATTCAACCTTTCTCAACCTGTGGGTCCCCAGATGTTGTGGACTACAACTCCCATCACCCCTAGCTAGCAAGGCCAGAGCTCAGGGATGATGGGAGTTGTAGTCCAACAACATCTGGGGACCCACAGGTTGAGAAAGGCTTTTTCTCTTTATATTTACCCCGTCCTGCCCACTCATATACCTTTCAAGGTATTTTTACCCATCTCCTGCAATTTCTTCTCCAGTTCTCCTTTCACACTCAACTTATATCTTAGTCTCTGCCCCGCCATTGAAAAAAGAAGCCATTTTATCTCATTCTTCCTCTCTAATTCCTTTTGCATTAAGTCTTTTTTCTCGTCAGAGTTTCCTCTTATTCACTTCTCTGTTCCTTTTTTTTTTTTATTCTCCTTTTACTGCACTTTCTAATTTCCTTTTACACCTCCTCTGGCCTTTCCACTGCCTTTTCATCCCTTTCTTCTGCACCCAAAAATGCTTCTCTGTCCCTCGGCCATCTTTTCTCATTTCAGCGGTCTAGCCAAAATGTGTGCACATTATCAAAAGACAAGTAAATTATCAAATTATGTGTGCGCATTATCAAAAGACAAGTAAATTATCAAATTATGTGTGCGCATTATCAGAAGACAAGTAAATTGTCAAATTATGTGTGCGCATTATCAAAAGACAAGTAAATTGTCAAATTATGTGTGTGTATTATCAAAAGACAAGTAAATTGTCAAATTATGTGTGCGCACTATCAAAAGACAAGTAAATTGTCAAATTATGTGTGCACATTATCAAAAGATTCCTTTTTGGCAGTATGGCTTATCCACGTGCAACAAATTTGACCAGGACTTCTTTAAAGAAGTGATACCCTTGTTAAGACTGCCGGCCCTGCCATTAGGCAGGATGAGGCAAGTGCCTCAGGTAGTTGATTTTGGGTGTCATGACAGCCAACTGTTAAGTTAATATTATTATCATCATATATTATTTTACTGCCAGGGAAGAGGGGAAGCAGTTACGAGATTTTCAGCTTCAGGTGCTAAAATAATTTAGTCAGTTTTTGGATATTAGGTACCTTGAATTGGAGTGGAGCTGGGGGGTGGGGGTGGTATTTGCTGCTCTGACTCCCTCAGAAATATTTATTATTATTATTATTATTATTATTATTATTATTACTACTACTACCGTATTTTCCATGTATAAGACGCCTCCTATTTTGGGGTAGTCAAAATTAAGAAAATACACTATCTGTGTATAAGACAACCCCACATTTTAAACTTCAAAAATTTAGGAAAAAATATAGTCTTATACATGGAAAAATACGGTAATTCTTCTTCTTCTTCTTCTTCTTCTTCTTCTTCTTCTTCTTCTGTGTGCGCAGCCAAGCTTAATAAGAATTTATTTGCTGTTTTTCCTCACAGACAATACAATACAATACACAAAAAACAGACATTGCAATACACAATTTTAATATTTGAGTGTAACCCTAAAGGTGTTTCCCCGCCAATTTGTTCCCTCACAGATCTTGTTCTGAGGAGAAAACGAGAGAAATTTTCTTTTTTTCCTTTTCTTTTACAATTTTGGTGTATGTGGTGTTGGGAAGGCAGCCATTTATATTTATTTTTGGATTTGAGTATGTTCTGCTGAATCGAATTGTCGTGTTTTTT
Organism: Podarcis siculus; assembly: GCA_034642415.1. Classification (NCBI taxonomy): domain Eukaryota; kingdom Metazoa; phylum Chordata; class Lepidosauria; order Squamata; family Lacertidae; genus Podarcis; species Podarcis siculus. The sequence continues at coordinate 559,034 of JAXCMG010000044.1, read as the reverse complement.
ATTAAGTGTAAGCCACGCTCTGGGAGTTTGAATGAAGGCCGTTGTAGAAAACAACAAGAGGAGACTGAGGAGAAATTGTGAGGAAAATAATGGACTGAGGTGGGGACAGTCCAGCCACCATTTGGAGCCAACAGAGGCCTACAAACACACAGCCAGCTTTTTATTTTTATTTTAAATATTTTATTTTATTTTATTTAAATCTGACTCCATTTTAGCCGGTAGACGGAAAACCGCCCAGCAGCTTTTAGGCCGCCATGTTCACCCTGAGGCCTTTCTCTCTTTTTTTAAATAATATTTTTTATTAATTTTAACATATAAATTATAAATTGTACCACAGAACTTATCACTTATACAATCTTTTTGGACTTCCATCAGCACCTCTGATGATCCACCGTTTTCACCACTTCTTAGGCATTTCTTAACTTTATATTGCCTTTACATCTCTTGACAAATCATCCTCCATTTTTACAATACTTCCAATAATACTCCTCACAAAACTTCTTGCAACCCTACAAACGTCGTCTGTTCTTCACAATTACTTTTCAATTAGTCCGTAAATTGACTCCAGTCTTCCGTGAATTTCTGGTCCTGCCAGTTTCAAATATTTCCTGTTAGTTTATCTAGTTTTGCATAGTCCATTAACTTCATCCTCCATTCTTCAATTGCCGGCAATTCTTCTTGCTTCCATTTTTGGGCCACTAATATTCTTGCTGCTGTTATTGCATATAAAAAGAGCTTACATTCCTTTCTATTTATATCACTCCCAACAATACCCAGTAAAAATGCTTCTGGTTTCTTTATAAATGTATATTTCAACATTTTTTCCATCTCATTATATATCATCTCCCAGAGGCATTTCACCTTTTTACATTCCCACCACATGTGATAAAATGTTCCCTCTTTTTCTTTACATTTCCTACATTTATTACTAACTTTATACATTTTCGGAGGCCTTTCTCTTGGAGTAAGGCCAGATTGACACACAACTTTCCTTCCTTCCTTCCTTCCTTCCTTCCTTCCTTCCTTCCTTCCTTCCTTTTTCCCAAATCCTTTATTATTTTATTCACATAATATACACTCTTTACAACAAACAACTCCAAAATAAACAAACAACTCCAAAATAAAATAATATGTAACAAAACCATGTCTCATGTTTTCATTTACACTGATCTCCTCCCCAATACTTTTACTTGATATTTCTTTCTGCTTTCTGCTTTCCTTATAGAATCTTTATGAAAATTTATGAAAATCTCTTAAATCCTCTACCAATCTTTAACAATTAATCCCTTCACCTCCACAGACCAGTACTTCCCTCCACCCATATGCAATCTCCTTTACCTATTATTTTTGTTATTGATGCGTTATCCACTTTATTTGTTATTCCAACCTCAATATATTATTATCCTATCTCCTTGCACCTTTTAAACTTTTGCATATTAATTTTTAATCTCCAGCACCGACATTTTTCATGTATTCCTTAACGCATTCCCGCTCTTTATTAATTTTTTGATTAGAGTAGCCTCTAATTGATGCTGTTAATTTTGCCATCTCCGCGAATTCAATAAATTTGGTTCTCCATTCTAATAATTCTGGTATTTGAGCCAGTTTTTGCCACTACGATTCTGGCTGCCGCGGTTGCGTAAAGGAATACATTCCTTTTATCCTTAGGGATGTCACTCGATACTAAACCCAGCAAAAATGCCTCAACTTTGGGCCAGCAGTTGAGGTTGTGTTAAAAAAGGCTGGTGATTCTTTCACAAAAATGCCAAAACAATAGCCCCAGATGGTCATCTCCTCCTTGTGGTTAAATGAATTTCGTTCTATTTTACGCAAGGCTCCAATTAGAAAAAATAATAATCTCAAGTTCTGGAAATGCAAGAGTGCCGCCATTTTGAGCGGGTGGCGCTGGGACTCGGCCATTCTCCTCCGCAACAATTCCTGTTCACATAACTGTTCCCTTCTGGTCGGTAGAAGCAGACCAAGTGACATATGTGCTAAAAAAAATTAGCAGATGCTGTATTTTAGTTTTGACTTTAGCTCAAAAAAGATGTTAGATTGTTTTTGTATGCCACTACAGCGACAAGACTGCTACTAGCTAAAAACTGGAAATATCAAGAAATGCCAACAGTAGAAGAATGGCAGATGAAGATGTTGGACTTTTTGCTGGCCGACCTGATTCAAAGAATCCGCGACCAGAAAGGAGTATCAAGAAGATTGGAAGAAATTCAAAGATTATTTAGCCAAATATTGTAACATTAGATAATTAGAAGTCACTTGAAAGTATCAAATAGGTTTAGGATTAGAATAAGAATGAATTGTAAAGCATTATGGATTTAGATTATTAAGAAAAGAGAAGAAGATAGTAAATCGAAGGAGTTGATTTTATTAGAATTAGCTTTTCTTCTTCCCCCTCTTCAGTTTTACTTCAAAAGTAGTTTTTTGTGGGAGGTCAGGCTGCTGTTCAAACATGGAGAAGGCGTATAACCCAGTCTCACAGTCAAAATAAATTATAGCAATTCTTTTAAAAGATAGTTAAAAAGACTCTTCTTAAAAACCTAAAAACTCCCTTAAAAGAATCAAGTCTTCAAAAAAGTTATATGATCTAAGAAAGTCTTTAAAAGAATCCTTCAAAAAGAATTTAAAAATTATAATGTAGCATCTTAGAGACCAACTGAGTATAATACAACTCTTTTGAAGACTTGGTTCTTTTAAGGGAGTATTTAGGTTTTTAAGAAGAGTCTTTTTATCTACTTTTTTAAAGAATTGTTTTAATTTATTTTGACTATGGCAGACCCAACATGGCTACCCACTTGAATCTCACAGGTTTCATTAAAGTGGTTTGGACCCTGTTCAACATATTGTAAAAAGGGAAAAGATTTTATGATGGCTGATGGTGTGTGGGGTTTTTTTGAGAGAGAAAGTGTGTGTGTGTGTGTTATTTTTATTTTTTTGAGTTTTATTTATTAAAGTTCTTATGTTACATCGGTAAAGATTATCATATTACATCACAAGGCTTATTATAATATAATTTTCAGCATGTATACAAAGTTTATATACAAGGTTTATATACCTAAAGAAAAGAAACAAGGACAAAAAAACTATTCCAAAATGATATATGTTCCAACACTTTGTACTTCCTATCCCGTTGTATATTCCTTTTTTACAAATGAATGTACTCTTATTATTGTATATTCCTTTACATTTTATCTAATACATTCCTATATCAATATGTACCCTTGGTCTTATTTCTCAACTCAGTCTCTCTCCAACGTCAATCGAATGTGTGTGTGTGTTTTTAATGAATGTTTTAAAGGATTTTTCTTTTTTTAAAAAATAATTTTTATTAAATTTTCCATTTTAACAATTCAATCAAATCACATTAAATATTATAAGATTTAAAGGATTTTTCTTCTGTCGTGTGCTGCCACAAATGTGCTTACAGCTTTAAACGGTGGGATATAAATGTTTAAATTGAGGGAAATTGAACTTCTCCCATGTTCCGTATGCTTTGGGGCTATTCTAAACTTCGAATTGTTGGTTTTTTGCCAAATTAACCCCCTCATGAGTATTGAAAACTGGCAGCTTATTATAGCAGAAAAACATCTGCTGTATTTCCTCAAGTGTCTCACTTGTCTTTTCTCATTTTTCTTCTCTCCCAGGGCACCTTTTCCCTCATTATTGAATCTTGGAGGGCAGAATCAGGAGAGCCATCGACAGGTAAGTAAAAAAAAAAAGTTATACAGCGAAAATATTCAAAGTGCTGCACATTCATAAGTCCAAGCAACAATCCTGTAAAGTAGGTCAATAGCACCCAAAGCAATATGAGAGAGATGAAACAACGACCAAAAAATACATTAAGGGGGCAGGAATGTTAACGGAAAAATCCGAGGGCTCCCTTGGACAAAAACAAAGACACCAACCAGGATAACTTGGAGCAAAACAGCAGCCTGTAGGCTTGGCCTTTATTGAACTGTTGCAACAGGGTGCTCCCCTCACTTGCAGGAGAGAGGAGGGACCCAGAAAAATGGTGTGCAAGGCCTTATAAAGACTTTTGAAATTGCCACCCTGTAGATCAAGACCACCCCCAGAAACATCATGCATACATCACAGAAAGGAGGGGTTGAGGGAGGGGTTGTGGAGGTAACCTGAGTGTCCTGTCACCTGGCTGGTTCCCCCTTTCCCCCTCCCCATGAGTCCTTTCCAGGTGACAGAGGGGAGTTTGCAGTTTCCTGCCCCCAGAGGGAAGAGCTGATCATTGTCCTTTGTTCCAGTCGGTGCTGAATCCACTCCCATATGCAAGTTCTTTGTGACCTTGATGGTCTTCTGTCTGGGACCATCAGGGTTGGCATAGCAACTGGGCAGGGCTCCTGTGGATGTGCTGGTATGCTCAAGGGATTATGGCCATCCTGTATCAAACCATCCCCCTTTCATAGTCCTTCCTTCATGGAGTAAAATAAAAGTGGAACAGTGCAAATCCGATGTATGGTTGATTTTCTATGAATTTATAACAGAAGCGTAGCGTATGTAGTGTGTGAGTGTGAGTGAAGTTTGCACAAACTGAATGATTGGGGGGGGGGGTTTCCTGCGACACACCCAAAGCAATGAGAGAGAGATGAAACAACGACCAAAAAATACATTAAGGGGCCAGGAACATAGCTGCCAACTTTTCCCTTTTCTTGCGAGGAATCCTATTCGGAATAAGGGAATTTCCCTTTTAAAAAGGTAAACGTTGACAGCTATGGGCAGGAATAGAAAAGTTATCATGTGAGAGATATAGAAAGCACTACGTTCCTTTTTTGTTTGTTTGTTTGTTTGTTTACAACACATACACACACACACACTTGTCAAACTAAACTTGGAAATAATAGTACAGAATCAAAAGAAAAGCAAACAACAACAAAACACACACACACAGAAATACAAATACAGTGGTACCCCTGGTTATGTACTTAATTCGTTCCGGAGGTCCGTTTTTAGCCTGAAACTGTTCTTAACCTGAAGCACCACTTTAGCTAATGGGGCCTCCCGCTGCTGCCGGAGCACGATTTCTGTTCTCATCCTGAAGCAACGTGCTTAACCCGAGGTACTATTTCTGGGTTAGCGGAGTCTGTAACCTGAAGCGTATGTAACCCGAGGTTACTAACCCGAGGTTACTAACTGTAAGACATGATAACGTACAAAAACTTATACAAAACAAATAATCAATAATATATATGTACCATAATAAAAAAATTCCTTCCAGTAGCACCTTAGAGACCAACTAAGTTAGTTCTTGGTATGAGCTTTCGTGTATGTGCACGAAATATCTGAAGAAGGTATCTGAAGAAGTGTGCATGCACACGAAAGCACATCCCAATAACTAACTTAGTTGGTCTCTAAGGTGCTACTGGAAGGAATTTTTTAATTTTGTTTCAACTACAGCAGACCAACATGGCTACCTACCTGTAACTAGATATATGTACCATATTTCAGTTCTTCTTTTCTTCTAATTGACTTTCTTCATCCTCAACATGGTTCTTTTTTTTGGTTTTTGGTAAACGGTCTCCTTTTTAGAATAATAAATTATTATTATTACCCCGCCTATCTGGCTGGGTTTCCCCAGCCACTCTGGGCAGCTTCCAACAAAATATTAAAATACAATAGACCGTCAAACATTTAAAGCTTCCCTAAACAGGACTGCATTCCTCTTTTCTTTTGCATATAATTTTATTGATTTTCAAATTTTAACAATTATATAGTACCATAACATAACAACCATTATCTCATTTGCCCTGCTGAGCATACAACTTCCCTCCATCCTTTTTCTGGTTTCCTTCTGTTACATTTTATTTTGCACATTTGTAACATCTCCATCCTATATTTATCTTAACTTGTCTTAACACTCTTTTATCTTAAATAGAATATTAATTCTTCTCACGAAGTGAGCCTTATCTTAGAAAGCATTACATTCCTTATTCCTAATAAGTTTTGAGGTAAAATTGTTCCTTTAAAAATGTGAACCGAAAAGCCTTATGAATTATCCTTAAAACTTCATATACCGTATTTTTTGCTCTATAAGATGCACCAGACCACAAGACGCACCTAGTTTTTGGAGGAGGAAAACAAGAAAAAAAACATTCTGAATCCCAGAAGCCAGAACAGCAAGAGGGATTGCTGCTTTCACTGCGCAGCGATCTCTCTTGCTGTTCTGGCTTCTGGGATAGCTGTGCAGCCTGCATTCACTCCATAAGACGCACACACATTTCCCCTTACTTTTTAGGAGGGAAAAAGTGAGTCTTATAGAGCAAAAAATACGGTATATATATTTTGTATCGAAGGTCTTAAATGTTTGTGGGTTTTCATTTTTGAGTCATTTTTCATTTTTGAGTCATTGAGTCATTAATCCGTTCCAGACTTTTAAAAACAACCCTAAAACAGCAATTGAACATGAATTTTGCTATCTAAAGAGACCATTGATCCATAAAATGAAAGCAAGAATCAATGTACTGTACTCTAAAAAAATAAATCAGTATTTTAGATGATAAAAATTATAAAAGTTATTATTTCTTACTTGCTCTGATGGTAGTCATTGTTTGGATGGGGGGCTTTTATCCATTTCCGCAGTCACACAATCAGTCAATCATTAGCTGAACTGGGCTCCACACAGTCACAAAAACAAATGAACCGAAAAAGCCTCAAAACACAAAAAGCAAAACAAATAGCAAAAACAAAATAGCAAAACAAAAACAAATAGCAAAAACAAAAGCACCAAATATAAGCTCCAAATATCACTACAGAACACTGCAATCGGAAACGGAAGGCTTGAATCACAATGGGGGGGGCGCAAATTAGAAGCGCAACAGGAAACACATGGGGACGCAAAACGGAGCATGTTCGGCTTCCGAAAAAATGTTCGAAAACCGGAACATTTACTTCCGGTTTTGGAGCGTTTGGGTTCCAAGTTGTTCGTGAACTAAGCTATTCAAAAACTGAGGTATCACTGTATTTAAAGATGTCAACTCACCTCAGTCTCTCTTTCCTTCTCTAATAATGTATGATGATGAAGAATATGAAATGCGGATAGTGTAATACTGGGAATAAAAGTTCTGTTTTCTCCCCAGTAGCCGCCTCCTGTTACAGGCAGGAGTGGAGGTGTTAAAGCTTTTTTTCTTTTATAAATGTTATTTTATGTTTAATTGTCTCATATATGTATTTTAACAAAACAAAAAAAACCCACCCCACAGTCTTTACATGATCGATCCATATTTTCTTCGACTTCCCTCCCTGCCCTTCTGTGTTTCCTTATTTTGTATCTTTTTACCAGTACAGAACAATTTTTATCTAATTAATAACTTCCCATTATATTCCCTTTTAATTATCTTTTACTGCCCGAGTTTATGTCAGTCCTGCTGAAAAAGAAGTGGTTCTCCAAAGGTCTCAGAGAGAGCTCATACAAACATGAGACATGAACCAGGCAGCTCCTAGTTAGCTGATCTATGGATGAAAGGCAGTATACAAATTTAATAAATAATAATCGAAATGGAGAAGAAACATAGATGCTTGAAATGAGGCTTATTCCAAGCCTGAATTGTCTGAAAATAAGTTCTTCCTGAGGTGTAAAAAAAAAAAAAATGTAATTAAAAAGTGGGATGCTGTAGGGAATTCTATTGCTACACCTTGTGGTAATAATAATAATAATAATTTTTATTTATACCCCGCCCTTCCCAGCCAAGGCCGGGCTCAGGGCGGCTAACAAGCAATGATAAAAACAAGTTGAATGAATACAACTTAAAAACAAGATTAAAATACAACATTAAAATATTGAAACATTAAAATATTAAAATGCAGCCTCATCACAGGAGGAGAAAGGAAAAAGAAAGAGGGGGAGGGAATCAAATTGGCTCCAAGCCAAAGGCCAGGCGGAACAACTCTGTCTTACAGGCCCTGCAGAAAGAAATCAGATCCTGCAGGGCCCTGGTCTCATGAGGCAGAGCGTTCCACCAGGTTGGGGCCATCACTGAGAAGGCCCTGGCTCTGGTTGAAGCCAATCTAACTTCCTTAGGGCCCAGGACCACTAGGGTGTTGCTATTTATGGACCTTGAGGCTCTCCGTGGGGCATACTGGGAGAGGCGGTCCCGTAGGTACGAGGGTCCTAGGCCATGAAGGGCTTTAAAGGTCAAAACCAGCACCTTAAATCTGACCCTGTACTCCACTGGGAGCCAGTGCACCTGGAAAAGCGCCGGGTGAATATTCTCCCATGGCAGAGACCCCGTGAGGAGCCTCGCTGCAGCATTCTGCACCCGCTGGAGTTTCTGGGACAGCTTCAAGGGCAGCTCCACGTAGAGCGAATTACAGTAGTCAAGCCTGGAGGTGACCGTTGCATGGATCACTGTGGCCAGGTCGGGCCATGAATGAAACCCATGAGCCTGGAAAAAAATCTCAAAAAGCCTAAAAATACTTCTCAGAGTGCTGTTAAATCCTTACATGACTATTTCATTCAAAATGAGAGCTCTTCAAAGAATGCACTTACATGAAAGGAACCAGGGGCCCCGGAGAATATTCTCTCCTCACCTCACTAACCAGGGCTCTGTATTCAGAGTACAGGCAATCTCAAATTCTGCACTTAAAATATTATGACCACAGTGTGATCTGTGGAAATTGGAACACATTTGCATAGCTTCATATTGTGTAATTCTGGTTTGGGTAGTCAAGGGGAGAGGGCTCAGGAGCAAAACTGGAAATAAAAGCTGTTATGGGCATCACAAAATACCCATTTCAAAGAAGAAACACTGACTGTGATCAACGCCTGCCCCCATAGACAACGCCCCTTCACAAAACAAAACACAGACAAGAAGCAGAAAAACCCCTCCTAGCAAAAAACAATTTCTATCCTTAAAAAGTAGGAGGCTTAGTTGGAATTGTGGCGTCCAGAGGTACCACATGGGGGGGGGGGTCCCAGATGTAGGATAGCTAATGCCCTACACACAGTGACGGTCAAACTTCTTTAGCTTCTGAAATCTTTGTAGGCATCAACAGTTTCAAACATATCCCACAAGTGATAGGAATTTACACACAAGGAAATGGTAGTTTCTTTGGAAGCTGGGTTCTGCACTCATGGCCACATTTTGCATGCCTTCTTTGCTTCCGCACCATCATAGAAAACTCATCAAGCCCTGGAAGTAATTGTTGGCGCATGCAGCTGTCCATCTTAATAATAGCATCCTTATTTTGCTAAGCTTTAGGAGGCATGGTTTATGAAGTGCAAGATGTGTTTCTGGTTCTCAGGTGTGACCATTTGGATCAATTTAGAAAAACAGCAACAATCTACAATCAAAATGTTATTACTGGAAAATGTTATTACTAGAAAAGCAATGAAAGGACACAGATAAACAGCTAGTTTTGCGTGGTGGTTAGGGGGCACAAGATTGAAATATCTGCTCACCCATGATGCTTACTTGGTGCCTTGCAGAATGCTGCAGCAAGACTCCTTACGGGGTCTTCGCTGCGAGATCACATTCACCCGGTGCTATACCAGCTGCACTGGCTCCCGGTGGAGTACAGGGTCAGGTTTAAGGTGCTGGTTTTGACCTTTAAAGCCCTATATGGCCTAGGACCCTTGTACCTACGGGACCGCCCCTCCTGGTATGTCCCACAGAGGACCTTACGGTCTTCAAATAAAACCATCTTGGAGGTCCTGGGCCACAGGGAGGTTAGGCTGGCTTCAACCAGAGCCAGGGCCTTTTCAGTACTGGCCCCGACTTGGTGGAAAGCTCTGTCACAAGAGACCAGGGCCCTGCGGGACTTGACATCTTTCCGCAGGGCCTGCAAGACGGAGCTGTTCCACCAGGCCTTTGGCCAAGGCACAGTCTGACCCTCTCTTTCTGTAACCCTCATAGAACTCTAGCCCAATGGTTGCCATTAATTTGACTCTGAATTGATTTTAGTATGTATTTTAATTAATTGACTGTGTGATTTTATGTACACTGTGATATTTTTACTTGTTATTCGCTCTGAGCCCGGTTTTGACCGGGGAAGGTGGGATATAAATAAATTATTATTATTATTATTATTATTATTAGGCTAGTTACTGTCTCTCAGACTGACCTACTTCACAGGGTTCTTGTGAGGATAAAATAAGGAGCAGGAAAAACTTGTACACAAACTTGTAGTAGTAGTAAAGAATCCCAAGGTTCTTTTATATTTATTGTGTGACCACATTTGTAATGCTTCGTACGGTTCTGGTCACCTCATGTCAAAAAGGATATTATAGAATTGGAAAAGGTTCCAAAAAGGGCAAACAAAAGGGGATGGAGCAACTCCACTATGAGGAAATGCAGCATTTGGAACTTTTTAGTTCAAAGGTGAGTAAGAGGTGACCTTAAAAGGTAAAGGGACCCCTGACCATTAGGTCCAATCGTGGCCGACTCTGGGGTTGCGGCGCTCATCTCGCTTTACTGGCCGAGGGAGCCAGCATACAGCTTCCAGGTCATGTGGCCAGCATGACTAAGCCACTTCTGGCAAACCAGAGCAGCGCATGGAAACGCCATTTACCTTCCCACTGGAGTGGTACCTGTTTATCTACTTGCACTTTGACGTGCTTTCAAACTGCTAGGTTGGCAGGAGCAGGGACCGAGCAACAGGAGCTCACCCTGTTGCGGGGATTCGAACCGCCAACCTTTTGATCGGCAAGTCCTAGGCTCTGTGGTTTAACCCACAGCACCACTTTATAAAACTCATGCGTGGCATGGAAAAAGTGAATAGAGAAAAGTGTTTCTCCCTCTCACAACACTAGAATTCAGGGGCATCCAGTGAAGCTGAATATTAGATGATAAAGTATTTCTTTACACAGTGTAGAGTTAGACTATGGAACAGGAGGCAGTGATGGCCACCTACTTAGGTGGCTTTAAAAAGAGGATTGGGACGTTTCATGGAGGATATGGCTGTCAGTGGCTTCTAGCCATGATGGCTATGCTCTGCCTGTACCTTTCCCCTCAAGTCAGTGGCATAGCGTGGGGGGTGCAGGGGGGCCGGCCGCACAGGGCGCAACATCTGCGGGGGGGCGCTCACACTCGCAGCTCTCTGCCCCTACCTGGCTCACTCACTCTCTCCCACTGCCTTGCCCCGGGTGCTGACAACCCACGCTACGCCACTACCTCAAGTGCCCATGCGAACAGCACAGATGTGAAGTGTGCTCTCCTGACTAGCTTCTACAGAAGTATCCAGTATGAATTTGCTCATTTTGATGTGCACAGAGCTTTTTCCAGCACAATTTCTTGATGCCCCTGCCTTCCAAGAGCCTGTGATTCTTGGATTCAAAGGTTTGAACCTCACTTCTTGTTGGCTATTTGCAGGTTAGTAGCGCTGCAGAGAGATTGCTGGGGAGACCATGCATAACAAGGAACTCAAAAAGAACTTTAACAAGGTTTTAAGAAGAAAACAAAAACTCCTTTTACATCAAAGAACAACAACAAACATGACCCACCCCAGGGTGATGAGAGAGTTAGGTGCTGCCCCTTATATACTATGCCCAAATGCTGGCACAGCTTAATTAACACAACCTAGCAGCACCTGCTATGTTTCACAGCTGCAAGACTGGGTCTCGTTATTTGCCCTGGCCCTTAAAGACATACACAACTTGTGAGACAATAATGAACCTTCACATTTTACAGTGACCATTCAACACTTCTGGCTGGAGGCGTATCTCTCGCTCTCCCTGCCCACCAATCCTCCCATTGCTTGATGACCTATCCATCTTCCAACTTCTTTTCTCCCTTTCTGTAGAGGATGCCCAGAGGTTGATCAGTCGCTTGGCTACGCGCCGCCGCTTGGCTGTGGGTGAGGACTGGTCGCAAGATGTGCAGCTGGGAGACCAAAGTGAGCTCCGTTACTCCTACCACGTCACCTGCGATGAGCACTACTATGGAGAGAGCTGCTCGGACTACTGCCGGCCGCGGGACGATACCTTTGGGCACTACACCTGTAATGAGCTGGGCAGCCGAATCTGCCTGGCAGGGTGGCGGGGCGAATACTGCTCTGAGCGTAAGTAACCTCTAAAGAGAGGAGGGTGTAGCAACCACAGCTTGTAGTAGTAGGGGGAAGGAGTAGAGTTGATGCGCTGGCATTTCACTTGCATGAATTTAACACGACTCCCGTTTAACATAAAACAATACAATCATAGAACTGTTGAGTTGGAAGGTACGCCAACGGTAATAATAATAATAATAATAATAATAATAATAATAATAATAATAATA
>JAXCMG010000044.1:489395-546791 GCA_034642415.1 Podarcis siculus | reverse complement strand
TAATAATAATAATAATAATAATAATAATAATAATAATAATAATAATAATTTATTATTTGTACCCCGCCCATCTGGCTGGGTTTCCCCAGCCACTCTGGGCGGCTTCCACAGAAACCAAAAATACAGTAAAATCACACATTAAAAACTTCCCTGAACAGGGCTGCCTTAAGATGTCTTCTAAAAGTCTGGCAGTTGTTTATTGCTTTGACATCTGATGGGAGGGCGTTCCACAGGGTGGGCGCCACTACCGAGAAGGCCCTCTGCCTGGTTCCCTGTAGCTTTGCTTCTCGCAATGAGGGAACTGCCAGAAGGCCCTCAGCGCTGGATCTCAGCGTCCGGGCAGAACGATGGGGGTGGAGACGCTCCTTCAGGTATACTGGGCCGAGGCCGTTTAGGGCTTTAAAGGTCAACACCATCACTTTGAATTGTGCTCGTAAACGTCCTGGGAGCCAAGGTAGGTCTTTCAAGACCGGTGTTATGTGGTCTCAGCGGCCGCCCCCAGTCACCAGTCTAGCTGCCGCATTCTGGATTAGTTGTAGTTTCCGCGTCACCTTCAAAGGTAGCCCCACGTAGAGCGCATTGCAGTAGTCCAAGCGGGAGATAACTAGAGCATGCACCACTCTGGTGAGACAGTCCGCGGGCAGGTAGGGTCTCAGCCTGCGTACCAGGTGGAGTTGGTAGACAGCTGCCCTGGACACAGAACGGACCTGCACCTCCATGGACAGCTGTGAGTCCAAAATGACTCCCAGGCTGCGCACCTGGTCCTTCAGGGGCACAGTTGCCCCATTCAGGACCAGGGAGTCCTCCACAGGGAGTCCTCCACACCAGCCCGCCCCCTGTCCCCCAAAAACAGTACTTCTGTCTTGGCAGGATTCAACCTCAATCCATAATCTAGTCCAACCCCCTGCAGTGCAGGAACCACAGCTGAAGAATCAATGTCAGGGGGCCAATACTAAATTCTGAATGCATCTATAGTGGGAGAGTATATGGTGTTTTCTAGTGACCTACATACAGATCCCTATGGCAACAAAAGTCTGCAACCCTATGCAGGCATGGCCAAACTTGGCCTTCCAGCTGTTTTGGGACTACAACTCCCATCACCCCTAGCTAACAGGACCAGTGATCAGAGATGATGGGTATTGTAGTCCCAAAACAGCTGGAGGGCCAAGTTTGGCCATGCCTGCATGGGGTTGCAGACTTTTGTTGTGGAATCTGTTCTGCTAAGAATTGTTAGGAAAGGGGTTTAAAATAGCCAGTATCATAATAGCCGTTACATATTAGTAAAGGGTGGCTGCATATGGAATAATGTGTGCTCGTGTGGTTGCTCCACTCTAGAGGATATTATTACTTTTATGGGGTATTTATTACCAGCACTTCACCCTGTGGTTCCAGGGAGGATTACAACATTAAACCACATTAAAAACAATAAAAAAGAAATGAAGTAAGATGGGTCATGAAGTTTATAATGTACCGTATTTTTCACTCTATAAGACGCAACAGACCACAAGACGCACCTAGTTTTTGGAGGAGGAAAACAAGAAAAACATATCCTGAATCTCAGAAGCCAGAACAGCAAGGGGGATCGCTGCACAGTGAAATCAGCAATCCCTCTTGCTGTTCTGGCTTCTGGGATAGCTGCGCAGCCTGCATTCGCCCCATAAGACGCACACACATTTCCCCTTACTTTTTAGCAGGGAAAAAGTGAGTCTTATAGAGCAAAAAATACGGTATATACTGTAGAAACAGAAAAAGGGAGAAAAACAGAACAAGCGACTGGAACTTTTTTCCGTTGAGAAAAAGCTATATTGAGCTTTTATAATTTAGAAGAAAGGTGACTAAGGGCATGTGATGGGCTTGTAAAATTATTTATGGTGCAGAGAAAGGAAGAGAGGTTTTCTTCCCTCTCCCATAACATTAGAGTTCAGAGTCTCTCCACTAATTTGGTTGGCAGTAAGTCCTGGACAGACCAACTATTTATTTACACAATGGCGTTCTCTGCCAGAAGATTTGTGATGGTTCAGTAGGGTAGATGGCTTCATATTATAAGAAATTCAGATAGGGTTGGGTTTATTCATGGCTATTTACTGTGATGGCTAAATGGAACTTCCAGGTATGGAGGCAGCGTACCCCAGAATGCCAGTTGATTTTGGTGGGGTAAAAGGTTGAAATATGTCACCTTCATTCTCTCGTTGTGGGTTTCCTAGGGATACTTTCTCAGCCACAGTTGGAAACAGGATGCTAGACTAAATGAGCTTTGCCAGCAAGGTAGTTCTTACATTCTTAATCATGGATCACTTTTCTTCCAAGTCAATCCATAGCGGTAGGAGTTTTTTGGTGGTTTAACACCTCTTTATCAAACTGCTGCCTTAACATATGGTAGCTATGGGATATATCCAGACAAGCTCTACTCAGAGTAGACCCATTAATGTTAGCAGCCTTAAGTTAGTTTTGTCCATTAATTTTAATAGGTTTACTCTGGATGCAACCCGTGGTGTACCTGGGGTCCCTTGCACCTTGGCATGGAGGTATTTTGGTGCCCTCCTCCCCAGAAAAAAATCACTTTACTGCAGTAGACCCATGAAAAAATTACACATTTTATGTGACCTAAGTACTTGAAGTATTCAAAGTGAGGACGAAGCAAGGAGAAAGGGCAAAAAGAAAAATTTCACACGTCTTTGTGCTGTGGTGCAAGAGGACAGTAAGTTTCTCTCCTGCTTGATCTTGCCTTGACAGCGGTGGTGCAGTACTGCACACAAATACGTCACACAGACACACACACATAGTTTCCAGCAGTCTTCCTTCATGCAAACTTGCCATTTCTCCTACTACTCAGCTCCAAGCTCTTGTCTAAACTCATGACCATACACAGATAACTGGAGACAGATATCTGGGGTGATTTTTGCACACACACACACACACACACACACCAGGCCTGCACCCCTGGCAGGGGCTGGTTTTGCTAACCCCTAACGCCTCTGGATGCGGGTGGTGCTGTGGGTTAAACCACAGAGCCTAGGGCTTGCCTATCAGAAGGTTGGCGGTTCGAATCCCCGCAATGACGGGGTGAGCTCCCGTTGCTTGGTCCCTGCTCCTGCCAACCTAGCAGTTTGAAAGCACATCAAAGTGCAAGTAGATAAATAGGTACCACTGCGGCGGAAAGGTAAACGGCGTTTCCGTGCGCTGCTCTGGTTCGCCAGAAGTGGCTTAGTCATGCTGGCCATATGACCTGGAAAAACTGTCTGCAGACAAACACTGGCTCCCTCGGCCAATAAAGCGAGATGAGCGCCGCAACCCCAGAGTCGTCCGTGACTGGACCTAATGGTCAGGGGTCCCTTTACCTTTACCGCCTCTGGATACAATCCATTATTTCTGTTAATCAAGAGTTTTCACCATAATTTCAGTGCTGAAACATTGACTCTGCACTGTTTGAATGAGCTCCTTCCTTGTGTTTGTGTATGTGGGGGGAGGGTTGTAACCGCCTTCTTAGTGTAATTCTCACTGTCATCAAATATACCTGGGTATACAGTGTTCAGAACTCTGCAGAGCAATTGACCCCCTTAGCTATAGACTAGAGATGGGGAACCTATGAGCATCTGTAAGTTTCTGGGTTACAAGTCCCATCAGCCCTGGCCACTGACCAGACTGGCTGCTGGAGTCAGAAAACACTGGAAAGGCCACATGTTCCTTATTTCCCCCATTGTTGAAAACAGTGGCATTGAAGCAGGTAAGGGAGAAATGATTTTATGTGTATTTGCAGCCTTTTGAGAGTCTCCTATGACCCCCATATCTATAGGAGAATTTAGATAGCTACCAGGCCTTGACAAATAGACCCTGACAACCAAAAGAAAAACACTGCTGGTGATGAAGGATAGATTGGGGTTTTAATGTCAATGCAGTTAAAAGGATCAAGGGATTGTAGGGAAGGACTAAAAGAGTTGTTAGTTTAGAGAAAATAATAGCAATTTTAAAGTAAATTTTAAAAAATAAAAGTTATAAACCATGGATCGAAGCGCCTAAAATATTTTTCTCACTCCCATTAATTGAAATGGATGGGCAGTCTGGTTAGGTTTAGTGCAAAATTTATTTTTAGAATTCACTCCAAGAAGCAGTGGTGGTGTGACGTCTCCTAGCTTAGATAGTATTAAGAAAGTTTGAGTAAACCCATCAAAGAGGAGAGGTCTTATAAACAGATATTGTCCATGAAAGGTAACTGAAACCAATATGTTAATCATTCTCTTCTCTGGTTGAGCTTTCAGAAACATTTGGCTGGCTGTTGCTTGAGGGAGATTGGTCTCTCTGATTTGGGCAATTGGGTTCCCAAACTGTCACTCTAATGAAAGCAAGGGATTTTCTTAAAATAGGCAAAACCATCGCTAGCGAGAGACACCCTTTCTTTCATGCCGTGAGGGAGAGAGAAGTCATTTCTTTTGACCAGGAAAGCATTGTTGCGTGGCCAGGTCCCAAACCCTTCCAGGAAGTGGAATAAAGACACATGAAACAGTATTTCAGGTTAATGGGTGAAAAAGGCCACAACTTTATTGGTTACAGAATGTGAGTGGTATTGGCGTAAATGTAAAGGGATCCCTGACCATTAGGTCCAGTCGTGGTCGACTCTGGGGTTGCGGCACTCATCTCACTTTACTGGCCGAGGGAGCCAGCATTTGTCCGCAGACAGTTTTTCCAGGTCATTTGGCCAGCATGACTAAGCTACTTCTGGCGAAACCAGAGCAGCGCACAAAAACGCCGTTTACCTTCCCGCCGGAGTGGTACCTATCTATCTACTTGCACTTTGACGTGCTTTCAAACTGCTAGGTGGGCAGGAGCAGGGACCGAGCAACGGGAGCTCACCCTGTCGCGGGGATTCGAACCGCCGACCTTCTGATCAGCAAGCCCTAGGCTCTGTGGTTTAACCCACAGCGCCACCCGCGTCCCTTGGTATTGGTTTAGGCATTGGAAACCACACAACTATATCTGACTCCTGCCTGTCTGCAGGGGTCTTGGAAGGGTTAACCACCAGTAGGGGGAGCCCTGCTGATGCACATCAACTTACTAGGGACTCCCCCAGGGTCACCACTGGGGGTCGTGCTATGGCCCTACCCCCCCCCCCCCGGTCTGGGGCTTTGGACGGAGACCACGCCCCCTGGATTCCTTAAAAGTTTAATGGAATACCCTTGAATTAGGAGGGGTAGGTGATGGCCACTACCTCCCTTTCCCTTCAACCTAAGAAAAACAGGGGCGAGTCCTCGGCCACGGGCAGTTTAAATAGCCTGTGCCACACCCCTGGACTGTCCGAATTGGATGGCTTAAGGATGACGTGGCCGAGGACCACCCAATGCTCCCAGACCACAATCTCCGGGATGATGCTTCCGGGAACGGGAAATGGCTCCCCCTCACCTGATTACACAGTGTGGAGTGTGATACTTTCTGAAGATGCTCAGAGGTGCTACCCCTTTCACAGCAGAAAGTGTGATCAAATCTGCTGCCTGTCTTTTCCTGAGGTTTCTGGGATAAGAGATGGTGATCCTGTGTTTCTCATACAGATTTGTGAGTTATTTAGATGTTAAAAGGATTAGACTGGGGGGGGGGGAGAGAGAAACTGTGCACGTGTGAACCCCTTCTAATCCTCAAAAGTTGAAGCAGGATAATGGGCAGAAAGGGCAAACTTGGCCTGGCTCCGCAACCCTTGTCGGTTTTGCCAATCTCCATGGAAATGGCTGTGGGCCTGGGGAATCCTTCCTTTTACACTCCCTTAAATCACAACGGTTTAATTGCCTCACAAAGCTTCCCCTTGGAGCCTTGGCATATGGAGGGGCTGGTTAACTTCCCAAGGGGGAAAGGGGGGGGGGAGGGACTGGATAATTAACCAGGGTCATGTGAACCACACATTCCCCATTCCTTTGTTATAGTGTGCCTTAGCTGGATGTGGTGGGGAGGCCAAGTTTTAAAAGTGGGTCGGGGGGGGGACACACACTCCCCCCCCTCTTTCCCCAGACACTCTGCTTTTGTTACTGAGGAACAATGGAGAGCAGCCAGAGATTAAAAGGGGGCACGTGTTCCAAGCCAGCCATGCCCTGTCCTGTGGTGGCTCGCCTTTTGGGTGGCATGTGGGCCTTTTGTTTGGTGCAGCGGCAGGCGCCAGATGTTGGCGTGACGCGTGAAATCTATACAGCAACAGCACTGGCTCTCTTCCCCCCCCTCTCCTCCTCCTCTCTTCTTCCCCTCCCTTCTTTTCTGTTTAACTCTTTTCAGCAATTTGCCTGCCTGGCTGCAGCAACAGCCACGGGTACTGTGAGAAGCCCGGAGAGTGCAAGTGTCGTATTGGCTGGCAAGGGCACTTCTGCGACGAGTGCGTCCGCTACCCAGGCTGCCTCCATGGCACCTGCGTGCAGCCCTGGCAGTGCACCTGCCAAGAAGGTTGGGGCGGGCTCTTCTGCAACCAAGACCTCAACTACTGCACCAACCACCGCCCGTGCAAGAATGGCGCCACCTGCACCAACACAGGGCCAGGGAGCTACACCTGCAGCTGCCGGGCTGGTTTTGCGGGGACGAAATGCGAGATCGAGACCAACGAATGCGACAGCAACCCTTGCAAGAATGGAGGCAGCTGCAATGTCAGTATAGCACCTTAACCCTCAAACTCCACCTTCCCTTCTCCTAAACCTATTCTCACAACTGCTGTAAGTTTGTACATTTTGCACATCCACCGCGTAACAACAGATGCGTAGGTATCTTTCATAAGATTACAGGTGGATAATGTAATTTCTGTGTTCTGGGATGTTTCCAAATTCACATTTAGTAATACTGGAAAGCAGTGTGGGCTACACTGAAGAGAGATAATGTAGGTTACTAATAGTAGAAGTTTTGGGAGCTCTGTGAGCAAGTTGAAGTCTTGCACCAACTATGAACTCACTTAGGGAAGCTACTGTTTTTTCAGTCTCTGCATATTAGACATGGCCTACCATACAAGGAGGTTGTAAAGCGCATTGAGACCATGTCTGATGTATTTTTACACACGGGAATTGTGGTTTAGAACTACTAGATATTATCATAGATCCAGAAGCTACCATCAGGAAGGTGTGGCAGTCTCCATGGAAGTCCCAGGTTGTATGTTGTCACTGCCAGGTATAATGCTGAACCACGCTTAGGAACCAGATGCGAATTCTTTCTCATATTACATGACAGACTTCCTTTGAGGGTTTGGGGAAGGCATTTCTGTACTAAAGTGTGTATCTGAGAGAACTCTGCTGGAGACAGGTGTGCCCTCCTCCCTAATGGTTGCAGCAAAGCCCAGTGTTTCCCTTGGTTAGTGTGAATGGTACCCTGTGCTGAACTCAAATACCAATTCAGTTGTGTAAAACCTGGCATACCCCTAAGACCACTTATGCATAGAATCATTGAATCTTAGAGTTGGAAGGGACCCAAGGGTCATCTAGTCCAACCCGCTGCAATGCTGGAATCTCTGCTAAAGCATCCATGACAGAAGGCCACCCAACCTCTGTTTAAAAACCTCCAAGGAAGGAGAGTCCACCACCTCTTGTGGGAGTCTGTTCCACTCCTGAACAGTTCTTACTATCAGAAAGTTTTTCCGAATTTTTAGTCTGAATCTCCTTTCTTGCAAATTTGAAGCCATGGGTTCGAGTCCTACCCTACAGAGCAGGAGAAAACAAGCATGCTCCCTCCTCCATGTGACAGCGCTTCAGATACTTGAAGGTGGCTATCATATCTCCTCCCAGTCTCCTCTCTTCCAGGCTAAACCTACCCAACTCCTTCAACTGTTCCTCATAAGGCTTGGTTTCCAGACCCTTGATCGTCTTTGCCGCCCTTTTCTGCACACATTCCAGCTTGTCAACATCCTTCTTAAACTGTGGTGCTCAGAAGTGGACATAGTACTCCAGGTGTGGTCTGACCAAGGCAGAATAGAGCGGTACTATTACTTCCCGGGACGCTATACTTCTGTTGATGCAGCCTAGAATAGCATTCATGTTTTTTGCTGCTGCATCACAATGTTGTCTCCTCTTAAGCGTGTGGTCCACCAAGACCCCTAGATCCTTTCCACATGTACTGCTAGTATTCCAGGTGTCCCCCATCCTATATTTGTGCATCTGGTTCTTCCTGACTAAGTGCAGAACTTTACATTTGTCCCTATTGCAATCCCTTGTAGGAGTATGTCTACACTGCGAAGGTAAATTTGTGTAACTGCCATGACTTCTCTACTCTGAACTTGGGGGGCTTGTAGCTAGGTAGACGGCTTATTCTTTTCTTGTATATCTAATGGGAACAGTCTTTGCAGATTCTACTCAAGAATGTTATTTGTAAGAAGAGGGTGCTGTAGGGAAATCCTCAAGGATTAGTCATTTCACAAATCAGAAGAGCCTTATCTTTATTTGAAAACTTGCCTGTCAACTGAAGAGTTAGCACACACAGTGTGCACCTATGATGATGGTGGCATGAAATGGTGACAGAGTGGATTAACGATGTGTACGCAGGTGGCCCTGTGGGTTAAACCACAGAGCCTAGGACTTGCTGATCAGAAGGTTGGCAGTTCGAATCCCCGCGACGGGGTGAGCTCCTGTGGCTCGGTCCCTGCTCCTGCCAACCTAGCAGTTTGAAAGCACGCCAAAATGCAAGTAGATAAATAGGTACCGCTCCAGCAGGAAGGTAAACGGCATTTCCGTGAGCTGCTCTGGTTTGCCAGAAGCGGCTTAGTCATGCTGGCCACATGACCGGAAGCTGTATACCGGCTCCCTCAGCCAGTAAAGCGAGATGAGCGCTGCAACCCCAGAATCGGCCACAACTGGACTTAATGGTCAGGGTCCCTCTACCTTTACCTTATACATACATACTAGAAGTCATAAGGGCAAACCCAGAGATGAATGACAACTTTCAAAGGTGAAATTCAGTAGCCCAAATGGGAGAGCAAATTTGTTTTGTACAGACAGTCTGGCCGTAAGCCAATCACCCCATGTAGCAGATTTGGGGCAACACTTTGAGAGATGAAGATGGGACAAAAATCACTAGGGAAGTTTTCCTATCTAAGGTACGCTGAATTAAACTGAATAGAATTTGCACAGCTGGCAGCAAGTGGACATCTGGATCCTGGCATGGTAGTATCCAAGCCCTAACCCTCTAGGAATCCAGTGTGGAACAGGGAGCAAACATGTATTCCCTTGCAGATTTGACATTGCCGTGCCCTGACCAAGACACCCTTGCAGTGAGTTCAGGTTTTAGCTAGCAAAGGTGCTCTTGCATTTAGAAGTGCCAATGGCAGCTTTGTTTAGGAAACCAGGATTATGAAAAAGAAATGATTTATGTTGCACTTAAATGAATCTGATCCAACACAAGCTGGCTGAAAGGTAAGGTTTCTGGGGAGGAATGTGCAGCCTGGCTTCTATTTATTTTCTATTTTTCAGTGTGGGGAAAATGCATCTTATGTTAGGTTTCTTGTTGCTTGTTCTATTTCTCCTGTGCTTTGATCCCTGCAGGTGGTCTTAAGAGAGTCTGGTTTATTTTATTGATATAGTACAATGCATGCACATTGGTGTCCTGAGTGATGAAAGTTGCTCCTACCCCAAGCAACTTGTGCTTTAAATCTTGATTGGGGCACGGGGGAAGGCAAGGGTAACTAGAAAAGGCTTCACAAAGGCAGCTGCATATACTCAGGCTTAATTTTTGTAGCAGGTAAGAAGCGAATGGTTACCCAGACGTTTTAAGGAGGGTTTTTAGATAAAAGGGAATATTCAAAGTGGCTTGCTCAGCAGCACATGAACAAATGTGTGTCTACTGCAGGATTTTAACACAAAGACCACTGGGGGAGAATTTTCCACCCTTGCAAAAGCAAACACCAGCTTCATAAATGGAATACAGTGGTACCTTGGGTTACATATCCTTCAAGTTACAGACGCTTCAGGTTACAGACTCCGCTAACCCAGAAATAGTGCTTCAGGTTAAGAACTTTGCTTCAGGATGAGAACAGAAATCGTGCTCCGGCGGCGCACCGGCGGCAGGAGGCCCCATTAGCTAAAGTGGTGCTTCAGGTTAAGAACAGTTTCAGTTTAAGAATGGACCTCTGGAACGAATTAAGTACTTAACCCGAGGTACCACTGTATGTCTCAGGACTGCAGCAGGGGAGAAAATGAATCAATTCAACTTCCAAAGGTGCTCTGATACTTTTCAGTTATCCCTGCCCCCAAATAATGTAATTTCATTTTTTTAAACCTGCACCTTTACATGCAAAGATGCATTTAACTTTGCACTGAAACTTTTTGCACCTCTTCTTTTTCTTCCCACCTGTCATAATAGAAAAAATATAAAGGGGTGGGATTCTTAAGGAAATTCTACGTCACTTGCTAAAATTAGCATTTGTTTCCTAAATG
This sequence comes from Podarcis siculus, assembly GCA_034642415.1. Lineage (NCBI taxonomy): Eukaryota > Metazoa > Chordata > Lepidosauria > Squamata > Lacertidae > Podarcis > Podarcis siculus. The sequence continues at coordinate 536,418 of JAXCMG010000044.1, read as the reverse complement.
TGAGGGTTTGTCATCATGTCATCCCCCCCTTCCCCTGCAAACATACTTTCTCTTGTAGTTGGATAATGTTTGAAAATGGAAAATTTATACTCAATGCCACTTCTTTTACTCAGTGGTTTCCTAGCCTTTTCTGCCCTCAGGGAGCTATTTTATGTTAAGTGCAAAACTGGGGAGATGGGGAACTTTCGTGGGCAGCACTCCATGTCCTCCTCCTATAAAGGACCCCATGTTTCAGTGCCCTGGGTTTTTCAGATGCCTGGTAATGCTTTAATCTGAACTACTTCTAGAGTAAAAAGTGTGTTTGAATGCTTAAGCACTTACAAATGTGTATCCGTGGATCACCAGAACATTTTGACATGTCCTACATCTTGATTCAGCCTTGAATTAGCCCTCAAAACTGTTTACTGGTCAGCCTTCCCACCTGATAGTTGCTTGTTGTGTGTTATGTTGCAGTGATTCTTAAATGCATGAGCTGCAACTATTCTTACTGTGAACATGTGTTTAGCGTTGATATTTTAGCAAAGGGTGCCACCTACTGGAAACATCTTGAACTTCTGACATCAAGTTTGTACAAACCTCTCCAAACAGTTCCAAGCAACTTTCACTGTTAACCTTTTTTACAGATACAGTGGTACCTCGGGTTACATACGCTTCAGGTTACAGACTCCGCTAACCCAGAAATAGTACCTCAGGTTAAGAACTTTGCTTCAGGATGAGAACAGAAATCGTGTTCCGGTGGCACGGCGGCGGCAGGAGGCCCCATTAGCTAAAGTGGTGCTTCAGGTGAAGAACAGTTTCAGGTTAAGAACGGACCTCTAGAACGAATTAAGTACTTAACCCGAGGTACCACTGTATTTCCTTCAGGACAATCCATGGAGATGATGATAATTATTATTATTATTACCCATGTAATTAGTTCTCTGTGCCCAAGGGGCACCAAAGCAGACTGTGAATATGAACACAGAGGAGTCTGTTGTTCAAAGCAAAAATAGCACACTTTAGAATATTCAGAACATTTAATATAGCTGAGTAATCCTCACCACCTCACCCTTGTAAGGTAGGTTGTAATTGTTATCCCTATATTGTAACAGAGGATGCAGAGGCAAGACCACCAAATGAGTCTGTAGCAGGGGTGAAATTTGTATTGGGGTTGCTTTTATTTGTAACTCGGTCCTTTAGCCACTTTGCTGTACCCAATCCACTGAGTACCTGCAAGTTTGTCAAAATGCCAGTGTCAGTGCTGGTATCCCTGTCTGTTATTGACAGAAGAAGTGCAGCATGAAATGGGGAGAACATGAGAAGCCGCATCTTCTAAAACTACCTGCTTCTACACTGCTATGAACGTTACCAGAGCCCTGCTGTCTTCCTTTATATCTGGTCACTCAGGGGAAGGTGTTGGTAGTGGAAGGAGGGCAAAGAGAAGAAAATAAACCTTATTGCATTTTTCTAGAAGGGGTATATTCTAATGAGAGAGTTTTCCTATGTTTGATACTATAACCCTTGGGACATGGGTGGCGCTGTGGGTTAAACCACAGAGCCTAGGACTTGCCGATCAGAAGGTCGGCGGTTCAAATCCCCGCGACGGAGTTGCTCAGTCCCTGCTCCTGCCCACCTAGCAGTTTGAAAGCACAGCAAAGTGCAAGTAGATAAACAGGTACCGCTCCGGCGGGAAGGTAAACAGCGTTTCCGTGCGCTGCTCTGGTTCGCCAGAAGCGGCTTAGTCCTGCTGGCCACATGACCCGGAAGCTGTACGCTGGCTCCCTTGGCCAATAAAGCAAGATGAGTGCCGTAACCCCAGAGTCGGTCACAACCGGACATAATGGTCAGGGGGTCCCTTTACCTTTACTATAACCCTAGGAGCTGGTTCACCTATATGAAGCCACCAGGACATGACTGAACCTGTAAATGGGTGCATGAATGAGGGGGAATCAACACCACTCTTCCCCAACACATCTCCTTACAGCCTCCCCCTGCCCCCAAACACACAGCACTGTTCTATTTGCAGAGTTCATTTCCAGCACTGGTGATTAGCTGAACAGAAAATTGCCTGGTGAGACAAACTAAGGAGGTAAGCCGTATTCTGGAGGGCTTAGCATCCTCATTAGCCAGTCACTTTTACTCCAAAAACCAGACACACATCAACCATACTTCTCACTTTTTAAACAGTGGGTTTAATTAATCCCTTTCAGGTGCACTGCTTTTAAATGGAGTCAGTTTCAACTATTGTCATTTAGTCGTGTCCGACTCTTTGTGACCCCCTGGACCAGAGCACGCCAGGCCCTCCTGTCTTCCACTGCCTCCCACAGTTTGGTCAAACTCATGCTGGTCGCTTCGAGAACACTGTCCCACCATCTCGTCCTCTGTCGTCCCCTCCTCCTTGTGCCCTCCATCTTTCCCAACACCAGGATCTTTTCCAGGGAGTCTTCTCTTCTCCTGAGGTGGCCAAAGTCTTGGAGCCTCAGCTTCAGGATCTGTCCTTCCAGTGAGCACTCAGGGCTGATTTCCTTCAGAATGGAGAGGTTTGATCTTCTTGCAGTCCATGGGACTCTCAAGAGTCTCCTCCAGCACCAATTCAACTATTATATGCCTATACAGTGGTACCTCGGGTTAAGTACTTAATTCGTTCCAGAGGTCCGTTCTTAACCTGAAACTGTTCTTCACCTGAAGCACCACTTTAGCTAATGGGGCCTGCGCCGCAGGAGCACGATTTGTGTTCTCATCCTGAAGCAAAGTTCTTAACCTGAAGCACTATTTCTGTGTTAGCGGAGTGTGTAACCTGAAGCGTATGTAACCTGAGGTACCACTGTAATATACATATTCCTCCTCATGGAGTCTGGTCTCCTGTGTGACAAGCAGGTATACTTCTTCCTGTTCTACTGCAGAGTACGATCATCACACATCACAACTGCATGGACCACTTTGGTACTGGCAGCATGAATGACAACAGAGAAAGGCTCCTTGAGCTGTGCTTGCATCACAGCCTCTGCATCACAAACACATTCTTCCCTTCCAAGGCAAAACACCGAGTCCTGGAAACATCCAAGGTCAGGCCACTAGCACCAGCTGAACTTGCTTGTCACCAGGCGACTGGCACTAAACTCTGTTCTCGTCACATGGAACTGCCACAGTGCTGACTGTAACATGGATCACTCCCTGGTGGCAAGTAAGATTCAGCTCTAGCCAGAGAGAGCCCGTTGCACAAAGCAGAAAGTGCAGCCTCGAATTAACACTGCCAGAACAGTCATACCTGAACTTTGAATTCTTCTCTGATTCCGTCAGACAAGTCCCACTGAACTGCCTCAGGGATAACGTTGAACCACATCAAAGAGGCAACCAAAACACAGCTTTGTCCTCCTTTGGCAAAAGAGAGCAACATATTCTCAATTGGTTTGAGGCTGGCATAAAAGACATGGAGCCTGTTATCACTGCCAAGCATGAGGTTCTTGTGAACGACAAGCGTGCACCCTGCAAAAAGACACTTGCTGCACTGAGAGAGGCAAGGAGTGGTGCCCAGCAGATTGCCATACAATGTGCCAAGGACTACTGGCTAAAGCTGTGCCAGAGCATTCAACTCGCTGCTGACACTGGCAGCACTTATAAAAGGTACGACGGCACAAAGAAAGCCTTTTGACCAACAGTCAGGAAAACAGCACCACTGAAAAGCTTGTTGGGCGAGATCATCACAGGCTGCCATATGCAGATGAAGTGATGGGCAGAGCACTATGAAGAACAGTAAAGGTAAAGGGACCCCTGACCATTAGGTCCAGTCGTGGACGACTCTGGGGTTGCGGCGCTCATCTCGCTATATTGGCCGAGGGAGCCGGCGTACAGCTTCCGGGTCATGTGGCCAGCATGACTAAGCCACTTCTGGCGAACCGGAGCAGTGCACGGAAACGCCGTTTACCTTCCCGCCGGAGTGGTACCTATTTATCTTCTTGCACTTTGACGTGCTTTCGAACTGCTAGGTTGGCAGGAGCAGGGACCGAGCAACGGGAGCTCACCCCATCACGGGGATTCGAACTGCCAACCTTCTGATCGGCAAGCCCTAGGCTCTGTGGTTTAACCCACAGCGCCACCTGCATCCCTTAAGGTAAAGGGACCCCTGACCATTAGGTCCAGTCATGGCCAACTCTGGGGTTGCAGCGCTCATCTCACTTTATTGGCCAAGGGAGCCGGCGTACAGCTTCCGGGTCATGTGGCCAGCATGACTAAGCCGCTTCTGGCGAACCGGAGCAGTGCACGGAAATGCCGTTTACCTTCCCGCCGGAGTGGTACCTATTTATCTACTTGCACTTTGAGGTGCTTTCGAACTGCTAGGTTGGCAGGAGCTGGGACCGAGCAATGGGAGCTCACCTTGTCGTGGGGATTTGAACCACCGGCAAGTCCTAGGCTCTGTGGTTTAACCCACAGCGCCACCCGCATCCCATGAAGAACATTACTCACAGATAAACATGGTCTCTGACACAGCAATTGACAGCATCCAGACTACCTGTCCTGCGAGAGCTGAATATCCCTCCCTTGACAAGCTGAAGGAAGAAGAAGAAGAGGAAGAGGAAGAGGAGGAGGAGGAGGAGGAGGAGTTTGGATTTGATATCCCGCCTTTCACTCCCTTTAAGGAGTCTCAAAGCGGCTAACATTCTCCTTTCCCTTCCTCCCCCACAACAAACACTCTGTGAGGTGAGTGGGGCTGAAAGACTTCAGAGAAGTGTGACTGGCCCAAGGTCACCCAGCAGCTGCATGTGGAGGAGCGGAGACTCGAACCCGGTTCCCCAGATTACGTGACTACCGCTCTTAACCACTACACCACACTGGCATGTGTTAAAACCCCAGGACAGGAGGGAATCGCAACAGAAATGCTGAAAGCCTGCTTCAGTCCCTCCCTCATGACACATCTCCACAGCCGCCTCTTGCAGTATTGAGATCAAGGATCAGTGCCACATGGCATGTGCAACTCCAGCATTGTGACCCTCTGCAAGAACAAAGGAAGGTGACTGCCATGGCTGTAACTATTGTGGAATCTTCTTGCTGAGTACTGTGGGTTGCAGTCACTTGCTGACAGCATCTACCTATCCTGAGTCACAGTGTGAGTTTGGAGCTCAGAGGTCCACAGGCAACATAACTTTATTGTTGTTTCAGCTGCAGGAGAAGTGCTGAGAGCAGAGACGCCCCTTGCATGTTGCCTTCATTGACCTGGTGGAGGCCTTGCCCACCTAAGCTTCACAAGATGATTGTGTCGTTCTATGAGAACATGCATGGCACTATCCAGTATGATGGCTCATGTCAGGTGTGCGTGCAGGAGCCAGGCCCTGTGACCAATAGGACTCTGCAGGACTGGGGCCTTCCTAAGTTTGTTCTGGAGAGGCAAGGTGCGGCCACACAGGTGAGGCCGCTTGGTAACTCACTGCACCTGGTGGCAAGAGACAGGAAGGGATATAAGGTCAGCATTTTCCCTTTGGCTCTTTGCTACAGCAACACATTCCCTGCCTTGCTGCGTTTGACTCCTTGACTCCTTGCTTCTTGATCCTTGGACCTCTGACCTTCGTGACACTTTGCTTCTTGATTCTCGGACCCCTGACTTTGTGACTCCTTGCTTCCTGACCCTCAGACTCTTGGCTTTCTGACTCCTGGCTTCTGGGCTCCCGTTCCTGCTCCCACCCCACCATCTTGCCCCTGGTCCTGACGTCCCCAGCCAGGATTTCAATTGTCCCTGAACCGGACCGTGACAGCTCATTTGCAGAGGCTGTGTTTTTGCTGCAGTTCTCTTTAACATATTCTTCTCCCTGGTGCTCTTGTATGCTTTCAGCTTAATGGAAGATGGTGTGTACTTTCATTCAAGGAGCAACTGGGGTCTGTTCAACCTCGCACATTTCCGCACCAAAAGGAAGAAGAAGAAGAGTTTGGATTTGATATCCCGCCTTTCACTCCCCTTCAGGAGTCTCAAAGCGGCTAACATTCTCCTTTCCCTTCCTCCCCCACAACAAACACTCTGGGAGGTGAGTGGGGCTGAGAGACTTCAGAGAAGTGTGACTGGCCCAAGGTCACCCAGCAGCTGCAGGTGGAGGAGCGGAGACGCGAACCCAGTTCCCCAGATTACAAGACTACCGCTCTTAACCACTACACCACACTGGCTCTCAGGAAAGTGTGATGGGTCCGAAATAATAAATTCAAGTGTGACGGGTCCTTATCTAAGAGATATTGTTTGCAGACGATGCAGCCTTGACAATGCACTCTGAGGAAACTCTACAGTGATTCATCAACTGTTTTGCCCAAACCTGCAGGGAGATCGGCCTTAGCGTCAGCCTGATAAAGAACAACACCCTCGGTCAGGACATCACCAGCACTCCATGCGTCAGCATTGGTGATCCCATGCTTAAGGTAGTTGATGATTTTTGTCTACCATAACCAGCAATCTTCCCATTGACACAGCGCTGGAAAAGTGTATCGGCAAGAAAGCTACGGCAATGGCTTGGCTATCCAAAGGGGTGTGGGAGAATGCGATACTAATGTCCAGTACGAAGAGGAAGGTCTACTAGGCTTGAGTGTTGAGCACACACTTTTATGGAAGTGAATCATGGGAAGAAATGAAGCCTCAGTGTCTTCCACATGTGCTGTATCAGGAAGATGTTGGGCATCATAGAGTCTCAAACAAAGATGTGCTCTAATGCCCAGCCTCTTCACACTCCTGTCTCAGCAATGTCTATGCCGCCATGGTCCTATCCACAGGATGGAAGATGGCAGGACCCCTAAGGATGTGCTCTATAGGGAGCCGACTTCAGACACTGAGTTACAAAAATGTCTGCAGATGGTAACATGAAGGCTGGCAACATCAACTCTGCTGTGTGAGAATCCCTTGCAGACAACCACAGTGCCTGGAGGCAGACAGGTCATGTTTCCACAGCAGTGACCAGAGGAGGAATGACTGCTGGGAGGAGTGTAGAAAGAAGAAATGCCGTGGTGCTTCTGCAACAGCACAACTGCACGCCTTTATCTGCCCCAGCTGCAACAAAACATCTCTCTCCTGTATTGGTCTCCACAACCGCAGCAGATGCTGTAACTCTCCAACGGTTTAACCTCCAAAGGTGCTTTCCTCCATTGCCTCCCGAGACAGACAGATAGCAACAATAGGTACCATATTGTGAAGGGCATAACCACACTCTTCCACACCAAGAAAGCAGTAACATTCAAAACAAAGAGCCAGGTGCCTTAATTTTAATCTTCACTGCATGTTAGAGTTGTAGTGCTTGAGTAAATTACTCCTGTTACTTGTGCCTACAGCAGCTAGATGCTTTATATTCATAAGTTTATTGTTCTAGCCAAAGACCATGACAAACTTGTGTTAAATGATAGTATTAGTGAAATAATACAGACCATACATCCATAATATAAAAAAAGACTTTGCCAAGTTCCAGAGCATTAAAACAGTTTCCCTTGTGCATCTGACGGCTCCAATTCTAATATTATTTTGCCTTTGTAAAATCCAGTTTGCTAACATCCATGATGTAAGAGAGAGAAGTTACCAGAGACACCAGCAAATTGAAATCCGTCTTGATTTAAGATTAACCACAACAGTTTATAGCGATTTTATCTAACTCCTTTTTCCTGATTTTTATTTTATATGCACGTGCGTGTGTGTGTGTGTGTGCGCGCACACACACACAATTTCTCCCGGGGTGTACCTGCTTGCTTATGTGAACAAAGGTTTCAGAAAGCGATCTCTTGGATTTCTGTATAAGGGACAGGCTAATAGATAATGAGTGATGCCTACCACCTGAGGTTGGCCACAAACAAAATGTCTGTCTGTGTATGGGACCTTGCTGTAGTGGCCATCCAAAACTGCATTGGGCATCACTTGGAAATGCAGCTCAATAAAAGCATTTAATATATATCTATATATCTATATAATCTCTATATCTATATCTATATATCTATATATCTATATCTATATCTATCCATCTATATCTATATAAAATTTGTATACCACTCTATGATTCTATGTAATTTTTAGCCCTTTAATCTACATAAGTCCCCACTGTACCATTTATATATTATGAACATTTCCCCCCCTCATTTAATCATGCATTTATGTGACAGGAGTGGGTGTCAAGACCAGGTCAGCAATAAATCACACACACTAAGTGATGTTAACTCTTTATTAGAAGAAACAAGGTCTGCTCTGCATTGACGGGCCTCATGAGCACAGCAACTCTTCTTGGTAGATCTTGCCCCTATGAGGCAGTTGTGGAGTTTAAAGGTCTCCACCTTCCCACAGCTGCCTAAGTCTCCTCCTGTCCTGGGTGCTTCCTATGCAGTCTGAGACGCTGCTGCCAGGTCTGTTTTTGCTCCTCTTCATATCTCTCCTGGTTCTGGGAGACCAGGGAGGAGCATAGCTTTTTGCAGCGTGTGGTGGGGTGGGAGAGAGACATCCTGGCTTCTTCACCAGCGTGACTCATCTCTGCCTCTTGGCTTCTCTCCTCTTCTGCTTCTACTTCTGATTCTGGAATTCTGTCTGCCACAGACTCTTTCTGCTTGCTAAGCCCCATTACCTCTTCAGCTTCTGACACCGCCTTCTCCCAGGCTTCTCCCTCTGGGCACAAATTGCTGTCTTGCCACCAATCTCTGTGATCTGAGCCTCCATCCCTTGAGGGTTCTCCAGCTGGTTGCCTCCCACCATTCTTCTGTGTCCAGCCAGCCCATGACATTATCCCATACCTCAGGATCCTAAAAGGTTAGTTCAACACTGCCACTCTGGTTATAATTAGACAGGTATTTACAATGTAAACCTTGAAAGATACCATCAACGGTGTCTCCGAAAAATTTTACACATCACTTGGGAAGACAGGCGAACTAATACTAGTGTACTGGAAGAAGCAAAGATCACCAGTGTTGAAGCAATGATTCTTCAGCATCAACTGCGTTGGACTGGTCATGTCGTGCCTGATGATCGTCTTCCAAAGCAACTACTCTATTCCGAACTTAAAAATGGAAAGCGTAATGCTGGTGGTCAACAAAAGAGGTTCAAAGACTCTCTCAAGGCAAACCTTTTAAAATGTAGTATAAACACCAACAACTGGGAAACACTGGCCTGCGAGTGCTCCAATTGGAGAACAGCCTTTCCCAAAGGTGTCCTGGGCTTTGAAGACACTCGAACTCAGGACGAAAGGAAGACATGTGCTAAGAGGAAGGCACGCTTGGCAAATCCACACCGTGATCAACTCTCGCCCAGAAACCAATGTCCCCACTGTGGAAGGACGTGTGGATCAAGAATTGGCCTCCACAGTCCCTTATGGACCGTTTTTATGGAAGACAGTCTTTGTTGGCTACCAGTGATCTTCAAAGAAGAGGAAGACGATGTAAACCATTTCTTAAATCCAAGGAAGCACCTGCAATGGCTTGAATTTCTGCTTGCAGTTCAGATTCTGTTTTCATTATTCTGCTGGGTTTCTTCACTGGCCAGTTATGGGTGACCACCTGTAGAACATATGGCGACCTCTTTCTTCTTCATGCACTATTTTTCCAGGTATGCTTATTAATTCTTTGTTCATTGCCTTTTCCTCTTGTCTGTGTGGTAGAGCAGGAAACATGGAGTGCCGACCTGAAGCCTCCAGAGTTCCATTGCAAGACTGAGACTTGAACAAATTAGGGTAGGTGACAGACCAATATCATTTCCTTGGAAGTAGCAAGTGGGTTATCAGCATACTCATCCACTATCAGTCGCCTTGGATCTGAAGGGGTTAAGTTGAGAATGGAAAATAGCTCCATCTCTTGAGCATTTATATTGGTGTAAAAGCAGGTAAAAGCAGAGTTAAAGTTCCAATATTGATGTTGTTGTTGTTTAGTTGTTTAGTCGTGTCCGCCTCTTCGTGACCCCCTGGACCAGAGCACGCCAGGCACTCCTGTTTTCCACTGCCTCCTGCAGTTTGGTCAAACTCATGCTGGTAGCTTCGAGAACACTGTCCCACCATCTCGTCCTCTGTCGTCCCCTTCTCCTTGTGCCCTCCATCTTTCCCAGCATCAGGGTCTTTTCCAGGGAGTCTTCTCTTCTCATGAGGTGGCCAAAGTCTTGGAGCCTCGGCTTCAGGATCTGTCCTTCCAGTGAGCACTCAGGGCTGATTTCCTTAAGAATGGATACGTTTGATCTCCTTGCAGTCCATGGGACTCTCCAGAGTCTCCTCCAGCACCATAATTCAAAAGCATCCATTCTTCGGCGATCAGCCTTCTTTATGGTCCAGCTCTCACTTCCATACATCACTACTGGGAAAACTATGGCTTTAACTATACGGACCTTTGTTGGCAAGGTGATGTCTCTGCTTTTTAAGATGCTGTCTAGGTTTCTCCCAATGAGCAGGCGTCTTTTAATTTCGTGATCAATATCAAATTAAATCAATATTTAATATCTATCAATATTGGTAGATGTCATTTAATTGTTTGGCTACTGAATCTGATAGAGCCTTAGTGAACTCAGACCTATCTTTCTCTTGATGTACCTTCAAGCCATCACTAACTTCAATTTCCTTGCAACCCTGCAGATAAGCCCTAGCAGAAATCAGAATTCCTGTGTCCAGTATACCAATTATGGCATTTAAACATCCTTTTCCAATATGTCAGTTCTGCTAAAGCTTCTCTCTGCTGTTTATTTAGACAGGTGACATTGGTTGCGTAGAAGTTCCCACAGTGAGGGAGTTTCAGTCTCTGTTGTGGCTGAGTCTATTGCGCCAAGATTGTTATTACACCTAGTTGAGGTTTCATTATACAGTGGTACCTCGGGTTAAGTACTTAATTCGTTCCAGAGGTCCGTTCTTAACCTGAAACTGTTCTTAACCTGAAGCACCACTTTAGCTAATGGGGCCTCCTGCTGCTGCCGCGCCACTGGAGCACAATTTCTGTTCTCATCCTGAAGCAAAGTTCTTAACCTGAAGCACTGTTTCTGGGTTAGAGGAGTCTGTAACCTGAAGCGTATGTAACCTGAGGTACCACTGTATGGAGGAAGCTGAGGTTGCCTGGGAGCATATATATTGGCTCCTAACAAGTTTCAATCTATTGAGCAGTTAGCTAAGCTCAGGGCCGTCTTAAGCATATCTGGCACTGTGGTTCAAAGATCCCTCCAGTCTGCCCCCCCCCTTTCCCAGAGCTGTCGACCTTTCCCCAAGCCTCTGCGGGGATCACTCTCTTCCCACGGAGGCTTGGGAGGCAAGCTGCACGCCCGCCAGCCACATGGTTGACAGGGCACAGCTGGCGGGTGTGCAGGGAAAGGGGAGGCAACCGGCAAAGCCACACAGCTCCCCCACTCACTGGGGCACCCCTGAGAGGCCAGCATCCTGGCACAACATGCCAGTAAGCCCAATGGGAAAGACAGCTCTGGCTAAGCTTTCATTAGAGGAACATGTAGCAAAACCTCTTATGTAGATAAGGCCTCTGTAGCCCCATTACTTGCACACTCACGCTGTAAAGCAGGGGTCACCAACCTAAGGCCCATGGGCTGGACGCAGCCCACGGAGGTTGTTTGACCGGCCCATGAGCCGCCCCCGAACTGAGTTGCCCGCTTGCGTGCTACACTAAACCTACGCAGCACGGCGCAGGGACTCGCTTCTGCGATGCGGGAAATCGCGCCTGCACACACCCGAAAATGCAGGCACGTGCGTGACCGAGCCCAGCCCACAGAGGGATCTCCATGGGACCAATCCGGCCCAGGCAAGATAAACCTTGCTGACCCCTGATGTAAAGGACCAGAGCTGTCCATGTAAGGCATATTTAGATGCTTCATATACAAACTGACACTTGGTTTCTATCGTTGAACTCAGCCCAACTGGTGCAGAAGAGGAGAATCTGGAGGTAAAGGTAAAGGGAACCCTGACCATTAGGTCCAGTCGTGGCCAACTCTGGGGTTGCGGCGCTCATCTCACTTTATTGGCCGAAGGAGCTGGCGTACAACTTCCGGGTCATGTGGCCAGCATGACTAAGCCGCTTCTGGCGAACCAGAGCAGCGCACGGAAACGCCGTTTACCTTCCCGCCGGAGCGGTACCTATTTATCTACTTGCACTTTGATGTGCTTTTGAACTGCTAGGTTGGCAGGAGCAGGGAACGAGCAAGGGGAGCTCACCCCATTGCGGGGATTCGAACCACCAACCTTCTGATCGGCAAGTCCTAGGCTCTGTGGTTTGACCCACAGCGCCATCCGCGTCCCAATCTGGAGGTAGAGCGAGGGAAAATAAAAATGGGGGCAGAACTGGGAGAGATGACGAAGAAAAAGTCCAAGTGTTACATAAAAGGTAAGTCTGAAGGTGCTAAAGAAGTGTCACAAATTCCATGAGTAAAGCACCAGAATAGAAAATGGATATTACACAGAGAGGAACAGATAACAAAAAGATTGAAAGCAGCAGGATGGAGGGAAGACGGAATTCATAGAGTACAAGAATGTTAAAGACATAAAAGCAACTTTTGGGTGAGTGCAAATAGGATAAAGAAGCTGGTGTAGATAGAAATGGGGTGAAGAAAGGAAAGAGATGGTTGAAAGGACAGGTAGAATGAGCAAACCAACCGGAAGAATAAAGACTAGAATGAGAAATAGGACAGAGATCAGAGAGTCCAGATGAAAAATAACCATGATCAAAATCAGAGTGTTGTCCACAGAGGAAGGGCTGGGGTTTAGATTGTGAAGATACAAGCAGCAAGTTTTACCAATCTGAGGAGTTGAAGGTCAAGAGGAATTAAATATACTCTGCTTAAGCGACTGACTATGAGGACGGATAGGGAAGCGGGTGGCACTGTGGGTTAAACCAAAGAGCCTAGGACTTGCCGATCAGAAGGTTGGCGGTTCGAATCCCCGCGACGGGGTGAGCTCCTGTTGCTCGGTCCCTGCTCCTGCCAACCTAGCAGTTCGAAAGCACAAAAGTGCAAGTAGATAAATAGGTACCACTCTGGCAGGAAGGTAAATGGCGTTTCTGTGCGCTGCTCTGGTTCGCCATAAGCGGCTTAGTCCTGCTGGCCACATGACCTGGAAGCTGTACGCCGGCTCCCTCAGCCAATAAAGTGACATGAGCGCCACAACCCCAGAGTCGGGCACAACTGGACCTAATGGTCAGGGGTCCTTTACCTTTTTGAGGATGAATAAAAATATTGTCAGTTGAAGCATGCAGAGGATCATGAATGCAGAAGAAGAAACTGGAGACTTAGTTTTATCAGCTTCAAGAAAATTTTCTTACAGTCATGAAGGAATGGCAAAAGACAATTGATGAATGGATAAGCGCTGCTGAAACAGGTTTGGCTAAGTACTTCTGGAACAGGTTTTGAACACAAGCAGTAGAATAAGGTAAGAGGCAAAGACTGAAGGCATGGCCAGAATGATGCCAGTATACGTAAGGCTTTTGACAAAGTCCCCTATGATAGTCTTGCAGAGAAGCTGATATAATGTGAGCTGGACAGGCCAAATGTGAGCTAGCAGCTAGGTGGTTTTGTAGCGGGTTGACCGAACCTAAAGAGTGCTCACTAATGGTTCCTTGTCATCCTGGAAAAAAGAGAAAAATGGGGTGCTGTGTTATCTTCCAGTTCAATGTCTTTATAAACGACTTGGACAAAGGAATCGAGGGGATGCTCATCAAATTTGCAGATGGCACCATACTGGGAAGGGTAACCAATGCAGCGGAAGACAGAATCGGGATTCAATATGACCTTAACAAATTGGAAAACTGGGTCCAGACTAACAAAACGAATTTCAAGAGGGACTAACAGAAGGTTATAAAGCTAGGCAGGAAGACCTATTTGCACAAATGTAAGATGGGAGACACCTGGCTTGCCAGTAATACATGTGAAAAGGATCTAGGGCAATGGTTCTCAACCTGTGGGTCCCCAGATGTTGGACTACAACTCCCATCATCCCTGAGCTCTGGCCTTGCTAGCTAGGGGTGATGGGAGTTGTAGTTCAACAACATCTGGGGACCCACAGGTTGAGAAAAGCTGATCTAGGGGTCTTAGCAGACCACAAACTTAAGATGAGTCAAGAGTGTTATGCAGCAGCAAAAAACGTGAATGCTATTCTAGGTTACATCAACAGAAGTATAGTGTCCCAATCAAGGGAAGTAATACTACTGCTCTATTCTGCCTTGGTCAGACCACACCTGGAGTACTGTGTCCAGTTCTGGGTGCTACAATTTAAGAAAGATATTGACAAGCTGGAACGTGTGCAGAGCAGGGCGAGCAAGATGATCAAGGGTCTGGAAGCCAAGTCTTCTGAGGAAAGGTTGAGGGAGTTGGGTGTGTTTATCTTGGAAAAGAGGAGACCGAGAGGAGATATGATAGCCATCTTCAAATATCTTAAGGGCTGTCACATGGAAGATGAAGCAAGCTTATTTTCTCCTGCCCTGGAGGGTAGGACCTGAGCCAATGGCTTCAAGTTACAAGAAAGAAGATTCCGACTAAACGTCAGGAAGAACTTTCTGACAGTAAGAGCTGATGGACAATGGAATGGCCTCCCTCGGAAGGTGGTGGACTCTCTTTCCTTGAAGGTTTTAAAGCAGAGTTTGGATGGTCACCTGTCATGGATGCTTTAGCTGTGATTCCTGCATTGCAGGGAACTGCACTAGATGACCGTCCAACCCTACAGTTCTGATTCTGGAGGGACTGGGCATTTACCTAGAACTTCATCATTCAAGAAACAAACATAAGTATGAAGTGTGCATGTTGCAAGTGCCGTAAACATAATAGGGCCTGCTGCCCACCTACCTTCTGTGAGACAGGAAATTTATGAACCTATGCATGTTTGCTTAGAAGAAAGTCCAACTAAATTCCATGAGACGTGCCCCAATTAAGTACGAATATAATTACATTTGTATCCTTAAAACTTCCAAATTCAGTTGCTCTCTTCTGATTGTCCAGGGCACTTCATTTCCCCCCCCCCCCCGAAAACTCCTGGACCCTGGTGGCCTTGACCTCCTATCAATTATGTGGTTGGTTGCAATGACTGTAGACCCAAAGTGCTGACTCTGGATGGTTGAATGTTTACTTTGCTTGTTTAATACCTTCATGGTTGTCTCCAATACTCAAAGGAACCAGTCTTCCCCAGAGATGCATCTCTTGTCCCTGGCAGTATGTACCAGAAGGTGAAGATGCACCCTGTGCTTTCAGATGTCATAATGGTCCCCAGTATTGCTGCATGTAGCCAATTCTACTTTTTGAACTCCAAAACTTTATTCCAGCAACCTGATGATCCTGTTCATGAAAGACTTACTTCACTCATATTGGAGCTAATAATTTTGCTTGTAACTTCAGTCCATTTATATCCATGCTGAGCAACATATTTTATTGACAGTAGACTACCGAGAGAAGACGTCAGTTGTCCATGTTCCCTTCCCAGGTGGCCAGTTAGTGGGGACAGATTTGCTGAAAGCGTTGTCTGAGGGAGCAGGTGCCATGAGCAAAGGAGGTTTGCTTCTCTTTCTGGTACTTTCAACTCCATTCCTATTGGATTTCCAAAGATGACAGTTCAAGGAGACAAATGCAAAGATGAAATGGAACTGCATCAGTGAGAAATAAGTGGCTCCTTCCTCTTTCTCGGTCTCTTGCTGTCCACCCCTTATCCTCTTGAGCCTTTCCAGTAGCATGGAGGAAGAAAGGTGTAGCAACTGAGAGATGTCAGGTTTGGCTCAAAAGCCTAGCAGTCGTTGACTTTTAGGCTATGCATAATTAGTATGGCGTATGTTTCAATATAATATTTTTAAAAAGGGATTGGAAGGTACTTTAACATGTGCCAGCTTCTCAGTGTTAGTAATGCAAGATTTTTGGATGATCTCTCTACTTACCACTCACCTAATTGTGTTTCTCCCATTTCATGCCTGTCTCCATGTGAACATGTGCTAATGTGTTACATTGAGTAGCACAATTATTCAAAGTACCACCTGATTTAAAATTCCATTTTGGAATGTAGCTCTTTGAGCAGAGAAGCTTCATCTTTCTCCATTTGTTCAGTCTCAGTACTGGTGAAAATAATTTGTCTTAGATAATAGACAGCAGCTCAGTCAGGCTCTCTGGAGACCATTCTACCATTTTTGTTGTTGTTTAGTCATTTAGTCGTGTCCGACTCTTCGTGACCCCCTGGACCAGAGCACGCCAGGCACTCCTGTCTTCCAATGCTTCCCGCAGTTTAGTCAAACTCATGCTGGTAGCTTTGAGAACACTGTCCAACCGTCTCGTCCTTTGTCGTCCCCTTCTCCTTGGGCCCTCCATCTTTCCCAACATCAGGGTCTTTTCCAGGGAGTCTTCTCTTCTCCTGAGGTGGCCAAAGTATTGGAGCCTCAGCTTCAGGATCTGTCCTTCCAGGGAGCACTCAGGGCTGATTTCCTTCAGAATGGAGAGGTTTGATCTTCTTGCAGTCCATGGGACTCTCCAGAGTCTCCTCCAGCACCAGAATTCAAAAGCATCCATTCTTTGGCGATCAGCCTTCTTGATGGTCCAGCTCTCACTTCCATACATCACTACTGGGAAAACCATAGCTTGAACTATACGGACCTTTGTCGGCAAGGTGATGTCTCTGCTTTTTAATATGCTGTCTAGGTTTGCCATTGCCTTTCTCCCAAGGAGCAGGCATCTTTTAATTTCGCGGCTGCTGTCACCATCTGCAGTGATCATGGAGCCCAAGAAAGTAAAATCTCTCACTGCCTCCATTTCTTCCCCTTCTATTTGCCAGGAGGTGATGGGCCCAGTGATCCATGAAGGGGATTCTACCGTTACCACAATTTAAAACAGGTCTCAAGACCTTCCATGACCCCAGTTAATTTTATGGGAGGAAACTGATTCTGTATTATCCTCATGGCTGTCTTGTAGCTCTGTTTGACACTCTTCCTGTGTTCACACACATTTTAAAGTGAAGATCTTCTAGACTGGAGTGGACTAGGGTGGTTACGTGTAATCAGAAACAGGTTATATTTATAATGCCTTTGGTCTGCACAGTGTGATGTGCCTTGAGATAATGGTCTCCAAGACTTGCCCTTGGTGTGTTAAATACCAATACTCTGCCGTTTAACGTGGTGGTGATCAGAGTGCCCCTGGTCATGTGCAGAATGCTTCTCCCATTGCTGTTGAATATAATTTCAAGGAGCATCTTCCCCCAGCACATCAGGGAGTGGTGAGAGTGAGGAGGCTTCAGAGGTAGAGCAGTCATCTGAGAAGGTTTAATGCCCTCTTTCTCAGAAATTAATAAATGGTTTTTACCTCCTCCCCCCGGAAGTAATTCCATTTGAAAAAGTTAAGGCCCTAGAGAACTATTGCCAGTCAGTGCTGATGCTGGTGTTTGGGATTGCCTGTTGCCTTGGCATAAGACAGGGCCCACAAGAGCAAACACAAATGGAAAAGACAATTGAAAAGGCTGAGAAGTCCTGCCCACCTCTCTCTAACTGTATGGAATGTCAGTGGTGAGTATTCAGGGCTCTGTACCAGCTTAGAAGACTGCTCTTCTCCAGCACATGCTCATCTCTGAGCTGCCGAAAGGAATCAAACCGGTCCATGAGATGCAGAGCTGAGCCTGAATCTCTCACTATAAATGCCCTTGTGCAGAGATGCTTTTCTAGGCTCTACTTTAGACTGATCCTTTTAAACTTAAGGCCTTTTTATGACATTTTAAAGAGGCATGTCATTGGATGACTGGCACTTAGCTGTATTGTAGTAGCACTGTGACCCAGTCTTCTGCCAATATGCCTGATGGCCACAATCTGTGCACCTAGGGCAGTGGTGGCGAACCGTTTAGAGACCGAGTGCCCAAACTGCAACCCAAAACCCACTTACTTATCGCAAAGCGCCAACACGGCAGTTTAACCTGAATACTGAGGTTTTAGTTTAGAAAAAACAACTCAATAAATTAACATCTTTTGTCTTAACAGAAAAACGCAGCAACAGAGCTTTCAATAATACAAACAACTTTTTATTGAAAGGTAAAAGTTTGCATTGGGACACAGGTGGCGCTGTGGGTTAAACCACAGAGCCTAGGACTTGCCAATCAGAAGGTCAGCGGTTCGAATCCCCGCAATGGGGTGAGCTCCCGTTGCTCGGTCCCTGCTCCTGCCAACCTAGCAGTTCGAAAGCACATTGAAGTGCAAGTAGATAAATAGGTACTACTGTGGCGGGAAGGTAAACGCTGTTTCCATGCGCTGCTCTGGTTTGCCAGAAGTGGCTTAGTCCTGCTGGCCACATGACCTAGAAGCTGTACGCCGGCTCCCTCGGCCAATAAAGCAAAATGAACGCCGCAACCCCAGAGTCGGCCACGACTGGACCTAATGGTCAGGGGTCCCTTTACCTTTGCTTAAAAGTTTGCATTAAGGATGATCCAAACAAAGTAAGGAAAGTAATCCCAAGTGCTTTCATTGACTTACATTTTTTTGGCAGAGAATTCCACCCGTTAAGGATTCCCTGAGCTTTTAAGCTCCAGCCCAAGCAAGCATTCTTGGCATGGCCCTCTGAGCATATGCAGAGCGGTGCCCCACCATCATACCACCATTTCCCGAAAGGGCCCAGGGGCTGTCCCACATGCTAGCCCCACTCCCTTGCCCAGCCCTGACCGGCCCTACACAGGGTGTGTAAAGCCTCAACCTCACAGCAGCAGGAGGAGGAAGGTGGCTGCTTGGAACTCTCGGTTGCCCACCAATGCAGTAGCATGCCTCTGAACGCGTGCAGAGCGCTACACCCTCCCCACCCACAGCGGAGGCTCCCCAAGGGAAAACGCGCACCCTGGAGGTTGTGGCTCCATTTTGCACCCCTCGATGCCCCATCTTAGGCGCGTCTACACGGACACAAGTCCCAGGATCCGTGCCCGGCCTCTAAAAACAACATGAGTGTCTGCATCACATATCCAAATGAGACCAATGCCTCACCCGGCCCTTCCCGTTGCACCTCCCTGGCCACGAGGCTGCCTTCTCGGTCTGGGCATCCTGTGCGGAGCGACTGAGCAAAAGGAGCCCTAAAGGTGCTGCAGCAAATGGGCCAGTTTGGGGATTTCGGCTCTTTACTGTCCTGCTTGCGCAGCATCCGAAACTGAGGGCCCGCCATAATCATTGCCAGTGCTATTTCGCAACCCGCTTGCACAAAATACTAATTGCCACAATATGTTCCGAAAGCCTCCACGCAATTGGGTGCAACGAACTCAGGCCAAAGAATAGCTGAGACCCCCATTTTGGAGAGAGTTGGCGCCCTGACGGGCATCGCATCCTGCCCCTGCCACTACGCACATGGTGCTCTGGCTGCCCAAGTTGAGCTGAGGACTCAGCGTGCCACCTTCGCCTTCTGCCAGCTCTGTGCTGGGGCCACGGTGCGCATGCCCACAGAGAGGGCTCTGAGTGCCCCCTCTGGCAAGCATGCCATAGGTTCGCCACCACTGACCTAGGGTAACTTGCAATATGAGGTCAGATCTATAAACTGCTACATATGAAGGTAATCTGTATTTGTTTAGGTCTAAAGACCTATGACCTTTAGGTTTTCTAAGCCAAGAGCATTCATTGTTAAGCCTTGCAAGAACTGAAATGCTTTGACCAAATCAAGTCTAACGAAAGCAAGGCTCCTCTGCAAGTAAAATGAAGTGAAAGATTATCTAAAAGTCCAAGATGTCTTTCTTTTCTTCTATCCTTGAAAGTGCTTTAGCTGGAATAGGGCTAGCCAACATGGAGCTGTCCAGATATTGTTGTTGATGTTTAGTCGTTTAGTCATGTCCGCCTCTTCGTGACCCCCTGGACCAGAGCATGCCAGGCACTCCTGTCTTCCACTGCCTCCCGCAGTTTGGCCAAACTCATGCTGGTAGCTTCAAGAACACTGTCCCACCATCTCGTCCTCTGTCGTCCCCTTCTCCTTGTGCCCTCCATCTTTCCCAACATCAGGGTCTTTTCCAGGGAGTCTTCTCTTCTCATGAGGTGGCCAAAGTCTTGGAGCCTCAGCTTCAGGATCTGTCCTTCCAGTGAGCACTCAGGGCTGATTTCCTTAGGAATGGAGAGGTTGGATCTTCTTGCAGTCCATGGGACTCTCAAGAGTCTCCTCCAGCACCAGAATTCAGAAGCATCAATTCTTCGGCGATCAGCCTTCTTCATGGTCCAGCTCTCACTTCCATACATCACTACTGATGTAGTCCAGATATTATGAGACTCCAACTCCCATCAGCTGCAACCATCATAGCCAATGATCAAGGACAGTGGCATAGTGTGGGTTGCTGGTGCCTGGGGCGGGCAAGCCACTGATGCCACTAGAGCACCCCCCACTGGAGCCAAGCTGTGCCATGCTGCACTGCCTGTCTTCACCAGGGCGGGGATCCCTATGGAAGCTGGCACCTGCCAAGGGGGCCTGGTTGCACACCCCCAGGATTTTGCACCTGGGGCCTTGGCCCCCCAGCCTCCTATGCTACACTGTTGATCAAGGATAGTATGGAACTGGGGCCCAACAACATCTGGGAGGCACCCCTGGGTTGGCAACTCTTGAGCTGGAGCATTTACAATGTTAAGTATGCTTTTCAGGAGCTGAACTGATGGAACCAAGCCAAAATAATGATCAGCTGGTTCTGCTTGGAGCTTAAATGTAAGAATGTGATCAAAATGTAAACCCTATTTAAAACACATGACAGGTATGTGTTTTGTATTGATTATATGTGAGATGAACAACTGCAGTGGATTAGGGGTCTGAACACAGTGGGACATGAGCCACTGGGAATATCTCCTGTGCAAACTCCAATGAAACACAATTATTTTATTTTATTTTTAAGATTAGTACAGTGGTACCTCGGTTTAAGAACAGTCCTGTTTACGAATGATTCGGTTTACGAACTCTGCAAAACCAGAAGTAGTGTCCCGGTTTGAGAACTTTACCTCGGTCTAAGAACAGAATCCGAATGCTGGAAGGGCACTGGTGGTGGGAGGCCTCTTTAGGGAAAGCGCACCTCGGTTTAAGAACAGTTTCGGTTTACGAACAGACTTCCGGAACGGATTAAGTTTGTAAACCGAGGTACCACTGTATTGTCTGTCTCCTGAAAACATGAGCTGGGCCCTGTTCTCAGACTTATAAACTAAGAGACAAGAACGCACGTGGAAAAGAGTGAAGAGGAAAAGTAACAGTAAAGCAAGCATTTAAATCTAGCTGGGACCGGGTCAGTCTCCCCTTTCCGATGGTCTTACACAGGAGACAACCTCAGTGGGTTATGCCTCAGCCTCTTTCATCCTGGGCAAAAAGGCCTAATCACTCGGCTGTCTGTCCTTGCAGGACTTGGAGAATGACTACAAGTGCACCTGCCCTCAAGGTTTCTACGGCAAGAACTGCGAAGTCAGTGCCATGACCTGCGCCGATGGGCCTTGTTTCAATGGCGGGACCTGCGTGGAGAAACGGATTGGCGGCTACACTTGCCACTGCCCGATGAATTACCATGGTTCCAACTGTGAGAAGAAGATAGACCGGTGCAGTAATAACCCGTGTTTGAACAGTAAGTGTTCCTTTCCTCTCCGCAGCATTTCATTGCACTAATTATGGGGATCCTAATTGGGATTTTGAGCATCACAAATGCAATAGGTTGTTTTTTTAAGCATATACTTTTAAGAGGTGAACTGTAATCTTGCTGTGTCTTAAGCAAGGCTTCATTTATCTAGCACAGAAGACTACAGCAGTTGTAAGGTTTTAAAGAATGTCCAGTAGTTCTACAAAACTTCGCAGGGTACTTTAGGAGGGACATGTAATGGTAAATCACTTTATATTTGTGTAGACATTTCCCATAGTAAAGGTAAAGGGACCCCTGAACATTAGGTCCAGTCGTGGCCGACTCTGGGGTTGCGACGCTCATCTCGCTTTACTGGCCGAGGGTCATACAGTTTCCGGGTCATGTGGCCAGCATGACTAAGCCGCTTCTGGCAAACCAGAGCAGCGCACGGAAACACCGTTTACCTTCCCGCCGGAGTGGTACCTATTTATCTACTTGCACTTGGACGTGCTTTCGAACTGCTAGGTTGGCAGGAGCTGGGACCGAGCAACGGGAGCTCACTCCATCGCGGGGATTCGAACCGCCAACCTTCTGATCGGCAAGTCCTAGGCTCTGTTGTTTAGACCACAGCGCCACCCGTGTCCCTAGGCTCCCTAGGAAGGGTTAAAGTTTGCTTGCATTCTCCCTGCCAAATGCTGTTGGATGATGGCTCCAGTCAGCCCAGTCAATATGGCCAATGGTCAGGGCTGATGGGAGTTGTAGTCCAACTATGTCTGGCGTACACCACATTGGCTACCCCTGATCTGCACTATGCCTCTTGATCTCCTCTTCCCCAGTATATAAGCAGTGACGTTTTCCCCAGGGACAGAGTGAGCATGTGCCAGGGGACCCTAATGCATCCTGCAGTATAGCTGCTAGTTGCGCAGGGATCTCAGAGGCTTCCTTTCCTACCCAGAAACACGGACTTATTCCTGAACTCTGACAAAGGGAGGGCAGAGTGTCTACGTTAATTAAAACTCCCATGCAACAGAATATTCAGTTCTCACATGGTGAATTTCACTGGGAGGAAACTGACTTTGCTGATGTGTATAGTACTGCTTGCATAGCACCCCGAAAGACTGACTAGTGCGTGCTAGTAACATTCATACCACACATTGTGCATCATCATCATCATCATCATCATCATCATCATCATATATTATTTATACCTCGCCCATCTGGCTGGGTTTCCCCAGCCACTCTGGGTGGCTTCCAACAGAATACAGTGGTGCCCCGCAAGACAAAAATAATCCGTTCTGCGGGAGCCTTCGTCTTGCAGGGATTTTCGTCTTGCGGAGCTCCGCTATCAGCCGATCAGCTGATAAGCGGTAAAACAGCTGATAAGCGGCTTTTAGGGCTTTTAGCGGCTTTTAGCGCTTAGGGGATTAGCGGATAAGCGGCAATTTAGAGATAAGGAGCTTAGCGCCTTTCAGAAAAGGCAAAAAAAAAAAGGAGACCACGGAAAAAAATTCGTTTTGCGAGTAAGCCCCATAGAAAAAAACGTCTTGCGAAGCAGAAAAATGTCGGAAAGCCCTTTCGTCTTGCGCGTTTTTCGTTTAGCGGGGCATTCGTCTAGCGGGGTACCACTGTATTAAAATACAATGACATATTAAACATTAAAAGCTTTCCTAAACAAGGCTGCCTTCAGATGTCTTCTAAAAGTCTGGTAGTTGTTTTTCTCTTTGACATCTGGTGGGAGGGCATTCCACAGGGCGGGTGCCACCACCGAGAAGGCCCTCTGCCTGGTTCCCTGTAACTTGGCTTCTCACAGGGAGGGAACCGCCAGAAGGCCCTCGGCGCTGGACCTCAGTGTCCGGGCAGAACGATGGGGGAGGAGACGCTCTTTCAGGGATACTGGGTCGAGGCTGTTTAGGGCTTTAAAGGTCAGCACCAACACTTTGAATTGTGCTTGGAAACGTCCTGGGAGCCATTGTAGGTCTTTCAAGACCGTTATTATATGGTCTTGGCGGCCTAACATCCATGACAGCAGTGAATGTATTATAGGGACCAACCCAAGGCTCTGAGTTGCCACACCCAAATCTAGACTTGGAAGATTTATTCTGCAGCCAAGTGCCTTGAGGATGGTTCTTAGAGCTGGGGCTTTGAGCAGAAAGCTGGAGCGGGAAGTCCAGTGAGCAGAAGATGCTGCTTGGTTGAATTCTCTATTGAAACTCTATATCAGGCCTTATACCAGGGGTCTTCAAACTACGGGCTGCGGGCCGAATCCAGCTCACTAGGCTCAGAAATCCAGCTCGTGGACCCTGCCGCCTGCTCAGTCAGTCCATGTACGCTGAGGTAAACCCAGCACGGTGTGGCGTTTCCTTGAAAAGAAGCCGCAGGTGCCTCGCCACACTGGGGTGGGACTGGGTGGGCAGCGGCGGTTCTGCTGCTTCTGGAAGCTCCTGCAGCCAATTGGAAGCCGCGGATGCCTCACCGCATGGGGGGAGGGGACTGACTGAGTGGGTGGCCTTGCTGGTGAGCAGGCTTGGCGGGCACAGCCGCAGAAGGGGCTGCGCGGTGGTGGCGGCGGCGGCGGAGAGGCAGGCGCACAGCGGTTGTTGTTTAGTGGTGTCCGCCTCTTTGTGACCCCCTGGACCAGAGCACGCCAGGCCCTCCTGTCTTCCACTGCCTCCCACAGTTGGGTCAAACTCATGTTGGTAGCTTTGAGAACACTGTCCTCTGTCGTCCCCTTCTACTTGTGCCCTCCATCTTTCCCAACATCAGGGTCTTTTCCAGGGAGTCTTCTCTTCTCATGAGGTGGCCAAAGTACTGGAGTCTCAGCTTCACGATCTGTCCTTCCAGTGAGCACTCAGGGCTGATTTCCTTAAGAATGGAGAGGTTTGAGCGGTAGTGTCAACCTAGTTGGCAAAGTGCGCACAGGATTACTCACCAGCCGTGTCCCTCCGGGCAACTTTGCTCTCCCAAAAGCCTCCTCTCTGGCACGCGCTCTTCGGCTCCCAATGCCCTTCAGGTTGGTGCAGGTCGGGGGCTGCAGTTGTCCCGAGAAAGTGCACAAGAGGAGGCTACTTTTGCAAGAGGCCGCAGTGAGTCGTGGGGATGGGTGACCCATGGACATGCTGCGCCGTGAGGATCGGGGTAGGGAGATGTGGGCAGGCTGGCGTGTGGGGATTTGGGGTTGGAGGACAGGCGTGGGTGGTGGTGGATATGGGTTAGGGAGACATGCAGCAAGTTGGATAGGATAGATAAAACTTTATTTGCATTAGCCAATGGCCGTAGCAACAGTAAAACATTACGGTATACACAGAAAAGGGAATTTGATATAAGAGCACAATTTAAAGTCCTGAATCAGCCATCAGTTAGTGGCCCTGATTGCCCCTGCTATGAACCCAGCAACCTTTGCTCATTTTGACCTGATAGAAGAAAGGAGATTGTGGCAGTGGCTGAGCGCCCTGGGATGGTTAGTACTAGTGGGGTGATGATCTCGTTCCTCAGGTCTTTGTAGAGAGTGCAAGACAGGAGGACGTGGGCCGCTGTTTCGATGCTACCGTCTCCACAGGGGCAAAGACGTTTCTCAGGCGGGATCTTTTGGAATCGACCCTCAAGTACCGCAGATGGCAAAACATCCAGTCTTGCAAGTGTAAAAGCACACCTGTATTTGGGATAATAAGTCTGTGCAGATACGGAGCCAGAGAATCAAAATGGAGAGGTGGAAAATGAGCAGCAAGTTGGGTTGTGTGGTGGGGCTTAAGGAGACACGGGTGCAGGTTGGGTCATGGGGATCTGGGTTAGGGAAGCACATTCATAGGCTGGGTCGTGGGGAAGGGGGTTAGGGAGACGTGTATAAGCTGGGTTGTGGGGATGAGGGTGTGTGCAGGCAGACACATGTATAGGCTGGGTTGTGGGGATGGGGGCATGGAAGGCCTGCATGTAGACTGGGCCATGGGGGTGAGGGAGATCCATGTGTAGGCTGGGTTGTAGGAATGAGCATTAGCGATACTGACCATCTCTTTAGCCAAAAGCAGGCCCATACTTCCCACTGAAATACTTGTAAGTTTATTAAAATTGTTCTTCTTCATTTTAAATACTTATTGTTTTTCCTGCTTTTTGTGCACTACAAATAAATTACCGTATTTTTCGCTCCATAAGACGCACCTGACCATAAGATGCACCTAGTTTTTAGAGGAGGAAAACAAGAAAAAAAATATTCTGAATGAAACAGTGGATGTATGATTTTTGTGGTTCATGCTGTGGCCACAGACATGTGATTTGACTGTGAGTTTGGGGTAGTCCAATGCAAAAATCCTGAGAATCCATGTGGATCCATTCTTTGTAAGCACATTTTTGCGCCACTGCGGCCCCACGAAACAGTGGATGTGTGGGTTTTTTGGTGCAGGCTATAGCTATGGACATGCTATGTGATCTGGTGGTGAATTTGGGGTGACCCAATGCAAAAATCCTGAGGATCCATGGGCTTTTACCTCTCCCTTCCCAGGCAGCCTCCTTTATTGTTAGCGTCCCTTATCTCCCTCCCGATCGCTTGCCAATCATCTGCTCAGCGGCTTCATTTCAACACCCCCTTCCCTCTTTCTAAAAACAAAAAAAGCACAATCTGCTTTTCTCCCCTGGGCAATTCGGCTCCAGGGACCACGCATTCGCTCCATAAGACACACAGACATTTCCCCTTACTTTTTAGGAAAAAAGTGTGTCTTATGGAGTGATAAATACGGTATGCGCAGTGTGCATAGGAATTCGTTCATATTTTTTTCAAACTATAGTCTGGACCCGACAGTGTCTGAGGGTCAGTGAAATGGCCCCCTGTTTAAAAAGTTTGAGGACCCCTGCCCTTGACTGACGCAGAGGCATTTCAACTTTCTTAGCTTAAATCACTGAATTACATCACCAAGAAAAACAAATAAATGTTCCAGTTTATCATCCATATGTTTCCTCAACAAGCTACTAATTGATTACTATTATAAATAAAGCATATGGTCTATGAGCATAATCATACAAGCCCATGTGCTTTTTGCACTATGGATCTGGCCTGACTTTAAAAGCCACAGAACATTTGTGAAATTAAGCTATTATGGTTCTCTGTGCAGTAAGAAATTGTGCAAATAAACCACAAACAACTTACTATTTGAAATATTTGTGCTTAATTTTCCAGAAGCAAGTGTAGGTAAATTAGTGGATAGGTAAAAGAGGTAAAGGTAAAGAACCCCTGGATGGTTAAATCCAGTCAAAGGAGACTATGGGGTTGTAGCGCTCATCTTGCTTTCAGGCCAAGGGAGCCGGTGTTTGTCCGCAGACAGCTTTCCGGGTCATGTGGCCAGCAGGACAAAACCGTTTCTGGCGCAACTGAACACCATGATGGAAACCAGAGCGCACAGAAACACCGTTTACCTTCCCACCGCAGCGGTACCTATTTATCTACTTGCACTGGTATGCTTTTGAACTGTTGGGTTGGCAGGAGCTGGGAGAGAGCAACGGGAGCTCACCCCGTCGCGGGGATTCGAACCGCCGACCTTCTGATCGGCAAACCCAAGAGGCTCAGTGGTTTAGACCACAGTGCCACCCACGTCTCTATTAGTGGATAGAAGAGCAGCATACGTCTAAACTGTTTGCTTGGCAGTACCTATATATTCATAGTTTACACAATATTGCTGACCTATTGATGATATTCATAATACTTGGCTCATTTGCAAAGAAAAGCAGGCCTTAACTGGGTGGTTGCATTCAGACATCACAATGACTCGGTGTGGAAGAAATGACGCTACTCTTCCCCTTGCATGTGCCCCTCTTCTTCTCGAGGGTGGCCATGAAGACAGAGAACTTTCGCTTCTATTATTTATTAACTGCAGTTTGACATTATGTCCAAACCCTGAACTGTAATTAATTTTAATAAGCGTTTGTTGAAAGAAACCCACCACATAAATCAGTTTGCAGTTGGCTTGTTCCAACAAAATTCTGGTTAAGATTAATGCACTTGTCAGAGAGTTGTGGATTTGGTTTTAAAGAGCCTACGATGTATTGCATTTGATTCTTTTCAATTTAGATTTCTTTCTTTAAAAAACATATTTTTAAAAGCACATTTTATATGGTTGACAAATCAGGTGCAGGTTTTCTTAATCACAAATGTTTATCCACCCTTGCTCTGGACAGACAAGGCCTGGTAGTAGTAGTAGTAATAATAATAATAATAATAATAATAATAATAATGATAATAATAATAATAATTTATTTGTACCCCACCCATGGTATAAGGCAGGGGTCCTCAAATGTTTTCAGCAGGGGGCCAGTCCATTGTCCCTCAGACCTTGTGGGGGGCCGGTCTATATTTTTTTTGGGGGGGGAATGAACAAGGGACGATGAGCGGCGCATGAAAGGGGCTGCTTCAAATGGTGGCAACTCAAGAGGGGTGCTCAGCCAACCGCGGCTCCTGTGTCTTGCGAGTGGCAGGGGCAGGCAGTGGGACGATGAGCGGCGCACCAGCAAAGCCCAGCCCCCTTCCTCCTCTAGGCAGGGTGGGGAGAAGCCAAGAGGAGGGAGGGAGGAGGCGCCGCCACCATGTGAGGGAGAGGAAAAGAACATGTGCGCTGGCGATCCACGCGGCGATTCTCGGACCGTCGGCAGGCTGGGTTTAGAAGGCAATTGGGCCTGATCCGGACTGTAGACCTTAGTGTGCCGACCCATGGAGTTGTAGATCATGGTGTTTGTCTTTCCAGCTTTGAGAACAAGTCTCTTAGCTTGCATAAGGGCTTGCATAACTCACTTTTATTATTCATCTCTTCCTTTCCTTTGGTGATCCCTCGTAGCCGAGTAAGATTGTCTTCCGTAAACACGGTTTTAACAATGAGTCCGTAAGTGACTGTGGAGGCCAGTTCTGGATCCACACGTCCTTCCACAGTGGGGACATTGGTTTCTGGGGTGGGAGTTGATCACAGTGTGGATTCACCAAGTGTGCCTTCCTCTTCGCACGTTTCTCCCTTGCGTCCTGAGTTCGAGTGTCTTCAAAGCCCAGGACACCTTTGGTAAAGGCTGTGCTCCAACTGGAGCGCTCGCAGGCCAGTGTTTCCCAGTTGTCGGTGTTTATACTACATTTTTTTAGATTTGCCTTGTAGAATCTTTAAACCTCTTTTGTTGACCACCAACAAAACCGCTTACCATTTTAAAGTTTGGAATAGAGTAGTTGCTTTGGAAGACGATCATCAGGCATCCGCACAACATGACCAGTCCAACAAAGTTTGTGTTGAAGAATCATTGCCTCAACACTGGTGATCTTTGCTTCTTTCAGTTCGCCTGTTATTAGTTTACCTTCCAATACACTGGTATTAGTTCAGTAGCTATATGCATCTCTTAGCCCCCACAACACTGGGATATAATTTAAGAGTGTAGTAACATCAGCAGGTATCGAGGATATAACCAATACAATGTTAATACGAACAATAATTTCTGATCACAAAGGAAGCCCCACAGAAGCAGCACACATTATGAGCCTTCCATCTCTCTGAGCTAGCCAATTCCTTCCTATAAAGGCACTGTGGACTCCAGTATACCTGAAACATCAGCTCTTGTTGAATCAGTTTCAATTTTAAGAAACACTGCATATAGCTGCTGAAGCAACTTTTCATTGATTAGGATGAAATAGAACACACAAACTCTCTAGTCCATTTATCTTTAAGATCCTGAACATTGCATTTACAACGTTCCGATAAACAACTATTATGGGTTTAGTTTTCTGCAAAGATTATACCTTCCCTCCAGCAATATAAGAGATGCAGAGGCATCATAAATAGACACCAAAAGGTGCTGTAGTTGAAGATAGTGCCACTCAGTACTAGTGAGAAAGTGGAATCTAGTCTGCAGACTTGAAAATGGTGAAAAAATACCCATCTAATCCTTTTAAGTGGTCTAACATTTAAACCCTGCTACCAGCCACTACTTCCACAAAAAGGACTGCTTCTACATTTCAAATCTGGATTACTCCATGGAGTTAATTAGCATGAGCTTGTGGAGCAAAGTGTAACTGATGAGACATTATATTCTATGCCTCCCTAGCCATTGTCATTGCAGGTGGATATGGAGCCAGCTTGCTGTATAGGTTAGAGCAGGCTTCCTCAACCTTGGCCCTCCAGATGTTTTTGGCCTACAACTCCCATGATCCCTAGCTAGCAGGACCAGTGGTCAGGCATGATGGGAATTGTAGTCTCAAAACATCTGGAGGGCCGAGGTTGAAGAAGCCTGGGTTAGAGTGTTGGACCAGCATGGAAGGCATATTGAGAGTATATGGGTAACAGCAGTGACTTTACTGTGGGTGTCTGCTGTAGACCTCCAGGCCAGACTGAGGACTTGGATGATGCCTTCCTACAGCAGATTAGAGTAGTCATGGGAGACTTCACCTTCCCCAATAACTACTATCTATTGGAATTCAAAATCTGCCAAAAATATTAGGTCCAACAAATTCCTCCATTGCCTTGCTGACAATTTCATTTCCCATAAGGTGGAAGAAGCCACAAGGGCATTGTCTATCAGGGACCAGGTCCTCACCAACAGGGAGGACTAATCGATGAAGCAGACATTAGGGCTGGGCGATATCTGGTTTTCAATACCATGATATATCACCAGGTAAGCATCATGATATATTGATATATCATGATATCTGAAATAAGGAAGGAACTATGTAGAGGTGAACAGGATAATGTCCTGGCAACTGCTATTACTTAGGGGTCTAAAACAGCAGTCACAGATTATTTCTATTCACTATGACTCATTGCCATACTTTGTATTTTCCTGAATTTGATAGCCAAGCCCAAAACCAAAACTCCTATTTGGATGCATTTTGACTTGCCTGCTGATGGAAATGACTGTGTGGTGATTGCTGACATAATGATTTATCCATTTTAGACTCCTCCTTAGTAGCAGTTGCCAGGACATTAGCCTGTTCGCCTCTTCTTACTTGCTTCCTTATTTCAGACATTGTGGTAGATTGGATTGTTTAGCTGGTGATATATTGTGATGTATAACTGGGGATAACATTACGATGTTTAGCTGGGGATATATCACAATTTTGAAAACCAGATATTGCCTAGCCCTCACACACATCGTGATTCATGATATATTGCCAACTCTAATATTATGAAACAGTTATCATGATGTGAGCTTCAAACCGGGTTTGGATGATATATCGATATATCGCCCAGCCCTAGCAGACATACTGGGAACTTTGGAAGGAAGTGAGCGTGTCCTACTGGTTTTCATGATACAGAGGCAAGGGAAAGCTGATTGTGGTAAGAAATGCACTCTGGACTTTAAGAAGGCTGATTTCAAAAAGCTTAAGGAACTACTAGATGAGGTCCCATGGTGAGAAATACTCAGAGAAGGGAGTCCAAGATGGATGGGACTTTCTTAAAGGTGAAATATACTGAAGGCACAAATGCAGACAATTCCAACAAGGAAGAAAAGTGGGGAGGCATAAGGAGCTTGCAGGTGAGCTGAGATTTGAGAAGGGCATGTATAAGAAAAAGAAGAAAAAGGGAAATCACAAAGGAGGAGTATACACAAGTAGCCAACAGTTGCAAGGAGAAGCTTAGGTGAGCTAAAGCTCAGAATGAGTTGAGGCTTGCAAGGCAGGTTAAAAATAACCTTGGCTATCTTCAAAGCAAGACAAAGAACAAGCAAGTCGTATGTCCTCTGGGTGGAGAAGATGGAGAGACGCTATTGGGTGACAGAGAGAAGATGGAATGGCTGAACACCTACTCTGACTCCGTCTTTACCCAAAAGGAAAGCAGGGTCAGCCTGGTAACAACAGAACAATCAATTCAATGAAGGAGCTGCAGCCCAAGATAGGAAAAGAAGCGGTAAGGGAACACCTAGCTACTTTAAATGAATTCAGATCTCCAGTGCCTGATGAGCTGCACCCAAGGGTTCCAAAGGACCTTGCTGATGTAATCTCAGAGCCTTGGGGAACAGGTGAGGACCCTGCAGACTGGAGGGGGGCAAATGTTTTCCCCATCTTCAAACAGGAGGAAAAGGAAGTTCCAGGTAACTACCGACTGGTGAGCTTGACATCGATACCAGGAAAGGTCCAAGAAACAGATAATTAAATGGTAAGTCTCTGAGCACTTGCAAAAAGGGTGCTGTAATTGCTAAGACCCAGCATGGGTTTCTCAAAAACAAGTCATGCCAGATAAATCTCTCTTTTTTAATAGTGTTACAAGTTCGGTGGATCAGGGAATTGATATGGGCCTAGCGTATCTTGATTTCAGTAAGGCTTTTTGACAAAGAAGTCCCCCATGACAGTTTTTATGAGAATCTGGTAAAATGTGGGCTAGACGAGGTAAATGTTTCGTGCATCTGTACCTGGTTGTCTGACTTGAACCTAAAGAGTGCTCACTAATGGTTCTTCAGCATCCTGGAAGAAAGTGACAATTGGGGTGCTACAGGGTTCTGTCTTGGGCCCATTGTTGTTCAACATTTTTATAAACAACTTGGATGAAGGAATTGAGGGGATGCTCATCAAATTTGCAGATGATACCCTACTGGGAGGGGTAGCTAATGCTTCAGAAGGCAGAATCGGGATTCAAGATGACCTTCACAGATTGGAAAACTGGGCCCAAACTAACAAACTGAATTTCAGAAGGGACAAATGTTAGGTTTTGCACTTAGAACCTGGGAAAAACCAGCTGCACAAATGTAACAACTAGATTGCCAGTAGCACATGTGAAAAGGAACTGGCATCTTAATAGACCACTGGCTTAGAACCTAAGTCAACAGTGCAGCGGTGCCGACTTGAGCTCCAGACTGTGGGTGCTCTGTGCGTGCGTGCCCCAAAAGGTAAAGGTAAAGGGACCCCTGACCATTAGGTCCAGTCGTGACCAACTCTGAGGTTGCGGCGCTCATCTCGCTTTACTGGCCGAGGGAGCTGGCGTACAGCTTTCGGGTCATGTGGTCAGCATTAGTGAGCCGCTTCTGGCGAACCACAGCAGTGCACGGAAACGCCGTTTACCTTCCTGCCAGAGCGGTACCTATTTATCTACTTGCACTTGGATGTGCTTTCGAACTGCCAGGTTGGCAGGAGCAGGGACCGAGCAACGGGAGCTCACCCCATCGTGGGGATTCGAACCGCTGACCTTCTGGTCGGCAAGTCCTAGGCTCTGTGGTTTAAACCTCAGCGCCACCTGTGCCCCATGTGTGTGCCCCATGCCATGATGTAATGACATGCCAAGCCATGATGTCACATCACTACGTAATGATGTTGCGAACCAGGGCATGCATGCGCTCTAGCAGCAACTGGGCTGGGGCTTGGGTCTCCACCACAGCACCTGTATTGGGACCTGCTGCAGCTACGGACACACCCCAGAAGCACGTCAGCAGCAGCAGCAGCAGCCCCCAACAGAGGGCCTGCAACAGAAACTGGGCTGAGGCTTGCGTGCTCCGCCAGAGCGCGAGAGGAAAGGCGGCAGCCGGTGGCAGCAGTGTGCAGCAGCGGAAGGCAGAGGCATTTTCAGCTCATGGTCAATGATCTTCCATGAGTCATTGACCTGCAATAGGTCGGTGAGCAAGCCAGGACACATGCGCCTGACATGCCTGCTTGCTAAGCAAAATAGTGTTTGTTTCTTTTCCTTTTTGCCTGGTGCAGAAGTTCAGTTTGCTTCCCGACCGATACTCTGAGCTCTAAGCACCCTTTGAAGTAGGCAGACAGTGGCAGGTCAGCACTTTATTGACCAGGGGCTGCCAGGCTTGTAGCTGACCAGTGAGACATGATGATCTCTCCCATCCGTAGTACTCGTACCTTATGCCAATCAGGTTGAGCTCATAGCTCATGAAGAAAGCGAGCAATGCATTTGGCAACAGGTTAGCCTGCCAGTCAAAGCCATTTCTGGGGAGTGGCCGCTGTTGCATGATGACAGCTTCCTGAAGCCAGCCGGCGTTTGTCTGCAGACAGTTTTTCCGGGTCATGTGGCCGGCATGACTAAGCTGCTTCTGGTGAAACCAGAGCAGCGCACAGAAATGCTGTTTACCTTCCCGCCGGAGCGGTACCTATTTATCTACTTGCACTTTGACATGCTTTTGAACTGCTAGGTTGGCAGGAGCAGGGACCGAGCAACGGGAGCTCACCCCGTCGTGGGGATTTGAACCGCCAACCTTCCAGTCGGCAAGCCCTAGGCTCAGTGGTTTAGACCACAGCACAACCCGCATCCCACTACTCTTCATTAAAGGTAAAGGTACCCCTGACCGTTAGGTCAGGTCACGGACGACTCTGGGGTTGCGTGCACATCTCACTCTATAGGCCAAGGGAGCTGGCATTTGTTCGCAGACAGCTTCTGGGTCATGTGGCCAGCAGGACTAAGCCGTTTCTGGCGAACCAGAGCAGCACACAGAAACGCCGTTTACCTTCCCACCGGAGTGCTACCTATTTATCTACTTGCACTTGATGTGCTTTTGAACTGCTAGGTAGGCAGGAGCTGGGACTGAGCAACGGGAGCTCATGCCGCTGCGGGGATTCAAACCGCTGACCTTCTAATCAGCAAACTCTAGGCTCTGTGGTTTAGACCACAGCGCCACCCGTGTCTTCATTACAACAGTGTACTGTATTTTTCGCTCTATAAGATGCACCAGACCATAAGACGCACCTAGTTTTTGGAGGAGGAAATCAAGAAAAAAATATATTCTGAATCCTAGAAGCCAGAACAGCAAGAGGGATAGCCTCTTACTGTTCTGGCTTCTGGGGTAGCTGTGCAAAGCCTCTTCAGAGCAGCGGGATGAAGGCTCCCCCAAGAGCCACGTTCCCATTAAAGAGCTCGCGGAGGGCAGCCTTTCTCCCTCCTTGGGGAAAAGCCCCCAAGAGCCGCACACGCGCTCCACGCGGCTCTTTAAAGGGAGCGCTGAGCAGAGCCTCCCGCCTGCATTCACTCCATAAGACGCACAAACATTTCCCCTTCCTTTTTAGGAGGGGAAAAGTGCATCTTATAGAGTGAAAAATACGGCAATTACTTCCTAAGCCCTAGAAATGATTCAGCTTGAAACAGGAGGTCAGTTCAACACATCACATGCAATCAACATGAAAAGTACTTGGCGTGGATTGGAGAGGGTTTGGGGGGACGACAAAGAAGAGGCAAGGATCTCCTTGCAGCAAGAAACTCCTTTGCTGTCTTGTGCTATTCCCCCCCCCCCAACCTCTCCAATGCTGCAGGTTTTACTATATACTGATACACGCAGTAATACTGATGCAGCCCTGCCAAGATGAGCTTCACTGCACTCACTCAGCTGGACCAGTTACCAAGTAAGCTGAAGTGACTGTGCCTGAAAGTGATAATTGCTGACCTCTATAGAAATGTTGTGTTGCCAGTATCTGTATTCACAGAATAATAGAATCTTAGAGCTGGAAGGGACCCAAGGGTCATCCAGTCCAACCCCCTGCACTGTAAGAATCTCAGCTAAAGCATTCCGGACAGATGGCCATGAAAACCTCGAAGGAACCTCTGCTTGAAAACCTCAAAGGAAGGAGAGTCTACAACCTCCCAAGGGAGACTGTTCTGCTGTCAAACAGCTCTTACTGTTCAGGTGAAGCCTATTGGGGGATGGTGGTAAAGAAGTATACATAGCATGGACGTTTGCTTTAATGTTTCCAAAATGGCTGCTTCTTCATCTCGTGTTTTGCAAGGTAGGGCTTACCTCCCACAAATCACTGCCAAGTTGTCTTTCTTTTGCTCTTCCTGGATTTTAACCAACTCAGATCCTCTATTAGCTGTATTTGTTCAGAAAGCATTTTGTCTAGAAGCAAACTTTGTGTTCAGCCTGCTTATGAAAGGCTTTTCATCCTCAAGAATGTGGTGCATGATGCAACAATGCAGATTTCAGAGTTTTTTGACAGAAGTAGGCCCTCATAAAACCACATTCTTTTTGAGGATGAAAAGGGCATCAAACTCTGCCAGGAGAAGTTCATATTTGTGCTTGTGGTCCTCTTCAGCAAAGTAAAAGATCCACAAACTTCTTATAATAGACTTGCACTATTCCTTCCTCCTTGTGGAGTCTTGTGGCCTGGCAAAGGCAAGCAAATGTTTCTTTCCAGGCAGGCCTTGATACAGAATTATTAAAAGTTAAAAAGATTTCTAGTTTAGGAAACTCTGTCATTTTGTTTTGTTAGGAATTTGTGGGTTTAAAACTTGACTTCTGACACTACGTCAAAGAAGTCTTCGAGGACAAACATATCTGGAAGCTAGCAAGAACTTGATTGATTCTTATCAGAAACAGACAAACAGGAACTCCACTTTTTTTAGGCAGCATCAACAGAAGTCAAATGTCTCGATCAAGGGAAGTACCGTATTTTTCGCGCTATAAGACGCCCCAGACCACAAGACGCACCTAGTTTTTGGAGGAGGAAAACAAGAAAAAAAATATTCTGAATCTCAGAAGCCAGAACAGCAAGAGGGATCGCTGTGCAGTGAAAGCAGCAATCCCTCTTGCTGTTTTGGCTTCTGTGATAGCTGCGCAGCCTGCATTCGCTCCGTAAAACGTACACACATTTCCCCTTACTTTTTAGAAGGGAAAAAGTGAGTCTTATAGAGCAAAAAATACGGTAATAGTACCACTCTATTCTGCCTTGGTCAGACCAACCTGGAGTACTCTATTTACTTCTGAGCACCACAATTTAAGAAGGATGTTGACAAGCTGCAATGTAGAGGAGGGTGACAAAGACGATCAAGGGTCTGGAAACCAAGCCTTATGAGGAACAGTTGAAGGAACTGAGTAGGTTTAGCCTGGAAAAGAGGAGACTGGGAGGAGATATGATAGCCATCTTCAAGTATCTAAAGGGCTGTCACATGGAAGAGGGGACAAGCTCTGGAAGGTAGGACTCGAACCAATGACTTCAAGCTACAAGAAAATAATAGTACTGCTCTATTCTGCTTTGGTTAGACCACACCTGGAGTACTGTGTCCAGTTCTGGGTGCCACAATTTAAGAAAGATATTGACAAGCTGGAACGAGTACAGAGCAGGGCAAGCAAGATGATCAAGGGTCTGGTAGCCAAGCCTTATGAGGAACGGTTGAGGGAGTTGGGTGTGTTTATCTTGGAGAAGAGGAGATATGATAGCCATCTTCAAATATCTCAAGGGCTGTCACATGGAAGATGAAGCAAGCTTGTTTTCTCCTGCTCTGAAGGGTAGGACCTGAGCCAATGGCTTCAAGTTACAAGAAAGAAGATTCCGACTAAACGTCAGGAAGAACTTTCTGACAGTAAGAGCTGATGGACAATGGAATGGCCTCCTTTGGAAGGTGGTGGACTCTCTTTCCTTGAAGGTTTTAAAGCAGAGTTTTCATGGTTACCTGCCATGGATGCTTTAGCTATGATTCCTGCATTGCAGGGGGTTGGACTAGATGCCCCTTGGGGTTGCTTCCAACCCTACGATTCCATGACCAGAGGTGCTTACCCAGCTGTCACTATCTTCCGATGAGATTCAACCACATGCCAGCAAATTTGGGTAGTGCAATTAAAGTGGATTCAATGCACTTTCACAACAATCCCATCATCTTTCTCTCCCAAGTCAGACATTTATATTTTTTGAAATAGAAAAAGGGAAAGTGATATGATAACGATGCAATAGGAAGTGTGGGATAACAGTTAATGCAATGTCACCTACTCTCCCTGCCCCAAAAAATCTGGATGAATGCTCAATAGCCAGGTTGTGCGGCTGACCTAAGTACAATGCTACTTACTGACTGAACTATATCTCAGTTGCATCCACATAACATAGACACAAGCCAGTGACAAACCTTGGGATCTCAAATTTCAGCAGTGCCCCATGCGGTGCAAAAAGGGGACGCAGGTGGCGCTGTGGGTTAAACCACAGAGCCTGGGGCTTGCCGATCAGAAGGTCGGCTGTTCAAATCCCTGCGACGGGGTGAGATCCCATTGCTCAGTCCCTGCTCCTGCCAACCTAGCAGTTCGAAAGCACGTCAAAGTGCAAGTAGATAAATAGGTACCGCTCCGGCGGGAAGGTAAACGGCATTTCCATGCGCTGCTCTGGTTCGCCAGAAGCGGCTTAGTCATGCTGGCCATATGACCGGGAAAAACTGTCTGTGGACAAACGCCGGCTCCCTCGGCCAGTAAAGCGAGATGAGCGCCACAACCCCAGAGTCGTCCACGACTGGACCTAATGGTCAGGGGTCCCTTTACCTTTACCTCTTGCACTCCATTCTAAAACATAGTTGCAACATCCCTTACGCTTCATGGCCAGTGCAACCAAACTGGCTGCACTGCCTTAAATCCACCTCTGCACAAGCCACTAGGAATCCCACAGAGGCAACAGTGGAGGAAGCCGCTCAGGCACCTGGGGCGGCGTGCCCAAGGGCAGAGCACATCGCGAAGCCTCCAGAGTCTGCCTGCCTCCTCTCACTCAGCTGCCCTACAGCTGGGGTGGGGGAGCAATGGGTGGACCATTTGGGCAGCATGGAAACTTGACGCGCCCAAGCCACTACGTCTCTCCCTGGAGTGCCGCCCGACATTTTGTCACACACACTCCAGTGGTGACACCTGGGGCAGTCTCACTTACCGCACCCCGTTCCTGCGCCCCTGCACAGAGGCCTCACACAAGAAAGAGCTAATGGAAGAAGAAGAAGAAGAAGAAGAAGAAGAAGAAGAGGAGGAGGAGTAGGAGTAGTAGTTTGGATTTGATATCCCGCTTTATCACTCCCCTTCAGGAGTCTCAAAGCGGCTAACATTCTCCTTTCCCTTCCTCCCCCACAACAAACACTCTGTGAGGTGAGTGGGGCTGAGAGACTTCAGAGAAGTGTGACTGGCCCAAGGTCACCCAGCAGCTGCAGGTGGAGGAGCGGAGACGCGAACCCGGTTCACCAGATTACGAGTCCACCGCTCTTAACCACTACACCACACTGGAAGGCAAAGCACTGCAAATCTGTAGTCCTATACTGTATGAACACAGTAGGACTTACATCTGAGTAAAATGCATAGGACTGTTAGTAACCACAGCATGATTAATCAATACGTATCAATTAATCAATACGTGATTAATCAGTGGAACGTGTGCACGGCATGACAGCTAGGATGAACAAGGGTCTAAAATCCAAGCTTTATGATGAGGAATGGTTGAAGGAGCTGGGTATGCTTAGCCTGGAAAAGAGGAGACTGAGAGGAGATATGACAGCCATCTTCAAATATATTAAGGGCTGTCACATGGAAGATGGAGCAAGTTTGTTTTCTAGGACTTGAACCAATGGATAAAAGTTACAAGAAAGGAGATTCTGACTAAACATACGGAAAAACTTTGTGACAGTAATAGCTGTTCAACAGTGGACTAGATGAGGGTTTGGATTAGATGACCTTTGGGGTCCATTCCAACTCTGCAATTCTCTGATTCTGTGATTCTGCAGTGTACCAGAGCAGTGTGGCCAAAATACCTTAGCAGTGCTTCAGAGGTGGCTAGAAAATACTTTGTTGATCATGGATAACAAAGTGAATTGGAAAGCCTAATAAGAAGCTCCTTCATGGATCACTGCCTTGCCATGGCAAAGGGGCTTGAATAACTCAGAGAAGCTATGAGCTGTGCCGTGCAGGGCCACCCAAGATGGACAGGTCATAGTGGAGAGTTTTGACCAAACGTGATCCACCTGGAGGAGGAACCGGCAAGCCACTCCAGTATCCTTGCCAAGAAAACTCCATGGACAAAGACAACAGGCATATAAAAGTTATGACGCTGGAAGATGAGCCCCTCAGGTCGGAAGGCGTCCAACATGCTACTGGGGAAGAGCGGAGGGCAAGTACAAGTAGATCCAGAGCTGATGAAGCGGCTGGGCCAAAGCCGAAAGGATGCTCAGTTTCGGATATGCCTGGAAGTGAAAGGAAAGTCCAATGCTGTAAAGAAAAATATTGCATAGGAACCTGGAATGTAAGATCCATGAACCAGGGTAAGGTGGATGTGATCAAAAATTAGATGACAAGAATAAATATTGACATCCTGGGCATCAGTGAACTAAAATGGAAGGGAATGGGCAAATTCAGTTTGGATGATCATCAAATCTACTACTCTGGGCAAGACTCCCATAGAAGAAATGGAGTGGCCCTCATAGTCAACAAGAGAGTGGCAAAAGCTGTACTGGGATGCAATCTCAAAAATGATAGAATGATCTCAATACGAATCCAAGGCAGACCTTTTAACATCACAGTTATCCAAGTTTATGCACCAACTACCGGTGCTGAAGAAACTGAAATTGACCAATTCTATGAAGACTTACAACATAAAAGGAACAACTGGCAAGTTTGGCCTTGGAGTTCAAAACGAAGCAGGGCAAAGGCTAATAGAGTTCTGCCAAGAGAACAAGCTGGTCATCACAAACACTCTTTTCCAACAACACAAGAGACGACTCTACACATGGACATCACCAGATGGGCAGCATCGAAATCAGATTGATTATATTCTCTGCAGCCAAAGATGGAGAAGCTCTATACAGTCAGCAAAAACAAGATCTGGAGCTGACTGTGGCTCAGATCATCAGCTTCTTATAGCAAAATTCAAGCTTAAACTGAAGAAAGTAGGAAAAACCACTGGGCCAGGAAGATACAATCTAAGTCAAATCCCTTATGAATACACAGTGGAAGTGAGGAACAGGTTTAAGGATTTAGATTTGGTGGACAGAGTGCCTGAAGAACTATGGATGGAGGCTCGCAACATTATACAGGAGGCAGCAACAAAAACCATCCCAATGAAAAGGAAATGCAAGAAAGCAAAGTGGCTGTCCAACGAGGCCTTACAAATAGCGGAGGAGAGAAGGCAAGCAAAATGCGAGGGAGATAGTGAAAGATACAGGAAATTGAATGCAGATTTCCAAAAAATAGCAAAGATTTTGTGCAAAGATTACCATAAAAAAGGACAAAAGTGGTAAGGACCTAACAGAAGCAGAAGACATCGAGAAGAGGTGGCAAGAATACACAGACGAATTATACCAGAAAGATATGGATGTCTCGTACACCCCAGGTAGTGTAGTTGCTGACCTTGAGCCAGACATCCTGGAAAGTGAAGTCAAATGGGCCTTAGAAAGCACTGCAAATAACAAGGCCAGTGGAAGTGATGGTATTCCAGCTGAACTATTTAAAATCTTAAAGATGTTGTTGTTAAGGTGCTACACTCAATATGCCAGCAAGTTTGGAAAACTCAGCAGTGGCCAGAGGATTGGAGAAGATCAGTCTACATTGCAATCCCAAAGAAGGGCAGTGCCAAAGAATGCTCCAACTACCGCACAATTGCACTCATTTCACACGCTAGCAAGGTTATGCTTAAAATTCTACAAGGCAGGCTTAAGCAGTATGTGGACCGAGAACTCCCAGAAGTGCAAGCTGGATTTCGAAGGGGCAGAGGAACCAGAGACCAAATTGCAAACATGCGCTGGATTATAGAGAAAGCTAGAGAGATCCAGAAAAACATCTGCTTCTGCTTCATTGACTATGCAAAAGCCTTTGACTGTGTCGACCACAGCAAACTTCTTAATGAGGGTGAAAGAGGAGAGTGCAAAATATGGTCTGAAGCTCAACATCAAAAAAACTAAGATCATGGCCACTGGTCTCATCACCTCCTGGCAAATTGAAGGGGAAGAAATGGAGGCAGTGAGAGATTTTACCTTCTTGGGCTCCATGATTACTGCAGATGGTGACAGCAGTCACGAAATTAAAAGACGGCTGCTTTTTGGGAGAAAAGCAAACCTAGACAGCATCTTAAAAAGCAGAGACATCACCTTGCCGACAAAAATCCATATAGTTAAAACTATGGTTTTTCCAGTGGTGATGTATGGAAGTGAGAGCTGGACTATAAAGAAGGCTGATCGCCGAAGAATGGATGCTTTTGAATTCTGGTGCTGGAGGAGACTCTTGAGAGTCCTGTGACTGCTGCAGAAGAAATAGATCAACAAAATGGAAGGAACATTTAAATTACCACACCTTTACCTGGTAGATCTTGGAAAACACTTGTTCCAGATGAACTCACTACTGACAACATGACCCAATTTATGGCAGCAGGTCATTCTGCAGCTTAAAACTTTAGCCATATTCTCACTAGTCATCACTACCCTCAAGCAAACTGGGAGGCAGCGAGAGCAGTATAGGCAGTAAAGATAATCTTGAGACAGTATGAACCACATATTGTCTTGGAGATAGGAAGTGTAACATATTGCTCATTTACGTTATAGTCGTCTCCACTGACAGCAATTCTGCTGAACTATTATAGCTATGGCTAGATAAATTTGAACACCCATTCCAACCCTAGAGAATTTCACTGCTTTAGTGGCCTGATCTGCAAAAAAGTTGCTTGTTCAGACTATGAAGCTATAACTTGTGCAATTCATTGAGAGAACTATTGCATTTAGAGCCTTGAGAGAGTTTTGTCCTTGAGACTTTGAGATGGGTAAATGATTACCTGGACTACCAAATGTTGCACAAGTGCTGATTTATTTGTTTGTTCTTTACACAAAAGGCAGTACAGCAAATGTATGAATAGTGTCATTTTATAGTTAGTGCGCTGTGGGTTAAACCACAGAGCCTAGGACTTGCTCATCAGAAGGTCGGCGGTTCGAATCCCCGTGATGGGGTGAGCTCCCGTTGCTCGGTCCCTGCTCCTGCCCACCTAGCAGTTCAAAAGCACGTCAAAGTGCAAGTAGATAAATAGGTATCGCTCCGGCGAGAAGGTAAATGGTGTTTCCGTGCGCTGCTCTGGTTCGCCAGAAGCTGCTTAGTCATGCTGGCCACATGACCCGGAAGCTCTACGTCAGCTCCCTCGGCCAACAAAGCGAGAGGAGCACCTCAACCCCAGAGTCGGCCACGACTGGACCTAATGGTCAGGGGTCCCTTTACCTTTACCTTAGGTGGCACTGGACTTAGTTGTAAGAGTTGGGAGTTTCTTGTTGGAGAGAGGCATATTGCCTAGCTTCCTGGCTGGTGTGTCCTACAAGACTTCCATGACTAGAGTTGACATGTGTTCTCTTTTTTCAGGACATGCCTTCTTTTTCAGAGGTAATTTTTTTTGTCCAGGTGGATTTTTAAAATTTGCCAAAATGTCTCTGGTTATACTTTCTGGATGAGACATAGACATAACTGGTGGCTGAAGACTTGCTTTCCTCTTCTCTTCTCCTGCTCCCTTCAGCAATATATCACAGCTTCCACAGGGTTCCCTTTGCTGAAATCAGGCTTCAGATAAGCATTCTGCTA
The DNA here is from genome assembly GCA_034642415.1 of Podarcis siculus. Taxonomy (NCBI): domain Eukaryota; kingdom Metazoa; phylum Chordata; class Lepidosauria; order Squamata; family Lacertidae; genus Podarcis; species Podarcis siculus. The sequence goes on along the minus strand of JAXCMG010000044.1, from coordinate 493,789 downwards.
TGGCCAACAGAATAGTTTGTAGTCTGTGCTTGGTTGCAGTCTGCCCATGGTGCCCATAACAATCTATCCAGCTTGGCAGAGTGGCCATGGGCCACAAAAGTTGATCACCCATGATATGTGTGTTGGCTTATGCTGTAGAAACGTGCCTTTTTTGTTTCGTAAGTTCAGCCATGTATATAAAAATATGGAAGCACAAGTTGGGAAAACCACCAAGACCAAGAATGTATTATATTTTTCATTCTGTTATTTAAACTCAGAGTCGGGGCAGCTGACAATGGTAAGAACTGGGAGGGTGAAAGCTATGGGTGGGTATGAAGGCAAAGAGGTTTGTGTTTGTGTGTGTGTGTGTGTGTGTGTGTGTGTGTGTAGGGATCAAGGCCATGGAGGGTTTTGAAGGATAAGGAGCTTCTGCTGGCTCCTAGGACTGATAAGAAGAAAATACAGGTATTTAAGGAGAGGTGTTCTATGGTATGAGTAGTAAGAGACGTGAATGATTTTGACAGAAAATTTCTCAGTAGTAGAGGAGTGATAGTTACAGCTGGCATTTATGTAGTAATTTTGTGTCTGAAGCAGTTAACTTACATTGTTTTAGTGAAGCTTGTCTCTTTTTCTTTGGAGATCATTCATTGCTGAGTAAGATTGTTTTCTGTGCACAAAGTCTTAATGGTGTGTCCGTAGGTGACTGAGGAGGCCAGTTCTGGATCCACACGTCCTTCCACAGTGGGGACATAGGTTTCCGGATGGGAGTTGATCATGGTGAGGGTTTACCAAAAGTGCCTTCCTCTTAGCTCATTTCTCCCTTTCGTCCTGAGTTCAAGTATCTTCAAATTCCACAACACCCCTGGTAAAGGCTGTTCTCCAATTGGAGCGCTTGCAGGGAGTGTTTCCCAGCTGTCTGTGTTTATTCTACATTTTGTTAGATTTGCCTTGAGAGAGTCTTTAAACCTCTTTTGTTGACTACCACTCTTTCCATTTTTAAGTTCAGAATAGAGTAGTTACAGTACTTTGTAAGATGATAATCAGGCATCCGGACAACATGACCAGTCCAACGAAGTTGATGTTGAAGAATCACTGCTTCAACACTCATGATCCTTGCTTCTTCCAGTTCGCCTGTCTTCCCAAGTGATATTTAAAAAATTTTGGAGACACCATTGATGGAATCTTTCAAGGAGTTGGAGATGGCGTTTTTAAGTGGCCCATGTTTCACAAGCATACAGTAAGGTTGGTGGTACAATATCTTTGTAAACAAGCATTTTGGTTTCCCTGTGAATGTCCCGGTCCTCAAGCACTCTGCACTTCAGTCGGGAGAAAACCGCACTCACAGAGCTCAGGCAATGCTGGATTTTGGCATCAGTGTTGGCCCTTGTGGAAAGGTAACGGCCCAGGTAGGAGAAGTATCAACACTTTCCAACGTTACACCAACCTTACACTGCAGAGGGGTTGTTTTGTGTTTGTTGGTGCAGCACTTTGGTTTTTTTGGATGTTGAGTGATAGACCAAGCTTTCTGTAAGCTTCTGTGAAGATATTTAGGATGGAGTGGAGGGTGTCCTCTGAGAGTGCATACACCATGTTGTCAGCATACTGAAGCTCTATGACGGAAGTTATGGTAACCTTACTCTTTGCTTTCAGCCTACTCAGATTAAAGAGCATTCCATCTGTTCAATACATGATTTCTACTCCTGTGGGGAGTTAGCCTGTTGGTTTTTGGCAAGTTTTATTTGAAGGATTGAAAGCCGCTCATTAATGCTGGTAAGGACTTCTGACAAGAGCTTCACAAGATCATTTTTTATAGCAAAGCCTACTCCATGGATTTGACATTCTTGTTTAGGTAGACCTTTCCAGAAGAATGTGTAGCCTCCTTGTTCGTCCTTCAGTTGTCCCTGTCCTGCTCATCGAGTTTCTTGAAGCGCTGCAATATCGATGTTGAAACGTCACAACTCTCTTGCAACGATGGCAGTCCTCATTAGCTCATTAGCTGTGTTATCCAACAAAGTTCGTACATTCCATGTTCCAAAGTTCCATTATATTTTACGACCGCTGGGTGGTGACCCCACTGGGCGCGGTAATCCAGACAGGGGGGAAGGGAGACTATGTTTAGAGACACCTTTTCTGCTCACCTTTTTGGGGTGAGCAGAGTAGATCCTAAATAGGACTGCTCAGTCATGGATACAGCTGCTGAGCTACTCAAGTGCCTCTTTCCTGGAGTCAGAATGACTGAATCTGTATCCACTGCCCATGTGCTGGTACATGACTAGGGGCTTCCAGATTTCATGGTCCTGCCTTCATTACTATTTGCCAATCCCCATGGGACTTTTTTGGGTTTGGGGTGGGTTTTTGGAAGATGCCTTTGCGGGAATTTGTTTTATGTGTAAAGATCAGTGCATGTTGACCAACATACAGTCTTCACAGTAAGGCTCTATTCTGATAGCATGAGTATCACGGTAGATTCTTATCTGCTACAGCCTTCAGCCACCTTCACAGCTGTTGTAACATACCACTTGTTATCTTCCTCCTGTTCTGCCATTGAGGACTTGGATCATTCCTTGTCTAGCTCCTCCCATTTGACCTTACCACATTGAGTGACCCTGCTGGGTGTACAAGACTTCTGACGGCTTCACTCATAAGGATCATAGGAACATGTGAGGCCACTCACTACGACAAGGTGATGATCCAAACCCTGTAAGAAAAACCAGTTTTGTTCCCCTGTTGCAGAACTGGGGATGAGAGTGAGGTCACTTAGTGAGTTGTTGTCTGCCTGTGATGAGATCTAAATCAGAAATTGCCTATCTTCCTCTATGTTCTCGGAAGCATTGTTATTGCATGCTTAAATTAAGCCTCAATGGATTTTGAGGATGCTGGCTCTCCAAACGAAAACATTTGCTGAAAGAAAGCTGCTCTTAAATGCATGCCTCCATCTCTATGAAGGAAACCACTCAGACTCTCTGTCTCCATTTTGCAGGGTATGGATGAGAACTTCTATGTTTGGAGATAGTACGCCAACAAATATCAATTTCTGTTGGCGAGGGCTCTTGCCTGCATGCTCTGATTGTGGACTTCTCAGGGGCAAGTGATTGCACTGGTCACCATAGAAAACAAAAATGCTGGACTAGATAGATTCTTAGCCTGATCCTGTAGGCCTGTTGCTACATTCTTCTGGTAATAGGCAAAGGAGGTGCCTGCGATAACTCTATGCATTGCTATTTCCTTGAGTCGTGAGAAGCCCCAGTAGCTGGGACTCAAGGCAGCTCACAACATATTAAGAAATATACTTACTGAATATAGTGGACACTTGGGTTGCGAATGTGATTCGTGTGGGAGGCACGTTCGCAACCCACAGCATTCACAACCCGCAGAGCTGCGTCTCCGCGCGCGTGAGTTGCGATTCGGCGCTTCTGCGCATGCGCAAGTGCCAAAACCCGGGAGTAACCTGTTCTGGTACTTCCAGGTTCAGCGCGGTGCGCAATCCAAAAACGCACAACCTGAAGCATCTGTAACCCGAGGTATGACTGTACAAAGTAACACAAACTAGATAAACACAATACGTAGTTAAAATAATATGAAATACATTTAAAACCAGCATTAAAATAATGATTACCTTGATAGATGAGAGATACACTGAAGGAAGGAAACTTTTGTGCTTTCTAAAGATTTCTTTTATTAACACATCTAAAAAGCAGAGCAGCAGGTATCAAGAATACAACTCTGCAGCCTCATTAAGTGGCACCCCCAGTTTTAGCTGACTTCAGTGTGAAACTCCCAACTTTCTCTTCTGAAATCACCCGACAGTAGCACAAACCTGCCCTTTCCCTCAATGGAAAGGTCTTGCTTTCTATAAGCCTTCTCGGTACCTCATTCAATAACTTAGATGATGACAAGATGTTATTGTTGTTTAGTTGTTTAGTCGTGTCCGACTCTTTGTGGCCCCCTGGACCAGAGCACGCCAGGCCCTCCTGTCTTACACTGCCTCCCGCAGTTTGGTCAGACTCAGGTTTGTAGCTTTGAGAACACTGTCCCACCATCTCGTCCTCTGTCGTCCCCTTCTCCTTGTGCCCTCCATCTTTCCCAACATCAGGGTCTTTTCCAGGGAGTCTTCTCTTCTCCTGAGGTGGCCAAAGTCTGGGAGCCTCAGCTTCAGGATCTGTCCTTCCAGTGAGCACTCAGGGCTGATTTCCTTCAGAATGGAGAGGTTTGATCTTCTTGCAGTCCATGGGACTCTCAAGAGTCTCCTCCAGCACCAGAATTCAAAAGCATCAAGATAGGCTTGCCATATTTAAAAAAGTCCAATTCCTGACACCCCCAAAGTTGTTGAACTTTCTTGAGCTTTCTCTTTCTTTTTTTCACTTCAACTCCTTCCTTCCTTCCTTCCTTCCTTCCTTCCTTCCTTCCTTCCTTCC
>JAXCMG010000044.1:472049-489385 GCA_034642415.1 Podarcis siculus | reverse complement strand
TCCTTCCTTCCTTCCTTCCTTCCTTCCTTCCTTCCTTCCTTCCTTCCTTCCTTCCTTCCTTTCTCCCCGCCCAGGGGAAAGGGGGCAGTGGCGCAGCCTCCCTCCCAAAAACAAAGAATAAAAACACAACAATGCAGTGTCTCCAAGAGCAGATTCGTCTTTTTCTTCTAGCAGGGAAAGAAAGGGAGGTTCCTTGTTGAGGTCCCCCTCGCCCCTGCTTTGGGAGGGTGCGGACTGAGGAGGTAAGTTCCTTTGGATCTGCTCCCAAGCAAGTGGCCACAGGTGTCCTATTCCCTTTTAGCCAGGCTCCTCGCCTCCTGCTCTGCGTCCTGGAAAGGGGAGCGATTGCCTTCCTCGACAAGGTAATACAGCAGCTGTCGAGGGGGGAGGAAGGTGGGGGCAGAATAACTGAGTCGTCTTTATTTTCCTCTCTGGATGGCTGGCAGACTCTCGCCCTCCCCTCCTCCTTCTCAGCTGGGGCTGCTGTGCGTGGGGAGGCCGGAGCATGAGCATGCTTTGGGTCTCCCCCATGTAAGGGGGGGACACACCTTCCTCAGCCCAGTGGGGGAGGGAACCGGGTTACCATACATACGGGAAATTCCGGACATCTCTTTGAAATTCAAAATTTTCCCCCAGGACATCTGATTTCCTGGCACTTGCAGAATTTTCCAGACGTATGGCAAGCCTGTCACAAAACATCTCCTAACACATGGGTAGGCAAACTAAGGCCCGGGGGCCAGATCCGGCCCAATCGCCTTCTCAATCCGGCCCATGGACAGTCCGGGAATCAGTGTATTTTTACATGAGTAGAATGTGCCCTTTTATTTAAAATGCATCTCTGGTTATTTGTGGGTCTTGCCTGGTGTTTTTACATGAGTAAAATGTGTGCTTTTATTTAAAACACATCTCTGGGTTATTTGTGGGGCATAGGTATTTGTTCCTTTTTCCCCTTCAAAATATAGTCTGGCCCCCCACAAGGTCTGAGGGACAGTGGACCGGCCCCCTGCTGAAAAAGTTTGGTGACCCCTGTCCTAACAGATTCCACTGATGAAACGTCAAATCAACCATTTCTGGACTGTTAAATTCAATAAACAACAACAAAGGGATGTTCAGCCATCTGCCATAGCAATCTGAACGTCAGTTTTATTGGTCTTTCTGTTTCTGGGTTCTTGAGACAGCGCTTTGGCTTGTTACGGCAGAGCAAGGAGGAGAGTCAATCTTCCCATCTCATGCTTCCCTACCCATTTCCAATGAATGCTACGTGAGAGGAGAAAGCCTAAGAGATCAGGGATTGGGGAGATGGCTTGAGAGGGTAAACACAGATCCAAGCCTCTTTTCGGAGCAAAATTAATTATGTCAACTGGCAGAGGGCCGGGGTAAAGAATACCTGTGCTCCAGCAGTTGAATGAGGTACTAATGAGAGCTTCAAGTTTTGCTGTTGTTCATGACAGATTAGCATAGAACTTGGTTTCCCAAACTGTGGTCCATGAGTTTCATTCGGTGGCCCAAGGCCTGTCTGTGAACTTGTAACTGAAGATGAGAGACAATATATTAGTGGTACCTCTGGTTGTGAACGGGATCAGTTCTGTAGCCCTGTTTGCAACCTGAGAGGAACGCAACCCATGCCTGCGCATCTGCGCATGCACGGGTCGTGATTCACCGCTTCTGCATCATTTTGAGCGCATGCGCATGCGCGAGAGGCGAAACCCGGAAGTAACCCATTCCGTTACTTCCGGGTCGCCACGGGATGCTACCTGAAAAGATTTAACCTGAAGCATCTTTAACCCGAGGTATGACTGCTAAAGTGGTACCTCGGGTTAAGAACTTAATTCGCTCTGGAGGTCCGTTCTTAACCTGAAACTGTTCTTAACCTGAGGTACCACTTTAGCTAATGGGGCCTCCCGCTGCCACCGCACGATTTCTGTTCTCATCCTGAAGCTAAGTTCTTAACCCGAGGTACTATTTCTGGGTTAGCGGAGTCTGTAACCTGAAGTGTCTATAACTCGAGGTACCACTGCATGTGGTGTTGTGGGATGGGTAGTACCTCTGGTGGGGGCCATGTTGTGCTCCTTCTGGGATAATTTGTCCACCTTTGGTCCCCCACCCTGAACTCATCTCTCACCTGTGGCTCCTAGGAGCTGTCAGCGTGCGACAGCGGCCACACCCCAGAAACACAGGGACGTCGTGTGTTTTGCCTGCACCTGGGGCAGGGCAGGTGTTGCTCCCCTCCCCAGTGGACTGGGCAGCAGTCAGTCCCTTCACTGGCCAGTGTCTAATCAAGAGGGTCTCTCCTTGCAAACTAGCTCCATCTTGAGAGCAGAGATAAGGCAAAGAAGTGAGAAGCCAGGAGCACCGCCGTGTTGGCTCACCCTCCTGTCTTTGCAGCAAGGCAAACTGGGCAACACACATGGTTCCGGCCATGTGTGTATGGTTTCCTAACTCCCTTTTCTTCCCTCCCTCCTTGGTGGGCAGTGGCAACAGCAATGGCACCCTCCCTCTCCCTCCATCCCTCTTGGCCAGCCCAGGGAAGGCTCAGGTGTGTCTTCTCAGTGATGGCTCCGACTTGGTGGAATGCTCTGTCCCACAAGACCAGGGCCCTTCAGGATTTAACCTCCTTCCATCGGGCCTGTAAGACAGAGCTATTCTGCCTGGCCTTTAATTTGAATTCAGCCTGATCTTTTATTTCCATTCCCCTCCCCTTTTATGAAGATCATAAGACCCCACAGCTAATTCTCCCCTGGCCTCCTCGCTGGCCCAAGTAGGACCAATTCAGCCAGCTAGCCCTGGGGATTAGCTATTTGATTTTTGAATTTTATTGTTATTTATGTTTTTATACTGTATTTTATGCTGCTTTTATAAGTGTTTTAAATTTGTTGTTAGCCACCCTGAGCCCGGTTTTTGAACAGGGGAGGGCGGGGTATAAATAAAAGTTTCTAATTTATTTTTATTATTATTCACTGGTCATGAGGAGAAGGAGGCCTGGGCGCAACTTGCCACCCTGCAGCTCTGGCCTCGATGAGGGAGCCTGTTGTGGGGGTGCCCAGGACCATGGCTCCCCTCCCCATGCTATGCCACTGTGGGAATGGCTTCAACTGGCAGCTAAACCAGGTGAGGGGGGGCTGATGGCGTCTTGCACTCCTCCTTCCAGCAACTCCTGCAGCCAAACTGGTGCAAAACATATTGCTCTGCTTGTTAGAATTCCTGCTCTGTGATTGCAGTCATGGGGTTTTTGTCTTTCACATGATGTTATATGTTTTTACTCCACCGAGTGGGAAGTGACGGAGACAGGATGTTTGTGTTCCGTGAAGTGGGACTATTGTCCTTTGTTCTTTTTCTCTTTGCTGCCGGATGCTAGAGAGAGAGGGAGCCATCTTGCAGTGCTCCGTGTGTGTATATATGTAAATAAAGCACCGTATTTTTTGCCCTATAGGACACACTTTCCCCCCTCCAAAAATGAAGGGGAAATGTGTGTGAGTCCTATGGGGTGAGTGCAGGCTTTCGCTGAAGTCTGGAGAGCGAGAGGGGTCGGTGCGCACCGACCCCTCTCGCTCTCCAGGCTTCAGGAAGCTCTCCGCAAGCCTGGGGAGCCCAGCGCAAATTCGCGCAGCTCTCCCACGGCTTGCGGATAGCAGCCTGCATCCCGAAGCCTGGGGCGCGCTGCAGCGCGCCCCAGGCTTTGTGCAGATATCGGGCAGCCCCACAAGCTCGGGGGACAGTGGGGAGGCGCAGCGCTGCCATCCCGCTGTTCCCCGACCTGGTTTGGATTCCCCGACTTGGTTTGGGGGGGGAGGGGGGAAATCCCTTTATTTTCCCCCCAAAAAACTAGGTGCGTCCTATGGGCCGGTGTGCCCTATGGGGCGAAAAATACAGTAGATTAGCCAAAATGCTGAGTCGCTGAGATCTGTTACGCATGATGTGCAAAGTCTCTGCAGATCCCTAAGTGTGTTGATGTCTTTTGGCATCGGTTGCTGTGATGTTCGGGCTGAAGAAAGCTTTTGAAGCTCCCGAATGATCGACCAGGAGGGAGAGAACATGCCAGTCGGGCATGTGTCTCTGCCAGGGTCCTACTCGAGTGTAGGCTGAACTCCTGACACTGCTTTCCTTTGGACCACATCAGCGAGACTGAGGCGGGGGGGGGGTGTTGTCTGGGCAGCCCAGGACCTCCATGCACACTGCCCAGGCTTGCGCTCCAGAGAGGTCACTTTGGTGCTTTTAACACAGCAGTATGACTTCACCCCTGGAGGCGCACTCCATTGTCTCTCAAGGCAGACAGATGCCAAAGACAATAAAAGAAACAATTAAATGCAATTAAAAATCACAAAGTATCTACATGGTGCATTGCAGCTGCTATAGCAGCCAGAAAAGCCATTAAGCGTTCTGCCAAGACCAGCACTTTCCAAGTGGTCCATGCAGGGGGTGGAAGTGGGAACCGGATACACAAGAGAAATTGGAGAATGGGGGAAATAAATAGAAGTTGTATACTTCTTCCCTTTTCTTTGAACGGGGTTCCTCCTTCATGCTAGCACTTTCAATGATAACATTTAATACAATTGCATTTCTTTTTAAAAGCTGAAGGTTTCATTTCAGTTGACTTTAATCCTTTGATTAAAGCTTAATGTGGTTTAAACGCAGGAACTATGTGATTAGCACTGCTATGTTCAACGGTGCTTACTCCTAGAAAGCGACAAAAGACTGCAGTCATGCTAATCCCCCAAAACTGGGCATTGTGCCAAGTACTTCTGCTCTGTTTGCATGTTATGTTGCATCAACACAGCTGCCTGCAATTTTTGATTCTCCTTGGAGGCATGGCTTGTTAGACTATTCTGTTCCCCCTTAAGTACAGGCATGACCGTTGTGTGTCACATGCCTGTTTACACTCCAGCACAGCTTGCTGGGAACTTCTGTTTGTGTGTATAGCTTTTGCTTATGCTGCTTGCTTGGACACAAAAGGGAGAAGACATGTTTTTTCCTTTGTCCTGATGTGCGCTGAATAAACAGCCTGTAAATATGCTTTACACAGCCTCTCCCTGTCACTTCTGTTGCGTGTTAGCGTATTTTTCGCTCTATAAGACGCACCAGACCACAAGCGCACCTAGTTTTTGGAGGAGGAAAACAAGAAAAAAAATATTCTGAATCTCAGAAGCCAGAACAGCAAGAGGGATCGCTGTGCAGTGAAAGCAGCAATCCCTCTTGCTGTTCTGGCTTCTGGGATAGCTGCGCAGCCTGCATTCGCTCCATAAGACGCACACACATTCCCCCTTACTTTTTAGGAGGGAAAAAGTGAGTTATAGAGCAAAAAATACGGTAATTACTCTGCTAATTAGAGCGTGCTCCAGCTTCTGAAGGCTTCTGAAGCTGCGGGTCGCTGTTTCATGCTAAGCCAAGGACCGGAGATCGCCTGGCTACCTGCCGGTGGGCTTGAGCCAGCTGTGGGCTTGCCAATTGCCCCTGTTTGCTTGCAAGCATCCCAACATGGCTATGGGGGCTCACAAGATGAGTTCCTGCACTTCCACATTTATATCCCTGCTTGGCAATAACCATGGGATCATAGAATCTTGGAGTTGGGTCATCCAGTCCAACCCCCTGCAATGCAGGAATCTCAGCTAAAGCATCCATGACAGAAGGCCACCCAACCTCTCTTTAAAAACCTCCAGGAAAGGAGAGTCCACTACCTCTTGTGGAAGTCTCTTCCACTGCTGAACAGCTCTTACTGCCAGAAGGTTTTTTTGAATGTCTAAGCGGAATCTCCTTTCTTGCAACTTGAAGCCATTGGTTCGAGTTCAGAGCAGGAGAAAACAAGCACACTGCCTCCTCCATGTGACAACCCTTAAGATATTTGAAGGTGGCGTGGCAAGAGAAATTGATGGATTATGCAGAATTGGCGGAATTGACATACAAACTGTGAGACAAGGACAACTGTGACTTTAAAGAAGAATGGGAACTCTTTACAAACTACTTAAAAAACCCCCAAAATGAATTGGACTCCTTGGCAGGTTTTGAATAAACATACACAAATTTATTGATTGTCAACATAATAGACAGATAATTTAAGGATCTTTACAATTTTATAATATGTAGAGAATAACATGTGCTGAAAAATCAGAGAGAGGAGCTGAGGGAAGTCTTGGGGGGGGAATTGTGGGGGGGGGGTTAAGATGATATGCTTTGATACTTTGTTATGTTGAAATTCTTAATGAAAATTATTTTAAAAAAGAAAAAGATATTTGAAGGTAGCTATCATATCTCCACCCAGTCTCCTCTTTTCCAGGCTAAACATACCCATCTCCTTCAAGGGCTCCTCATAAGGCTTGGCTTCTAGACCCTTGATCATCTTGTGCATGTTCATCTTGTTCCTCTCCCCATAATTTGAGCACTACTTGAGCACACTGGGAGCCAGTGTGGTGTAGTGGTTAAGAGCAGTGGACTCGTAATCTGGGGAACCCGGTTTGCGTCTCCGCTCCTCCACACACAGCTGCTGGGTGACCTTGGGCCAGTCACACTTCTCTGAAGTCTCTCAGCCCCACTCACCTTGTGGGAGAGGAAGGGAAAGGAGATTGTTAGCCGCTTTGAGACTCCTTAAAGGGAGTGAAAGGCGGGATATCAAATCCAAACTCCTCCTCCTCCTCCTCCTCCTCCTCCTCCTCCTCCTCCTCCTCCTCTTCTTCTTCTTCTTCTTCTTCTTCTTCTTCTTCTTTTCACCTGATTTTGCCTATGAGACTTAGAGCTTTCAGACCCCTCAAACTAGGAACAATACGAAAGTATACCCTGTACCCTATTGAAAGTATACCCTATTGAGAATTCCCCAACTCCCTTTGCTTCCCTATATGCAGCCAGTTGAGAAGACAGATGGTGCATACCAGGGTGCAAGGCTGCAAGCTAGGACTCGATTCCCTTAAATTTCTGCTAGCTCATGACTAAGAGGTGGTGCTTATGTATTCCTTATGGGCGCCTTACGGGGTCCTCGCCACAGGATCACATTCACCCAGTGCTTTACCAGCTGCACTGGCTCCAGGTGGAGTACAGGGTCAGGTTTAAGGTGCTGGTTTTGACCTTTGAAGCCCTATGCGGCCGAGGACCCTCGTACCTACGGGACAGCCTCTCCTGGTATGTCCCACGGAGAACCTTAAGGTCCACAAATGACAATGTTTTGGAGGTCCCAGGTCGCAAGGTGGTTAGATTGGTTTCAGCTAGGGCCAGGGCCTTTTCAGCACTGGCCCCGACATGGTGGAACGCTCTGTCACAAGAGACCAGGGCCCTGCGGGACTTGACATCTTTCGGCAGGGCCTGCAAGACAGAGCTGTTCCGCCCGGCCTTTGGGTCGGACTCAGTCTGACCCTTATGTTTCCCTCCCCTTATGGTTTTGACTTTTAAAATGAGGCTGCCTTTTAAAATTGCAATTTAACCTGTATTTTAAATTGTTTTTTTGTTTTTTTTCTTATTATGTTTTTACTGAAATTTTATTGGTGTTAGCCTCCCTGAGCCCGACTTTGGCCGGGGAGGGCAGGGTATAAATACAATTTATTATTATTATTATTATTATTATTATTATTCAACAGACCTGTCTGGGTATTGAGGTGCTGGGCTTGGTTCATTTACCTCCCTGTTACCTGGATTAGAACCTGATTCCCCCCCCCCCTGCTTTAACTATCAAGACTTCATAGAAATTGAAATTTCATTTTTCATTTGAACCCTGGCCATTACCTCACATCACAGTTCCCACAATTGCCTGGGAAGAAGGAATGTCCTTTTAAAGCTATGCAAATATATTCTCTGGTTTTTGGATGGGTTTATTGCTTTGCTTGATGTATCGTGCTTTAAGAGTGACTCACTCTAAACATTTGCCTTGGGGTCGAAACAATGGCTTGGTTGCCACAGGTGTCCGGGACTGAATAAACCACCGTATTTTTTGCTCTATAAGACTCACTTTTTCCCTCCTAAAAAGTAAGGGAAAATGTGTGTGCGTCTTATGGAGCGAATGCAGGCTGCACAGCTATCCCAGAAGCCAGAACAGCAAGAGGGATTGCTGCTTTCACTGCGCAGTGATCTCTCTGGCTTCTGAGATTCAGAATATTTTTTTTCTTGTTTTCCTCCTCCAAAAACTAGGTGCGTCTTGTGGTCTGGTGCGTCTTATAGAGCGAAAAATACGGTAATTATTTGGCTGGTTTTCAGCAATTAACCTGCTTGCATGTCTCTGTAATTTCCTCCTCTTTCCTTTCCAGGTGGCCACTGTCTGGATCTGGGCCGCAGCGTGATCTGCAAATGCCGTCAGGGTTTTGCTGGCCCTCACTGCGAATTGAACATAGATGATTGCGCAGGAAACCCTTGTGCTAACGGAGGCACGTGCATCGACGGCCCCAACAGCTACACCTGCTCCTGCACCCTGGGCTATGGCGGAAAGGACTGTGGTACCCGCATGGACGCTTGTGGCTCCAACCCTTGCCTGAATAGTGGCACCTGCTACACCCACTTCTCGGGCCACGTCTGCGAGTGTTCATCCGGCTACATGGGCTCCAGTTGTGAGTTCAAAGTTCAGGTTCCCACCCCTGTGAGCAGCCAGCGGGTGGCTGAAGGCCCTTTTCCCGTTGCCCTGGCCGTTTCCTTTGCTCTGGGGCTCATGACGTTGGTGCTCGCGGCATGTGCCGCCGTGGCTGTGCTTCGGCACATGAGGCAGGGCCGCAAAGCGGTGAAGAGCAGCGTCCGCAATGACCTCGCGACCATCAACAACCTCAAGGAGAGAGATGGCTTCCTGATCTCCGCCGGGCGCTTTAAGGTCTCGAACAAAGACAGCCGATTCGGTGGAGACCAGTTCAACTGCAAGAGGAAATTGCTGGATCAGAGCCGTGAGTCTGTCTGCAAGAAGAAGCTGGAAAAGTAAGTGGTACCCGTCTGTCCCATTTGGGCTCCTTCTGTTTGCTTGTAACTTGAAGACTGGGGTGAAGTTCTGGGGTAGGGTGCAAATATTAGCACAAGGTTATTAACGTATTTATGGGACCGCCTCTCCTGGTCTGCCCTGCAGAGGACCTTAAGGTCCATGGTTTAGAGGTCCCGGGCCCTAAGGAAGTCAGACTATCCTCCACCAGGGCCAGGGCCTTCTCAGTGATGGCTCCGACCTGGTAGAATACTTTGTCCCATGAGACCAGGGCCCTGCAGGATTTAACCTCCTTCCGCAGGGACTGTAAGACACAGCAATTCCACCTGGCCTTTAATTTGAACTCAGCCTGATCTTTTATTCCCCTTCCTTCCCTCTCCCTCCTCTTTTTATGAAGATTACCCGCTCTGGGATCCCACAGCTAATTCTCCCCTGGTCTCCTCGCTGGCCCAAGTAGGACTAATTTAGCCAGCTAGCCCTGGTGATCATCTAATGTTTATTGGATGGATTTCCCCCCTAAATTGATTTTTGATTTTATTGTTATTCACGTTTTATACCGTATTTTATGCTGGTTTTTTTTGTAGCATCAATTAAGTGTTTTAAATTTGTTATTAGGTGCCCTGAGCCCGGTTTTCTGAACCAGGAAGGGTATAAATAAAAAATTATTATTATTATTTATTAATTGTGACTGGGCATTTCACTCATGTTACACCAGTGCTTTATCATCTACACCAGTTTATCATCTACACCTAGTCCATTTCTGGGTCCACTTTAAAGTGCTGGTTTAAAACCTTTAATAGCTTGGGACTAGAATATCCGAGGGACAAGGGTGGCACTGTGGTCTAAACCACTGAGCCTCTTGGGCTTGCCGATCAGAAGGTCGGCGGTTCAAATCCCCGCGACAGGGTGAGCTCCCGTTGCTCGGTCCCAGCTCCTGCCAACTAGCAGTTCGAAAGCATACCAGTGCAAGTAGATAAATAGGGACCGCTCCGGCGGGAAGGGAAACGGTGTTTCTGTGCACTGCTCTGGTTTCGGTGTTCCGTTGAGCCAGAAGCGGCTTCTGCAAGACTGCCTTCCCCCGTATATACCTTACAAAGCCTTAAGATCCTCTTCAGAGACCATGTGCCCCTTTCAAGTGAGGGAAAGTGGATGGCTTCTCAGCTGTGGAATAGCTCCCCCCCCCCCCCGAGCCTTGGCAATGCCTTTGTCTGGTGCTGTTCACCCAAGTCTTTTAAAACATTTGCATTAAAAAAGCAAGGATGTGGAAACTTAGACATTTTATTGAAGGCAGCCCTATTTAGGGAAATTTTTAATGTTTGGTGTTTTATCGTGTTTTTAATATTCTGTTGGGAGCAGCCCAGAGTGGCTGGGGTATTATTTATTTATTATTCTCAACTGCTGCTTTGGGGCTTTATTCTCATCCGATAGAAGGAAAGGTTTATATTTCATTTGATTGTTTATTGTGCTGCTTGTATTGCATTTTATTTCATGCTTCTGTGAGCTGTTTTCAGTAGTAGTGGAAGTAATTTAAAAGTCCATGTAGATTTGGCAGGTAAGTACAAGAAGACAACACTGTCCAAGCTAGTGATGCTCATAAGGCTGAGGCATTGAGTTTACGCTAACGTGTTGGCTTATTGCAGTACATCTAAGAATATGTAGGTGTAGAAATCCTCATTTGCTTGTGAGATGATCCTGTGATTTCTTCGGGAAAAACCTATCTGAGCAGGATCCTAAAGGACTCAGAGCCTCATTCATGGGATTGTTCCAGGAAACTGCCATTTAGATCTACCTCTTCTCAGTGTTTGTGTGTACATTTGTGGGTAAACAGGAAGGAAGTATGTTTTACAATGTTCATCTCAATTGAAAAAAATAAAAATAAGTTATTTCAGGATACTGTGTAAGGGAATAAATGCCTTTGCATTTTTAGTGCTTCTGGTCTGGGCTATATAAATTACACAGAGGAACAGCCCTGTAAGATGGACCACCATTCCATTATATAGGCAAATAACCGTTAGCAACCGGGATCGGGCCGCAGCTCAACTTACCGGCAAACTCCAAAGTGTCCTGGATCTCCCAGAGAGGGATGCGCTGGGCTGAATTGATGCCGGCGGTGGTTGCTAAAGCCACAGCAGAAGGCCCTCCAGACGCCTTAGTCATTCAGCTGGGTGAAAACGACCTAGCTTATCGAAAGGCGGTTGACCTAATGTGGCATATTTTCGAGGACTTTGATCATCTGAAAGCCTCTTACCCAGACACCACCGTGCTGTGGTCATGAACGCTAGAGAGGCGGGTTTGGAGGGATAGTCGTTGCCCGATTGCAATACATAGATCAAGAAAAACCTTGGACCGGGCCGTGGCGTGCAGAGTGGTGGCCCTGGGAGGGCGGGTCATTGACCACCCCGGCATACGTTTCAATAAGGAGGCCCTCTACCGGTCTGATGGCGTGCATCTTTTGGAGGCCGGGAATGATATTTGGTTGAGCGAGATTTCGGGGGGGATTAGGGATTTGTTACAGGTATGAGGGCATTGGCGGTGAGCTATTGCTTGAGTGACGGTTAGGCATTGGCAAGGGAGGGTTATGTGAATGAGAGGGGGGAGGGAAGTGCCATCGCCTCCCCCATTGAAAAAGGGTAGTCCGATAAAGGACCCCTGGGGGGGGGCGTGGCCCTGTCCGAAGCCTATGGAGGTGTGGGCCCAAGGCACACCCCCAAGCAGTGACTCCGGGGGTGTTCCTAGTTGACCAGCAGGGCTCCCTCTTTTGGTGGTTAACCCTTGCCGGTCTTCATGCAATCGGGCTGAAGCTGGCTAGTCAGTAGGGCCAATGCCTAAGCCAATACCGCTCATTCCTGTAATCAATAAAGTTGTGGCCTATTTTGCCCATTAACCTTAATACCTGGTGTCCTGCGTCTTCATTTCTTCCTGGGAGGGGACGGGAACTCGCCACGCAAATAGCCATTAGCAACCATCTGTCTCAGCAGACAATGGAAGGCACCTTTGTGAGTGATGTCAAACCATTGGAGGGTTACAGCGCCTGCTGTGGCTGTAGAGACCGATACAGGAGAGATATATTTTGTTGCATCTGGGGCAGATGAAGGTGTCTGGTTGTGTTGCTGCAGATGCACCAGGGCATTTCTTCCCTCTGTGCTCCTCCCAGTGGTCATGCCACCTGTGGTCACTGCTGTGGATACACAACCTGACTGATTGTCGCCAGGCAATGTAGCTATGACTTAAGAGCATCTGAACTGCCTTACCATACTGGATTTGGCAGTCATCTAGTCCAACACACTCTCTCTGACAGACAGCCTGTTGATGCTGGAAACTTGTGTGTGTGAAAGCAACTGTGCCTTCCCTTCTTGCTTGTACCCCAGTATTCAGCACTACCTCTGAACACTAAAGTTCCATTTTTATCCCTCATGATTAATAGCAATCTATAAACTCCATGATAAACAAATTCAGATCACTCTATTAGTCAACACCAAGTTTTGTAGCAATTAATTCTGTAAGCTTTTTTCTCCATAGTGAGAAGAAATATTTTATTTTGCTTTGTTCTGGATCAATTGCAAATCAGTTTCATTAGATGGCCCAGATCCCAGAGTCTTCATTTTCTCTTTCTCAGCAAGTATTTTCTACCAGTAAAGAGACAGTAACTGTGAAGATTTAGTTTTGCATGAATGTTTTATTGAAACCTTTCATCACACAATAAAAAGCCAAAGTAATCTAAATAAGAAAAACAAGAAAGGGGGGGGGGAATGGAAAGAAAAGGGAAAAAGAAGGGAGGAAACACAAAGTCCTCTCTCAAAGGTAGATCTTAACCCTTGGCTCACACAGAAGGAGGTGGACCTTCCCAGCTCCCACCAGGCAGGTTCCCTTTCTTCTCCCAGCCTGGAATTTCTTCTCCACTTCTCACACAGGGTCTTTCACCAGCCAGCCATCGCCTTCATGTGCATACCCTCATTAACCCAGAGTTGTTGTTGTTGTTGTTTAGTCATTTAGTTGGGTCTGCCTCTCCGTGACCCCATGGACCAGAGCACGCCAGGCACTCCTGTCTTCATCATCATTTTCATCATTTTTAAAATTTGTATACCGCCTTTCTATCTTACAATACTCAAGGCGGTTTACAAGCTGAAGAAACAAAAAATGTACATCTTATAACAATCTAATGCAATACAAAAATGTGATAATAAAACTTAAAAATAGGCAACCTACATCAAAAAAGTAACATTCAACAATCATTAGAATAGTATTAAATAATAATAACATATAAAAGTTAAACAGATATCCATCCACTCAACAGTTACAATAAATAATTTCTAAACTATAATCAATAAAACAACGGCAAGCCACAGTACATAAAATAATACAATACAAATTGAGAAGAAGAGACTGGAGGGTGGGGCAAGGCAGGTGGAAGGAGGCCTTGCCTGATGGGGTCTCTCCCCTCACAGGTCTTCCTCCAGGACCAGCCTCCACTGCCTCCCGCAGTTTGGTCAAACTCATGCTGGTAGCTTCGAGAACACTGTCCCACCATCTCGTCCTCTGTCGTCCCCTTCTCCTTGCGCCCTCCATCTTTCCCAACATCAGGGTCTTTTCCAGGGAGTCTTCTCTTCTCATGAGGTGGCCAAAGTCTTGGAGCCTCAGCTTCAGGATCTGTCCTTCCAGTGAGCACTCAGGGCTGATTTCCTTCAGAATGGAGAGGTTGGATCTTCTTGCAGTCCATGGGACTCTCAAGAGTCTCCTCCAGCACCAGAATTCAAAAGCATCCATTCTTCGGCGATCAGCCATCTTTGTGGTCCAGCTCTCAACCCTGAGTAGAGTACATTAAAGAACAAAACAAAGCATAAACAAAAGCAAAGTAGATAAAAGAAGAAAAGGAAGATATAAAGATAATAAAAAAGGAAATTAAAAA
This sequence comes from Podarcis siculus, assembly GCA_034642415.1. Classification (NCBI taxonomy): domain Eukaryota; kingdom Metazoa; phylum Chordata; class Lepidosauria; order Squamata; family Lacertidae; genus Podarcis; species Podarcis siculus. Next base: position 475,610 of record JAXCMG010000044.1, on the reverse strand, counting down.
GGAAATTAAAAAGAGAAGAGATAAATAAATAAATAAATAAATAAATAAATAGGACTTCCGATTCTCTGTGATATCTCAAAAGTAATTTTTAAAAGGGAGGTTTAGCCGACCTAGTGCTCTGAGGGCTAACCTATTATGTGGTGTTTGGGAACATTGGAGATCCCTCACTCCAAGTCACTCACTCTGCATCTGAAAATTTCCCAGTCTTTGGTGTGAAGAGTAGTTTTCTTCAGAGCACTCAAGGTTAATCTCTGATCTTCCTGTTTTCAAAGGGAGATTTTGATAACTAAGATTTACATCTTGACCATCATTAATCACCTCATAATTCTCTCTGTCGATGGAGTGTTGGCAGTAGACAGTTTGCCACCTTCCTCCCAGAAGTTCAGTCTCCACAATAACTGTGAAGATTGACAGCATTACTTCCATTTCTGCCTGTCATCATTCATAGGACATGCATTGGTCTTTTCAGCATGTTTTTTTATTTAAGATAATTGCACGCCACCTTTTTACGTAGAAAATCCCTTGAAATGACTCAGAAAAAACATTGTGAAAAACCTTTTCTCAACCATTCTTAGTAAAATCCACCACGAAGGTAAATTAAACCAACACTATAAAACAGGTCAGTTATCAAATGCCCAGGAACATAAATCAGTTTTAAGTTATCATCTGTAAGACAATAAAGTCATGCTGATAAATATCTTGGCTGTGGAAAGTGGTGCCAGCACAGAAAAGTCTCTGTGCCCAGTTACTACCTGTCTAACTACAGAAGGTTTCAGGACATTTGTGCTAGAAGATGACCTCAGAGAATGGGGCAGTGTCAGGATCCTGGAGGCTAGGGACCCTATGGAGAACCCTGCTACAACTGAAGACCTGGAAAAGCCCACAGTAGTCCAAACACAGCCTCAAGAACCACAGCTCAGAGTTGATTTGCCTGCCTTCCAATTACCCTCTCATTCACTATGCCAAGCCCTGCCTTGATCTAAATTCTAATTAGGAGGAAGAAGCTATTCAGGTTTTGAATTCTGGTGCTGGAGGAGACTCTTGAGAGTCCCGTGGACTGCAAGAAGATCAAACCTCTCCATTCGGAAGGAAATCAGCCCTGAGTGCTCACTGGAAGGACAGATCCTGAAGCTGAGGCTCCAATACTCTGGCCACCTCATGAGAAGAGAAGACTCCCTGGAAAAGACCCTGATGTTGGGAAAGATGGAGGGCACAAGGAGAAGGGGACGAGGGAGGACGAGATGGTGGGACAGTGTTCTCGAAGCTATCAGCATGAGTTTGACCTGCAGTGGAAGACAGGAGTGCCTGGCGTGCTCTGGTCCAGGGGGTCACGAAGAGGCGGACACAATTAAATGACTAGACAACAACAACAACAACAAAATCTATTCAGGAGGAAGAATACCCAGCTGCAAGCAAAGATCAGGAGAGAACCAGATAGAGGAGGAGCTGACAGTGACTATACAGATCTGTCTTCTCTTGATCTTTTCTGGTTTAACAGTTCACTTCTGAGATAATGAATTTTCTTTTTATTTGCTTCAGCTTCACCTTTTACTGGCTCACTCCTGTTCCTTCTCTGACTCTGGCTGCAGCTTCCACACCAGGTCTTAGTCATGGACAGGCAGGTGGTCTTCTAGATATCATAGTCCCAATTGTCCATATGATGTTGGACTCCTAATTCTCGTCATCCTGAGCCAGCATGACTAGTGGTCAGGGATATTGGGAGTTGTGGCTCTTCAGACTACTGGTTCACCACCCCTAGTTTAGAGCTTTATAGGTCAAAACCAGCCATTTGAATTGCACGCAGAAAAAAGAAAGTAAATGAAGGTTTTTTTAATACAGTGCTGATTAAATGTTTTCCTTTCAACAAGTCGTGCTTAACAACCTGGCTTCCATATTCTAAAAGGAGATCAAGAGGATCTGTACCCGAAAACTGGAAAAGCAAATATATTTGGGGCTGTTACCCAGTTTAAAGAAGTCTTTGTTTATTAACCTACTGGTGTAACTTTTACAGGACAAAAAAGCAGTTCTGAAGCAAGAAACAGACATGCTTTTTTAAATATTGTACATTAAAATGTTGTACATCGCAGCCATCATCTTAGACAAAGCATTCCCTTCTGTGACAAAGGAGCAACTTCTTAGTTGATTTATTCTTTTAAAGAATAAGAGTAATATGTTTAAAACATTGTTGCCCAAATATATTGCATATTTTTGAGTAAGTCTGTTTAACCAGAGCCCAAGAATGAGGCACTTGGATACCCTTTGCCTCCGCAGAAGGCCAAACTTATCATAGGGTGTAGCCAAGGGTTTTTTTCTTGTCATACTGCTCAGAAACCACTGGTTTCTAGTGGGGAAACCACTAGCCCAAGTTCACATGCATATACTTGTTCATAAATTTTATCAAAGCTTTTTCAGCATCTAATGATAGAGTAAGAAAGTCATCTTTATTTTTATTTAAATCTATTAGATCAACCACTAAACTGCTATTGTCTGAAGCTTGCCTAGTTTTAATGAATCCTGCCTGGTCACTCTTTTTTTTTTAAAGCACACATTTTAATTGGTTTTCCCCACAAATACAATAGCCATCAAAAACTTACCCAGCAGTACAGCTAATGGTGTTTGTTTCATCCATTGTCTCTAGACATACACTTACACATTTAACATTCAAACATATTACTTAACGTAACCTCTCCACTGAGAATATTGAGCGGTTTCGTATGAGATCTTGATTTTGGTCATTGACATAGTTAAAGACAGGGGTCCACATTTCTTGGAAGGTGTCTCTATTCTTTATGCCTTTAATTGCCCCTCTGTGTCTGGTGAGATGCTCACACATTGCTGTATCCCAGATATTATTTTCCCTTCTGTTCAGGGGTATTTTAGTCTGGTTCTTACATTGCTGAGCTATCGCTAATCGTGCCGTGGTCAGTAAGAAGCCTACTAGTTCACTGTGGCACAGGGGAGAGCTTAAGTCTAGGTCCAAAGATATTACAGTGGTGCCTCGCAAGACAAAATTAATTCGTTCTGCGAGTTTTTTGTCTTGCGAATTTTTCGTCTTGCGAAGCACGGTTTCCCAAAAACCTAAAAAAAGGCTACCACACCGCGTGCTATGAGTTGCTCTTGCAAGACGTTTCCGTCTTGCGCAGCAAGCCCATAGGGAAATTCATCTTGCGAAGCAACTCAAAAAACGAAAAACTCTTTCGTCTTGCGCGTTTTTCGTCTTGCGAGGCATTCGTCTTGCGAGGTACCACTGTAGTGCTAAGGCAGGATTTGGAGAAAGGGTTCGGCCTGTAATTGTTGATATAATGGAGAATACTCTATTCCAAAAGTTTTTTTATGTAAGGTCATTCCCACTAAACATGAATAAATGAACCAAGTTTTCCACAGCCCTTCCAGCTTAAAAGGTTGTTGTTTATTGGTTAGTTGTGTCCGTCTCTTCGTGACCCCCTGGACCAGAGCACGCCAGGCACTCCTGTCTTCCACTGCCTCCTGTAGTTTGGTCAAACTCATGCTGGTCGCTTCGAGAACACTGTCCAACCATCTCAACCTCTGTCGTCCCCTTCT
>JAXCMG010000044.1:381479-462387 GCA_034642415.1 Podarcis siculus | reverse complement strand
ATTATTATTATTATTATTATTATTATTATTATTATTATTATTATTATTATTATTATCTAACTGAACCACCCGTCACCATTGGGACCTGGAGAGGACACCAAGATCTCCTGCAATGATTTTGTAGTTTTTTGCAGATAAGGTTGCTCAGATTCAGAAAGAGGTAGATTCCACCGTGGTAGCAGGGCCGGCGTAGGAGAGTGCTAGAGTTCTGTCTGCTCAAGTTGTATGGGACCAATTTCAATCTGTTACCTCCAAGGATGTGAATAGGCTGTTTGGATGAGTGAAGCCTACCACCTGTCTCCTTGATCCTTGCCCATCCTGGCTCATAAAAGTGAGTCAGCCAGGGCTGGACGATGGGCTCCGTGATGTGGTGAACGCTTGCCTCTGTGAGGGAGTCTTCCCAGACCCACTTAAAGAAGCGGTTATTAAACTGCTTCTTAAAAAAACATATTTGGATCCAGCCACTATGGCCAGCTATTGCCCAGTCTCAAATCAGTGTGCAGATGATGTAGAGCTCTACCTACCCAAAGTGGTGTTGGTGGATGAGTGTTTAGACCCGTGGGCTCTCAAATGTGGGGTGCCTCAGGGTTCTGTCCTCTCCCCTATGCTTTTTAACATCTACATGAAGCCACTGGGAGAGATCAGGGGGTTTGGGCTGGGTGTTCATCAGTATGCAGATGATACCCAGCTCTACCTCTCTTTTAAATCGGAACCAGTGAAGGCGGTGAAGGTCCTGTGTGAGTGCCTGGAGGGAGTTGGAGGATGGATGGTGGCTAACAGATTGAAGTTGAATCCCATCAAGACTGAAGCACTGTTGTTGGGGGACAGGGGTCGGGCAGGTGTGGAGGACTCCCTAGTTCTGAATAGGGAAACCGTGCCCTTGAAGGACCAAGTATGCAGCCTGGGAGTCATTTTGCACTCTCAGGGGTGGAACAGTTATTCTGAAGTTTCTCAAAGATCTGTGCATCACTCCATCCCATAATACAATGTTTCCAAACAAACATCCTGCAACAGTCCTCTCTCCCCCACTGGTTAAGCTATGTCTCAAATCTTTGCCATTTCCTCCTCAGCCTCATTCATCCTCTATCCGAAGGAACCCTGCAGATACAATTTCATTTCCAGTAACACTGCATTATGATCAGAGCATGTTCTAGGACATATTTGTATTTTTCTTACCCTTGGAGCTATATCCCTGGTAATCAATAGGTAATTGATTCTTGAGAATGTTTGGGATGAATTTGAAAAAAAAGTATAGTCTTTCTTTGTAGTATTTCATAGTCTCCATATGTCTGACATGTCATATTTGTCTACCATATCAAAAAACAATTTTGGGAGTCTGCCTGCATTTTGTACTTTCTGCTCTTGTGATTTATCCATAAGTGTGGAGACTACTCCATTCAAATCTCCCATTGATATTATTTTATAATCCAGGTATTCACTGAGCTTTAAATCCAGATTTCTAAAAAAATTCCACTTTTCCATCATTTGGTGCATAAATTCCCAATAAAAGATATTTATCGCCTTGTGCTGTAATTTCCACAGCAATGTATCTCCCTTCCTCATCCTTAAACAACAACTTGGGGTTCCATTTTTCTTTGACATAAAAAACCACTCTTTTTTTTTACCTTATCTGATGAAATAAAGTCCTGTCCAAGTTTTTTATTCTGTAAAAATTTTCTGTGCAATCTAGTAACGTGTTTCTTGTAAGCAAATCATATCCAAATTCTGTCTCGCCAAGGTATGAAAAACTTGGCCTCTTTATTTCAGAGAATTTAAACCATTAACATTCCAGGAGTAAATTTTTAAAGACATCTTAGTTTTTTAGGGGCCTTCCGCACCCAAAGGAGGAGAACTTTCCAAGCCGAGTTCCTTTGCGTTTTTCTCCAGAAATCTCTTTCTCTCCCACAGTTCTGATTTTTTGTTTCCTCCCCTGAAATTTGAAGGAGAGGCCCTCTGGGAATTCCCCCCTGAAGAAAATATTTTTCTTCCTTAGAGCAGTTGACAGATCTGTGTAGTTATTTCTCAAAGATAAGAAATGTCTTGGGACTTCCTTGAACAAAATCACAGCTTTCCCATCTATCTTTAAACTTTTTTTATAGTGGTGTCCTAATATCATATCTCTCTGTTCTTTTGTTTTGAAAGTCACCATACAGTCATGTGTGATTTTAGAGTCCTTTTGGGGGCCAAATCTGTATGCTTTATCAATCCACAAATTTAATTCTTCTTTTGGAATCTCCCAATAAGTTGAAAATTCTTCAATAAGCCAACCCCTCAGATTGTCCTGCTCCTTCTGGACTACCCCTCTCAATCTCAAATGAGCCTCCTTCTCCTTCAATTGAAGAAACACAATTGAATTTTGCGCTTCCTGCTGTACAGTTTCTAAGTCCCGGACCCTTACCATTTCCATTTGTGTAATTCTTGCTTCATGTGAAGTACTATCTGACTTCACTGTCTTCAGGTCCTCCTTCAGTTCAACAAATTCGTTCCTCAAATCTTCAATAGTTTTTTGGTTCCTTCTTGTTGTTGTTGTTTAGTCGTTTAGTCGTGTCCGACTCTTCGTGACCCCATGGACCAGAGCACGCCAGGCACCTCTGTTCTCCACTACCTCCCGCAGTTTGGTCAAACTCATGCTGGTAGCTTCAAGAACACTGTCCCACCATCTCGTCCTGTCGTCCCCTTCTCCTTGTGCCCTCCATCTTTCCCAGCATCAGTGTCTTCTCCAGGGAGTCTTCTCTTCTCATGAGGTGGCCAAAGTACTGGAGCCTCAGCTTCACGATCTGTCCTTCTTACTTCTGTTTTAATTTCCTGAAGGAGCTGCATAACAGATTCTTCAAATGTAGGTGTTCTTGAGTATCTTCTTGGTTTATTTTTTGCTTTCTCTGGTCTCTCTGGCTTCTCTGTCTTGTCTCTTTGTCTCCCTCATCCATACTTTTTCTTTTTTTCTTCCCAAGGTCAGCTACAGTCACCAGGGGGAGATAATAAAGTAAGCAGGCTAGGTTCCCAGCTTTCAAAAGTCCCCACTCCAAAATAAGAGTCTTTCCTCCCCACAGTCTTTTAATCTGTACAAGTCTTTTTGTTTACTCCTCTAACCAAGTCCCCAAAAGCTTATTTCAAATCTTTAACTTAGTAACCAGAGGGTAGAGATACAATTCCAAGTATTTTTTGAGTTCTGGCAGCTGTGATTACTTTGTATTCCCCAAAGCGGAAAATGAAAGTTGAAAGTATCCGATTCCTTTGTTACGTCACAATGGAGACTAGCCTTCCCTCTCCCGGGAATCTGCTTCCACAAAGAAGATATAACAGTTCAAACAGTTACCAAATTCTTCTGCAGGGAAATTACTTTTTGTCTTTCCCCCCCCTTCCCCCTGCTCGAAAGGGGGTACAGTGGTACCTCGGGTTAAGTACTTAATTCGTTCCGGAGGTCCGTACTTAACCTGAAACTGTTCTTAACCTGAAGCACCATTTAGCTAATGGGGCCTCCTGCTGCCGCTGCGCCGCCGGAGCACGATTTCTGTTCTCATTCTGAAGCAAAGTTCTTAACCTGAAGCACTATTTCTGGGTTAGTGGAATCTGTAACCTGAAGCGTATGTAACCTGAAGCGTATGTAACCTGAGGTACCACTGTAATTAGTACACTTGAAAGTTTCTTTTAAAAAAATAAAGTTAAATTTGCGGCTTTTGGTAACGTTAGCTGCTTTCACTTTTACTTCAGCGGAAGGGATCGACCTCAGTTTTTAAATCCCTTTCCTTCCCAATTTGTAAATCCAATTTGAGTCACTTTACTCACAATTTTCAGAAGAATTAAGTCCAAATTTTCTTTGGAGGAATTGGCTGCTCACGATCGCTGGACTCAGAGCTTCGCGCTTTTAAGGAAGCGAGTTGATTCCCCAGTGCCACCGTCTCCAACCCCGCTCTCACTTGGCACTCTTTTTAGAGCTTACCAGGGAGCGAGGGAGTCGTTCCCGGCACCCGCAGGAACTCCAGGTCCTCAGAACACTCGATCTGAGGGTTTTTCAGGGTGCCGCTGCGCTCTAGCGGCTCTCCCCTGTCTTCAAAGTGCCAGTGCCCTTTCCATGAAAGAACTCCTGTCCACCATAATCGGGCGAGCCAACCGGAAGTAGATTTCTCAAATTCTTTTGCTTTCTGACTTGATTGCAGGTTATGTGTTGGAAATGGAATTAATGGGGGAGCAGTTGTATGCTGCAAAGTATGACCCTGTAGACACGCCCATCTTTCCTTCACAACTCACTCCCAATCAACTAATTAACAGGAGCATGTCCCCACCAAGCAGCTTCATGTAGATGTTAAACAACTTGGGGGATAGGATTCAGTCCTGCCGAACCCCACTTTGAAGGTTCAGTGGGGCTGAAAAGCACTCCCCAAGCAACACCCTCTGGGAAAGTCCATCTAAGTTGAACTGGAACCTTTGCAAAGCAGTGCCATTCACCCCTAATTTAGACAGTCGCTCCAGAATGATGCCAAGGTTGATGGTATTGAAAGCCGCTGAGAGGTTGAGGAGAATTAACAGGGACATGTTTCCCTTGTCTCTCTCTCGACAGAGGTCATCAAACAGGGTGACCAAAGCAGTTTCTGTGCCAAAACCAGGTCTAAACCCCGATTGAAATGGATCCAGAAAATCAGTTTCTTCCAAAAGTGCCTGGATCTGGTCTGGGTGGGGCACAAATAATAATTTTGTTGTTGTTTTAAGAAACTCTAGAGATAGAATCTTGATTCAAACTGTCACCTGCCCCCCAAACATCAACATAAACCCCCACTTCAGGAACTCTCACATAAAGTTTGGTGATGATATTTGAAGAGGCAGCCAAACCTATGTAAAAAATGGGCTAAGTCACACCAAAGTCATATTTTGGACCACCACCTTGATTCAAAATGGCAGCTGTCAACTTCAGGACTCCTCGTGCCAGCTTTGGCAACAACAGTTTGAGAGGTGGCCAGATTTATGGAGAACAGACAGACAGACGATTCTCCAAAAAATATAGTCAATATCTTCATTTGCTAGATAGTGAGGGGTGGATAGTGAGGTCTGTATAGTAAAAGCTATGGTTTTCCCAGTAGTGATGTATGGAAGTGAAAGCTGGACCATAAAGAAGGCTGATCGCCGAAGAATGGATGCTTTTGAATTCTGGTGCTGGAGGAGACTCTTGAGAGTCCCATGGACTGCAAGAAGATCAAACCTATCCATTCTGAAGGAAATCAGCCCTGAGTGCTCACTGGAAGGACAGATCCTGAAGCTGAGGCTCCAAGACTTTGGCCACCTCATGAGAAGAGAAGACTCCCTGGAAAAGACCCTGATGTTGGGAAAGATGGAGGGCACAAGGAGAAGGGGACGACGGAGGACGAGATGGTGGGACAGTGTTCTCGAAGCTACCAGCATGAGTCTGACCAAACTGCGGGAGGCAGTGGAAGACAGAAGGGCCTGGCGTGCTCTGGTCCAGGGGGTCACGAAGAGGCGGACATGACTAAACGACTAAACAACAACAACAAAGAGGGGTGGAATTTTAGGGGACAGGTAGTCTAGGACCTCCAGGTAGTATTTTCAGAAGTCTGCTTACCTTTGATGGTCAGGTGGCATTGCGGCCTGGCCATGGGCCTCATCAGCGTTCCAGCACCTGGCTGGAGAAGACTGCAGGCATGCCTGCAGAGTGGCCTGGGTTCAGGGATTCCCCAGGGGGCAGGTCCAACCAGCCAATGGGCCTTGCTTGGGTCTGCCCTCGGAGAACAAATTGAGGCGATCACAGCACTCCTCCTCAGTTTTTCTGTGGTAGTTAGGCATTGGGTAAGCCTTAGTCAGGCATCCCCAAACTCGGTCCTCCAGATGTTTCGGGACTACAATTCCCATCATCCTTAACCACTGGTCCTGTTAGCTAGGGATGATGGGAGTTGTAGTCCCAAAACATCTGGAGGGCCGAGTTTGGGGGTGCCTGGTCTTAGTCTTGGCTGGAGAGGAGGTTGTAGCCTCCACCTGCCCCTCCCTTGTTCTCAGTCTGACAGTTTCCTGCTGTGAATGTAACCAGACATGTTCCGTCAAATTACTCTTGATATAAAGCAGAATTAAAATAATCTAGACTAGTATCAGTGTATATTATGTAGGGTTTCCTACTATCAGAAAAGTTGTAAGTGTTAGGAATTTGATAGTCTTATCCATTCACATAAGTTTCCCAGCAGTTCTGATATTTTATGATATCTCCCATCAGCGGACCGGACACATCCTCTTTCTGCAAGAGAGACTCCTTTCGTCAGATCTGTCAGAGGACAAACAACAGAGGGCTAGTTTCACACAAATCCCTGGGAGCCAAATCCTTCAAATGGTCTCAAGGATTTAAGTTAGTTATCTGCAGTTTTAATTTTAGCTGGATACAGTGGTACCTTGGTTCTCAAACTTAATCCATTTCGCAAGTCCGTTCCAAAACCAAAGTGTTCCAAAACTAAGGCACGCTTTCCCATAGAAAGTAATTCAAAATGGATTAATCCGTTCCAGGCTTTTAAAAACAACACCTAAAACAGCAATTTAACATGAATTTTACTATCTAATGAGTCCATTGATCCATAAAATGAAAGCAGTAAACAATGTACTACAGTCACACAATCAATCAATCAATCAGTAGCTGAACTGGGTTCCATACAGTCACAAAAACAAACCAAAAAGAACCACAAAACCAAAATGCAAAATAAATAGCAAAAACAGACAGACCTCAGCGTAACACTTAAATCAGAAGCGTAACACTCAAAATGGAGCACGTTCAGCTTCCAAAAAAAGTTCGCAAACTGGAACAACTGCTTCCAGGTTTGCAGTGTTTGGGTTCCAAGTTGTTTGAGTACCAAGGTGTTTGAGAACCAAGGCACCACTGCATGTGGAAATCCTTCTTCAAACATTATGCATGGTATTCAAGTAAATATTACTCAGAGTAGACCCATTAAAATTAATGGATCATGGTCATATAATTCAATGTGCCTACTCTGAGTAGAATCTACTTTGTACAACACGATGTCATTTAAGACTGATAAGATTGACATTTTATTTAAGAAGAGCTTCAAGCTTCTGACTTTCATTAGCCAGGTCTCATTCTCCAATACTGTTAAATCGTCCAATATTCCAAGGAGATTAATCTCCCTTATGACTTTCTCCATCAACCATTTAAATGTAGTTGGAGCCTCAGTCACTCCTTGATGCATCCTTCAAACTGATAGAAGCCCAGAGGGCAAGTGAAAGCGCTTTTCTTTGTTTGCCTCTGTCATAGTAATTTTATAATAGCCACTCCTAAGTTCCAGCACTTTAAAACAGTTAGTACTTCCAGTCAAACTGTTCAATGCACCATCTATCCAAGGTGTATTTATCAGGAATGGTCTGTCAGTTTAATCAGTGCATACCTGTATGGTATTACTCTTTTTGCACACAATTACAATGAGTGGTGCAAATGGACTCCTGGATGATCCCTGCAAGAAGTAGTTATTAGAATCATAGAATTGTAGAGTTGGAAGGGACCCCGAGGGTCATCTAGTCCAACCCCCTGCAATGCCGGAATCTCAACTAGATCATACAAGACAGATGGCCAACCAACCTCTAAAAACCTCCAAGGAAGGAGAGTCTGTACCACTGTCGAACAACTCTTACTGTCAGAAAGTTGTTTAGTCAGAAACTCCTTTCTTGTAACTTGAATCCATTGGTTCGGTTCGTACTCTCTGGAGCAAGTTTATTTAGGCGTGTCCCACTTTCCTTTCTTGTTGGAATTGTCTGCATTTGGGCCCTTCATTATTTCACCTTTAAGAAACTTCCATCCATCTTGGACTCCTTTTGCTTTGAGTATTTCTGACCATGGGACCTCATCCAGTAGTGCCTTACTTTTTGAAGTCTGCCTTCCTACACTCAGCTGTCCCTTGTCTCTGTATCATGAAACCCAAGAGGACATGATCACTTCCTCCCAGGGTTCCCTGTATTTTCACTTCGTTGACCAGTTCCTCCCTGCTGATGAGGACTATGTCTAAGACAGATGACAACCTTGTTGCTTCTTCTACTTTCTGGGAAATGAAATTGCCAGTGAGGCAATGGAGGAATTTGTTTGATCTTACATTCTTGGCGGAGTTTGATTCAGGGTAGTTGAAGTCTCCTATGACTATTATGCCTGTTGTCTTTGTCCATGGAGTTTTCTTGGCAGGGATACTGGAGTGGCTTGCCCGTTCCTGCTCCAGGTGGATCACGTTTGGTCAAAACTCTCCACTATGACCTGTCTATCTTGGGTGGCCCTGCACGGCATAGCTCATAGCTTCTCTGAGTTATTCAAGCCCCTTCGCTACGGCAAGGCAGGTGATCCATGAAGGAGATGGTTGGACAGTGTTCTCGAAGCTACCAGCATGAGTTTGACCAAACTGCGGGAGGCAGTGGAAGACAGGAGTGCCTGGCGTGCTCTGGTCCAGGGGGTCACAAAGAGTCGGACACGACTAATCTGCTGGAGGAAGGCATCACCCAAGTCTGGCCTGACAATCCATAGCAGACACCCACAGTAAGGACATTGTTGTTTCCCTGCTATAGTTCTTACCCATATACTCTCAATCTGCCCTCCATGCTCTAAGTCATAGATCTCTTCACAAGTGTACAATCCTGTACATATAATGCTAGTCCTCCTCCCTTCCTGATCTATTTCTTTTGAGAAGGATTAACACCTCGGTTTCTACATTCTGCGGGACGCGGGTGGTGCTGTGGTCTAAACCACAGAGCCTCTTGGGCTTGCCGATCAGAAAGTCGGCGGTTCGAATCCCCGCGACAGGGTGAGCTCCCGTTGCTCGGTCCCTGCTCCTGCCAACCTAGCAGTTCGAAAGCACGTCAAGTGCAAGTAGATAAATAGGTACCGAGCCGGCGGGAAGGTAAACATTTCCGTGCGCTGCTCTGGTTCGCTAGAAGCGGCTTAGTCATGTTGGCCACATGACCCAGAAGCTGATGCGAATAAACGTCGGCTGCCTTGCCCTATAGAACGAGATGAGCGTGCAACCCCAGCGTCATCCGCAACTGGACCTAACGGTCAGGGGTACCTTTACTTTACCTTTTCTACATTCCAGTCATGAGTCGCATCTAGGGTAGCCATATTTCAAAAAGTAAAAACCAGGACCCCCAAAAACTGCAAAAAAAGCAATTGACTTGCCTAAGATCCAGGACAAAGCGCCACCTTTCAGAAATTCCCTCCTGGACGTCAATTCTGCCTTTGAAATCCCAATATTCTCTGGGAAAATACAGGTGTATGGCAGCCCTACTCTCACCCCACCAGATTTCAATAATGCTTTTTAGGTCATATTTGCCATTCTGGATTAAGAGCGTTCATGTAGTGACAACTGAAACCATGACTCATTCTACTGCACACTGCTGCCTGTTCCCTACCATAGGGAGTCACCTGCCACCACCACATTTCATTTCCATTTATTCAACGTATTAGTTGCTTGACTCTCAAAGGTCTCCCAGTGACTTACAGCAACAACAACATATACATATGTGTGTGTGTGTGTGTACACACATACACCATAGAGGGGAAAATTAGAGGGAATCATAATACATTAATATTTCCTATATTGTAACATCCATTAAAAACACTCAAATAATAAAGCAATACTCAGACCCACTAATTAACAATAAATAAATGAATAAATAAAATCTCAACCTCCCTCTAGTCCAAAAATCATTCACATCAAACCAACAATTTTCCCCCTTTAGCCTCCCTACTCTGTCCAGAAGTCTGATGCCAAGACCAGCTATTAGAATCCGTGGTGCGTAGGCCCAATGTCCTCCAGGAATAATCCGGCAACCCTCCTCTTCTTTCACGGGGAGCAGTAGCAAAGCAAAGCAGGAAGATTGTAACAAAAGTTTTACCTGCTTTGCAGTTGACCTGGCTGCTGATCCTCTCCTGTTGCTCCTGGCAGGCCTCCTTTTTGTGTCATGTTCCTCATGTTCCTCCAGGGGTTCATCTCCTGCACTGGGCAATCTTGTAGATGTTCTATCAACACCCTTAGGCACCTGAATATCTCTATGGAAAGTCATGGGTCATGCAGACAGATAGGTATCCTACCACTTTGACAAAACCACGTCCTATTCATTTGATGCTCACTGGAAGGACAGATCCTGAAGCTGAGGCTCCAAGACTTTGGCCACCTCAGGAGAAGAGAAGACTCCCTGGAGAAGACACTGATGCTGGGAAAGATGGAGGGCACAAGGAGAAGGGGGCGACAGAGGACGAGATGGTTGGATAGTGTTTTCGAGGTTACCAGCATGAGTTTGACCAAACTGCGGGAGGTAGTGGAGGACAGAGGTGCCTGGCGTGCTCTGGTCCATGGGGTCACGAAGAGTCGGACACGACTAAACGACTAAACAACAACAACAACAACATTCATTTGATGAGTAACCTTTGTGTTTAGATGCCTGTTGTAATTTCAAACACTCTTTCCACTCCCCTGGTTCAAGAGAGTCCTTAAGGTTAAACTGCTCTGGGTCAATGCAAAGGGTTGCCTCACTGTGGTCTTGCCTGTCACCAATTATAGCAGCCTCATAGATGTGAACTCAGTGCTATCCCTGTAGATGCCGCGATTTCCCCCCTAGATTCATTCCTCAGAAGGATCTATAGTTCCCTTTTCTTCAGTGGAGATGTAGGCAAGACTACAGTGGTACCTCAGGTTACATACGCTTCAGGTTACATACGCTTCAGGTTACAGACTCCACTAACCCAGAAATACTACCTCGGGTTAAGAACTTTGCTTCAGGATGAGAACAGAAATCGCACAGCGGCAGTAGGAGGTCCCATTAGCTAAAGTGGTGCTTCAGGTTAAGAACAGTTTCAGGTTAAGAACGGACCTCCAGAACGAATTAAGTTCTTAACCCGAGGTACCACTGTACATCTAAAAGTGCTCCTGGCAACTCATTGTTTGGTGGGATTTATACTAAAATCATCTGATTTGGGGGGATCAGAAGGGTATTAACTTTGCAAGCGACAAATGTCTTCCCTCCAGAGGAAGCGTTGTGAAACTTGTTTGACTGAGACCAACAAACTCTCTGAAATCTCTTCTGGTTCAACCTTGACCTTTTGATAAGCTTTCAGCTGCATGTAGAGCCAGCCCACAGATGAAGCTGGTTGAAGCAGCAACCTCAGGCAGCAGAACTGCAGGACCCACCCCACTGCTTCCACCAGCACTGGAACACCACTCTCTCACCACTCGTCTTCTCTGCCCCTGGCCTTGCAGAACACCCCCCTCTCACCAAGTTTCGGTGAAAGGGGGATGTTTAAGTGGAGGAATGAAGGCAGCACATTCCCATTTCACCTTACAATATGTGGTGAAAGAGGACAGGCCGTCCCGCACCTCATGGGATGTATTCTCAAGGCTTGAGCATGCTGGGGTCCTACAAAATCTTCATGTCTTTGGTACAAGCAGCCAAAATACTGGCATTCATTCTTATAATTACAGAAAAGTCATTGTACCTTTTGGGTGCTGAGCACACAAATGCCATTATACCAGTCTCTTTAATTCCAGTAACATCTTCAGGACACTGTTGTTGCTTAGTCATTTAGTCGTGTCCGCCTCTTTGTGACCCCCTGGACCAGAGCACACCAGGCCCTCCTGTCTTCCCCTGCCTCCCGCAGTTTGGTCAAACTCATGTTCATAGCTTCGAGAACACTGTCCCACCATCTCGTCCTCTGTCATCCCCTTCTCCTTGTGCCCTCCATCTTCCCCAGCATCAGGGTCTTTTCCAGGGAGTCTTCTCTTCTCATGAGGTGGCCAAAGTATCAGGACACTATGTTCTACATTGACATAGCTTGTATGGTGTTGCTTAGGCCCATATGTCAAGTCCTACTACGGACTGGAAAGAGGGGTGTCATAAATGCTGCTCAAACCAGTTACTGAAAATTATGGTAACTTGTGATCATCTGTCCAGTAAGGCTTGGCAAGTCCAACACCCACGTTTAACTGTGATCATTGGTGTTGGCACAGTCAATCCTTGGGAAGTATTTAGTGCTGAGGACAATATGCTGAAAGTGGAACTGTTTCTTGTTGGGGAGCTGAGGCACTCCAGAACTGCGTCCCATATGTTTAAACCCTTTACTAGCCTCCTTATTAGCCTCTGGGTTTTTCTGGAGACAATAATTATAATATCATCTTCTCCACATCTATAACAGGAAGAGTCAACTGACTCATGACACAGTGTGGGACCAAAAAATGTGCGTCTTTTGGTCTCGCGCTCTGGTGTGGCCACAGCACGGGAGCCAAAATGGGACATCTGGGATTGGGATGAGAAGTTGGAGCAGCTTCTGTAAACCTGGGATATCCTGCTTAAAATAGGACAGTTGCAGTTAAAATGGGACAGTTGGAGCCCCGTTTGCATCCTGAAGTGAACGCAACCCGTGTCCGCAGGTCGTGATTCATAGCTTCCGCGCATGCGTGTGACGTCATTTTGAGCATCTGCCCATGCGCGAGTGGCGAAACCCGGAAATAACGCACTCCGTTACTTCCGGGTTGCCGCAGAGCACAACCCGAAAATACCGGTACTCATCCCAAAAGCTACTTCAACCCAAGGTATGACTGTACTGCATCATATGGCCTTCACTTATACAGTGGTACCTTGGTTTACTAACTTAATCCATTTCGGAAGTCCGTTCTTAAACCAAGGCATGCTTTCCCATAGCAGTGGGGGACTCAATTTACAAATGGAACACACTCAACAGGAAGTGGAACCTGTTCTGCTTTCAAGGCAAAGTTCACAAACCAAAACACCTACTTCCGGGTTTGCAACGTTCTTAATCCAAGTTGTTCATAAACTAACCTGTTCTTAAACCAAGGTACCATTGCAGCTGCATGCACTGTTGGGCATAAATTTATATTACTTTGTGTAACTTAAGAGGCTGGGAAATCATGCCTGGCAGTACAGAGGGTACAGCCTCCTCTTAAACTATGGTGGCGGCATTTATCCTAGTTTGTTTCCAGGCCCACCTTAGAAGGCTGGTTTTGACCTTTAAAGCCTGTTGTAACTTAGGACCAGCCAGGGTCCTTGAATTACGTGTCACTGGAATACTTTTGAAATTCACTGGCTGACTAAGGTTCGTTTCTTAGAGAAAAAAACCTAAACAAGAAAAAGTATCACCACTTTTTATTAGGACCAACTAAACCTCACAAAATAATGAGTAAGTAAGTGCTTAAGTTTCATATAACTCCTCAGACAAAATGTTAAAAGAGGAAGAATATGATGTACTGGTAGCAGGCATGAGCAAATTCTGATTGGCAGAGGGAAATTCAGAATGCTGTTGGCAGATTGTTTAGATTGGCTTGCATACTGCACATGAAGTGCTTTGACTGCCCAGGGGAATGTTCTCAGTAAGTTGCTAGTACTATAACCTTTCCCCTCCTTAATTTATCAGTGTTTAGTTAGGCAGGAATGTGATATCCGAAGTGTCCTTCTGTTAGAAATGTCCTGATTGTATGAGCAGTCTGGAGAATGACAGCTTTTGAGAATGTATTTAACAGGAATAACAGTACATGTATGATTTCTAAAATGTGCTTTTGGTATTTGGAATAGAGCTGAACTACAAATTTCCTTTCCGCATATACTGGTTTAAACCTAGGGACTGGTTGAGCTATTTTTCCGTTCCCCGTTTTTGTCATCATGGTCCATCTAGGTCACAGTGGTTCTCAAATCTACCTGGAGATGGCAGGGCTTATACCTGGAGCTTTCCTCATGCAAAGCAGATGTTGTGCCACTGAGCTATAGTCCTTTGTTGTTTAGTCGTTTAGTCGTGCCCGCCTCTTTGTGACCCCCTGGACCAGAGCACGCCAGGCACTCCTGTCTTCCACTGCCTCCCCCAGTTTGGTCAAACTCATGCTGGTAGCTTCAAGAACACCGTCCAACCATCTCGTCCTCTGTCGTCCCCTTCTCCTCATGCCCTCCATCTTTCCCAACATCAGGGTCTTTTCCAGGGAGTTTTCTCTTCTCATGAGGTGGCCAAAGTCTTGGAGCCTCAGCTTCAGGATCTGTCCTTCCAGTGACCACTCAGGGCTGATTTCCTTCAGAATGGAGAGGTTTGATCTTCTTGCAGTCCATGGGACTCTCAAGCGTCTCCTCCAGCACCAGAATTCAAAAGCATCTATTCTTTGGCGATCAGCCTTCTTTATGGTCCAGCTCTCACGTCCAGACATGACTACTGGGAAAACCATAGCGATAGTCCTTATCTCATCTTAAATCCAGGTGAGAACTGCAAACAGAGCCCACCCACTCTAGTCTTAAGGATTGAGTTGGCTGGTATTGGCAGAAGCTTTCCTGTACATATTATGGTACCAAGCTGTATAGGGCTTTGTCAACCATTGCTAAGATCTTGAATTGATATTAATAGCATGCAGGCAGCCAGTACATGACCCACTAGTTAATTACCTGGCAGCCACATTCTGCACTAGCTGCAGCTTCCAGACTGTTTTCAATGGCAGTCCCACATAGAGTGCATTGCAGTAATTCAAAGTGCATGGGTTACTAATGGCAGGCTATACTGATCCAGGAATGGCTTTGGCCAATGAAGCAACTGTCATGGGTGCTTCTTGCCATTGTCTGGTTCTTAGCTAGGCCTCCAGTGACAGAGTACTCCCAAGCTTGAGGGATCTGCTCCAGCAGGTAAGTGCTCCCCCATCCAAAACAGGCTGTCTTCCTAATTTCCAAACCGAATAAATGCCTTTTCCAGAATCTTGGCCCTTATCCAGTCTGTCATCATTTCCAATCATTCGTCCACTGTATCTACCACCTCACCAAATTCAGATGGAATTGAGACCATACTGGTGATACTTTGCTCCAAATTCTCAGATGATTCCTCCCAGCAGTTTTGTAAGATACTCTATAGCATGGGACACAGAATAGAACCCTGTAGAATCCCACAGCACAGCTTTCATGGAGCTCAACAGGAATCTCCCAGTGCTATCCTCTAGAGGGGACACTGAAGGTAAGAGTGGAACCACCACAACACAATGCCCCCAATCCACAGAGTTGCTCCAGAAGGATTGTTGTTGTTGTTTAGTCGTTTAGTCGTGTCCAACTCTTCGTGGCCCCCTGGACCAGAGCACGCCAGACACTCCTGTCTTCCACTGCCTCCCACAGTTTGGTCAAACTCACGCTGGTAGCTTCAAGAACACTGTCCCACCATCTCGTCCTCTGTCGTCCCCTTCTCCTTTCCCAACATCAGGGTCTTTTCCAGGGAGTCTTCTCTTCTCATGAGGTGGCCAAAGTATTGGAGCCTCAGCTTCAGGATCTGTCCTTCCAGTGAGCACTCAGGGCTGATTTCCTTCAGAGTGGAGAGGTTTGATCTTCTTGAAGACCATGGGACTCTCTGTATCCAGAAGGATACAGTGGTCCATAGTAGTAAAAGCTGCTGCTGTTGAAAAGTATCAACAGAGTAGTACTCTCCCTATCCCTCTCTCAATAACACTTCAGTGCAGTTTCTATGCTGTAACTGGGCTAGAAACTGGATTGAAATGGATCCATATACTCTGCTTCATCTAGCTGCCCAGCCACCAGCCTTTTATACTCCTTACCCGCGAAAAGGTCTATTTGCTACAGTGTGATAGTTATCTAATACCTGCGGTCCAGAGTGGGGTTTTTTCAGGAGGGGCTGCACTGTTGCTTCATTCTAAATGGCCGGCACCATTCCGTCTTGCAACAAAGCAATCTTGCACCCAGTTGATCCCTCTTGGCCACATAACACAAGTCAAGATGGGTACGGGTTGAGAGGACATGCAGTCAGCCGAAATTATTCAAGTTTCTTGTCCTGTCCTGTCCACATCCACAATAACTCAAACTAATCCCATAAGATGTAACTAAGCAGTGTTCTAGAGATCTCACCAGGATTTGCAATAACTGCAACGTCAAGTTCAGAGTGAATACAAGTAATTTTGCCACCATAGGGATAAGCACATTTGACAGAACAGGCCTCTGAATGGTGAGACGTTCCCATTAGACCTAATCAACCAGTTTACCATTCAAAACAGCTCTGCTGGGTGATTCACTGAGGATACAACAGTGGCAGAGAAGTGTGCTTTCTTTGCTGCTGCTGTCACGTGTTACGCAGTTATGCATTCCAACCTGTGTTACTACAGGACTTTCACCATCTGCACTCCAACTCTTTGGCTTGCTTCCTAGTTCTGATCTCCTCTGAGTGCAAGCTCCACCAGATCAGAGAGGGCACTCGGGAGTGATCACATCAATAGTCCGTCTCATATTGCCATTCCATAGCAAGACTAAGGCATCAGCAGGCTGATATGATTGGCACCTCCATCGAAGCCCTGGCTGACCTCTGAAACACCCAAATGACTTGGGTTATTGACACGATCGCCCCTGAGCACTCTCTCCCACTTCGTAGAGCCTGTTTGGGCCCCTGGTATACTCCAGAGCTTAGGGCAAGGAAACAAGCTGGGAGACGGCTTGAACGTAAGTGGAGGAAAGATCCAAACGAATGCAACTGAACACTAGTAAGGGCTCATTATCGAGCCTACCTAGTGGCAGTGAAGGCAGCAAAGAAGGCATACTTTGCTACCTCGATTGCATCCTCATTATGTTGTCTGGGGCCTTTTACAGGCTGGCCAAAAGGAGGTGGGAGAACCAACGGTAGCTCGCTGTGACTCGTTTGCAAGGCATTTTGAGGATAAAATCACTTGCATCCACCAAGACCTTGACTCTGATGTTATAGCAGATGAATCTCATGGGGTGCCCAGAGCACAAACTAGTCCTGTTGTGTTGGATGAGTTTCAGTTGGTAGGGCTCAAGGACGTGGACAAGGTGCTCGGATGGTCAGGGCGACCACTTGCGCTCTAGACCCTTGTCCCCCTTGGCTGATAAAAGCCAGTAGAGACGCAACAGCTGGCTGGGCCAGGGAGGTGATCAATGCCTCTTTGCAAGAGGAGGTGGTCCCTGCCTGTTTGAAGAAGGCCGTGGTAAAACCACTCCTTAAGAAACCTTCCCTGCATTTGGAAAACCAAATGAACTACCAGCCAGTTGCTAATCTCCCTTTCCTGAGCAAGGTTCTGGAGCTAGTAGTCACAGACCAGATCCAGGCATTTTGGGAAGAAACTGATTTTTTGGATCCATTTCAATCAGGGTTTAGGCCCGGTTTTGGCACAGAAACTGCTTTGGTCGCCCTGTATGTTGACTTCCGTCGAGAGAGCAACAAGGAAAACGTGTCCCTGTTAATTCTCCTCGATCTCTCAGCGGCTTTCAATACCATTGACCATGGTATACTTCTGGAGCGGTTGTCTGAATTAGGGGTGGTTGGCACTGCTTTGCAGTGGTTACAGTCCTACTTGGATGGTTGTCCCCAGAGGGTTCTGCAGGGCTCAATCCTACCCCCCACGTTGTTTAACATCTACATGAAACTGCTGGGTGGGGTTATCTGGAAGTTTGGAGTATGTTGTCAGCAGGATGCTGATGACACTTAGCTCTATTTCTCCTTTACATCTGAGGGTGAGGCAGTGGAAGTGCTGGACCAGTGTCTTGCCTCAGTAATGGGCTGGATGAGAGCCAACAAACTGAAGCTCAGTGCGGATAAAACTGAGACACTGTTAGTGGGTGGTTCCCTAGATCGGATGGGTCGGAGATCACCTGTTCTTGATGGGGTTACACTTCCTCTGAAGGAGCAGGTTCATAGCTTGGGGGTACTCCTGGATCCTTTGCTGTCACTTGAGGCTCAGGTGGCCTCAGTGGCCCAGAGTGCCTTCCATCAGCTTCGGCTGGTGGCCCAGCTATGCCCCAATCTGGACAGCTTAACTACTGTTGTCTATGCTCTGGTAACCTCAGTGTTAGATTACTGCAACAAGTTATACATAGGGCTACCTCTGAAGACGGTTCAGAAACTTCAGCTAGTGCAGAATTCAGAGGCAAGGTTGCTCACCGGAGCAAGATGGTTTCAGCATATTACACCGATCTTGGTCCAACTGCACTGGCTACCAGTTAGTTTCCAGGCCCAATTCAAAGTGCTGGTTTTTACCTATAAGCCTTAAACGGCTCAGGACCACAATACCCAAGGACCGCCTCTTTCCATAAAACCTACCTGGACCCTGAGATCATCTTCTGAGGCCCTTCTTCATGTGCCTCCTCCTTGAGAGATCAGGAGGGTGGCAACATGAGAACAGGGCCTTCTCTGTAGTGGCTCCCCACCTGTGGAATGCTCTCCCCAGGGAAGTTTGCCTGACGCCTTCATTATACACCTTTAGGCACCAGGCAAAAACGTTCCTTTTTAACCAGGCCTTTGATTGATTTTATTGATATCCTATGCCCTTTTAAAACGTTGGGATTTTTTTTTGAGGGGGTGGGGTATTGGGTTGTTTTTATTTTAAGTATGTATTTTGCAGTTTTATATTTTGATTTTATTCTGTTAACTGCCATGAGACCTGCAGGTATAGGGCGGTATACAAATTCAATAAATAAATAAAAATTCATTACACACCTTTGGGTGCCAGGCAAAAACGCTCCTTTTTAACCAGGCCTTTGGTTGATCTTATTGACATCCAACACCCTTTTAGAATGTGGCTTTTGGGGGGTCAGTTACTGGGTTATTGCTTTTGGTATGATTTTAGATGTTGTGGTTTTGTTGTGAACCGCCCTGAGACCTTTGGGTATAGGGTGGCTGTGGCGATCACACAGGGTCCCCGGACGTTTGGCGGTCTATTGAAACCTGTGCCACCACTGTGCTCACTTCCCGGCTGCCACCAACCAGTTACTCTCCGGTAAAACACTGAGTCCAAACAGTTGTTAAAAGTGAACCCAAAAAACCAACCCAACAAGTTTATTTTACAGACATTAACAAGTTTATGGTTTCTCAGATAATATTCCTGTCAGTATCTTGATTTTAGTTTCTTTACCGGCCTATACCTTCCTAATACCTTCTGACTGATTATATCAACTGTTTGACTGACTCCTCTTAACAGATTCTCTCACTCTCTCACATCAGACTAGCCCAACCCACAGAATTATCCTCTCTGTCCCTTCGCTGCCACCATCCATGTCTGCTGAAAATTGCCCAAGAGCCAGCAAGAATCCCCCAGATCCTATAAACCTTCTAAGGCAGACCGTCGTAATAGGTTCCCACTGCTGCTGGGCGGATCCGCCACAGCCAATCCAAATCTCACAAAGGAATTATTCATCCATGATAATGGGGAAACAAACATTTCCCCAACTATTGGTTCACTCCCACCCTGATTTACTACAAAGGTGACATCAAGAGTATGACCTGAACAATGCACTGAATCAGTGATGTGCTGAGACAGCCTATGGTTGTCATGGTAGCAACCCAGTCCCAAGCCTGGCCAGACAAGGCAGGCTTAGGATGGAGAATCCTAGAACTGTAGCGTTGGAAATTGACTCTGAGGGTCATCTAGTCCAACCCCCTGCAATGCAGGAATCTCAGCTCAAGCATCCAGGACAGATGGCCATCCAACCTCAGCTTAAGAACCTCCAAGGAAGGAGAGTCTGCCACCTTCTGAGGGAGATAGTTCAACAGCTCTTATTGAAGATTCTCCAGTGCCAGATACTTTATCCAGTAGGGTGGGTGGTACACCAACAAAATACCAATTCTCTTTCTCTGATCAGCACCAGGTACAACCTTTCACACCCAGCTTCCAGTAAGATTGGTTTCCTGGTGAGAGAGATGGGCCATTGTGAGACACATAAACATGGCCCCCTGACCAGTGTTGAACTGAGTAACCAGGTGGGCAAAGCTGGGTAAGATATGGCCTTCCCAGCTCACTCATCTGTTCTCAGTAATAAATGCCAAGTTTACCTCTGAATACTTCTGGCGGTTCCCTCACTGTGAGAAGCAAAGCTACAGGGAACCAGGCAGAGGGCCTTTTCGGTGGTGGCACCCGCCCTGTGGAACGCCCTCCCATCAGATGTCAAAGAGATAAACAACTACCCGTCATTTAGAAGACATCTGAAGGCAGCCCTGTTCAGGGAAGTTTTTAATGTGTGACATTTTAATGTATTCTTAATCTTTGTTGGAAGCCACCCAGAGTGGCTGGGGAAACCCAGCCAGATGGGTGGGGTACAAATAATAAATTTATTATATTTATTTATTTATTTATTTATTTATTATCCACATTCACATCATGGATGGGAGATATTTTATTGTGCTTCAACCTGACAATTACCAAAAGCACCGTAAGATAACGAGGACAAGCTGGCACAGCCACCCAACACCTGCTAGTTGAGATAACAGGTGTTGTTGTTTAGTCGTGTCCGCCTCTTCGTGACCCCCTGGACCAGAGCACGCCAGGCCCTCCTGTCTTCCACTGCCTCCCACAGTTTGGTCAAACTCATGCTGGTAGCCTCAAGAACACCGTCCAACCATCTCGTCCTCCGTCGTCCCCTTCTCCTTGTGCCCTCCATCTTTCCCAACTTCAGGGTCTTTTCCAGGGAGTCTTCTCTTCTCCTGAGGTGGCCAAAGTCTTGGAGCCTCAGCTTCAGGATCTGTCCTTCCAGTGAGCACTCAGGGCTGATTTCCTTCAGAATGGAGAGGTTGGATCTTCTTGCAGTCCATGGGACTCTCAAGAGTCTCCTCCAGCACCAGAATTCAAAAGCATCCATTCTTCGGCGATCAGCCTTCTTTGTGGTCCAGATCTCACTTCCATACATCACTACTGGGAAAACCATAGCTTGAACTATACGGACCTTTGTTGGCAAGGTGATGTCTCTGCTTTTTAAGATGCTGCCTAGGTTTGCCATTGCCTTTCTCCCAAGAAGCAGGCGTCTTTTAATTTCATGACTCCTGTCACCATCTGCAGTGATCATGGAGCCCAAGAAAGTCAAATCTCCCACTGCCTCCATTTCTTCCCCTTCTATTTGCCAGGAGGAGATAACAGCTTGCAAACATCAGTCACACTTTCTCCTGGCCTATCTCACATGACATATCTCCCCCTGCCTGTGACAGAGCAGAATCCCTCCACCATCACCAGTATTCTGTTGCTGCCCAGGCCAATGTTTCCTTCCTCCAGTGAAGTGTTATTATACTTAGAACTAGTCAGCCCCCTATGGCTAGTTCTAAGAACCCAAGATGGGCAGGGGGCTGCTCACACTTCTTGAATTAGCTTGTCCACATCCTCAGGCTGCAATATTATTATCAGTAGTAGTATTAATGACTTTTTGCTATGATAAGCTGGTAAAATGTGGGTTGAACGAAGTAACTGTTAGGTGGATTTGTAGCTGGTTGACTGACCAAACCCAAAGAGTACTCATTAATGGTTCCTGGTCATCCTGGAAAAAAGTTACAAGTGAGGTGTCGCAGGGTTCTGTCCAAGGCCTATTGTTGTTCAGTGTCTTTATAAATGACTTCGATAAAGTAATTGAGAATATTTTGTTGGAAACCGCCCAGAGTGGCTGGGAAAACCCAGCCAGATGGGTGGGGTATAAATAAATTGTTATTGTTATTGTTAGGATGCCCATCAAATTTGCAGGTAACACTAAACTCAGAGGGGTAGTTAATTTGGCAGAATTAGGATTCAAAATGACCTTAACAGATTGGAGAACTGGGCTCAAACTAACAAAATGAGTTACAATAGGGACAAATGTAAGGTTCTACATTTAGGGAAGAAGAACCAGATGCACAAATACAGGATGGGGGATACCTGGGTTACTAGTAGTACATGCGAAAAGGATCTAGAGGTTTTAGTGGCCCACAAGCTTAACAGGAGTCAACAGTGTGATGCAGCAGCAACTAATAGCTGGCGCTATTCTAGGATTCATCAACAGAAGTCTAGTGTCCAGATCAAGGGAAGTAATAAAAAGGTAAAGGTACCCCTGCCCGTACGGGCCAGTCTTGACAGACTCTAGGGTTGTGCGCCCATCTCACTCAAGAGGCCGGGGGCCAGCGCTGTCCGGAGACACTTCCGGGTCACGTGGCCAGCGTGACATCGCTGCTCTGGCGAGCCAGAGCCGCAGACGGAAATGCCGTTTACCTTCCCGCTAGTAAGCGTTCCCTATTTATCTACTTGCACCCGGGGGTGCTTTCGAACTGCTAGGTTGGCAAGCGCTGGGACCGAGCAACGGGAGCGCACCCCGCCGCGGGGATTCGAACCGCCGACCTTTCAATCGGCAAGCCCTAGGCGCTGAGGCTTTAACCCACAGCGCCACCCGCGTCCCTAAGGGAAGTAATAGTACCCCTCTATTTTGCCTTGGTCAGGCCACACCTGGAATACTGTGTCCAGCAGGATAGTGCAGAGAATGGTTCAAATGAGAACTCAGTGCACAGAGCCTATATTTAGTACAGGGTCGTTGATTTACGCCCTGCCTGCACACCGTACCTGGACAAATTTGTCTTAGCAGACAACAACACACTGGATTTGATGAAGACCTACATGTAAATTTGATGAGGACCTACAGTGGTTGGTGCTGTGGGTTAAACCACAGAGCCTAGGACTTGCCGATCAGAAGGTTGGCGGTTCGAATCCCCGTGACGGGGTGAGCTCCCGTTGCTTGGTCCCTGCTCCTGCCAACCTAGCACTTCGAAAGCACCTCAAAGTGCAAGTAGATAAATAGGTACTGCTCCGGCGGGAAGGTAAACGGTGTTTCCGTGTGCTGCTCTGGTTCGCCAGAAGTGGCTTAGTCATGCTGGCCACATGACCCAGAAGCTGTACACCGGCTCCCTCGGCCAATAAAGCGAGATGAGCGCCGCAACCCCTGAGTCGGCCACGACTGGACCTAATGGTCAGGGGTCCCTTTACCCTTTACATGTAAAGTCCAGTGTTTATAGGCATGAATAACCTGTTTGTGTCCCAGAGTCTTTTCTTCTTTGTTTTTTAGTTACAGATAGGTAGCCGTGTTGGTCTGCCATAGTCAAAACAATAAATTTTTTTCCTTCTAGTAGCACCTTAAAGACCAACTAAGTTAGTTCTTGGTATGAGCTTTCGTGTGCATGCACACTTCTTCAGATTTTATTGTTTTGTTTTTTAGGTTAGGCTTTTTTCCTCATTCCAAACCTGCCCCCTGCCCCAATTCATAATCGAGGGCAGGCAGGCTGGAGACAGACTTTTTTATTTGTTTGTTGACATCCATTCTATCTTTCCACTTAGGGTGGCATTCATTGATCTCCTTTTCCCTATGTTATCCTCAGAGCATCCGTGTGACCTATTATTATGATTATTACAATTATAATTTAAATTTGTATACTACCCTATATCCGTGGATCTCAGGGTAAAATTAGAATATAAAAATTACAAAACACATCATAAAAATAAGAACAAAACCAAACTAATAATCCACCCTTCCACAACGCATTTAACAGGACATTGGATGTCGATCAGCCAAAGGCCTGGTTAAAGAGGAGCATCTTCGCCTGACGCCTAAAGGTGTATAATGAAGGCGCTAGTTGAACCTCTGTGCGGACAGAACAAGCAGGGAGCCATTGAGGAAAGGCCCATTCTCACGTCGCTGTTAGTTTCTGTTTGCCACTGAGCAGCTGCTTAGAGTCACAAGGCTCTGTTTACATTCCAGAGACAGTCCAGGCTATTGGAAGTCTCACGGGAGAAGGGAGACGGGATGTGACGTTAGTGATTTTCCTGTTCCTATGTTCCTTTGTTGTGCAGTTGCTCTCTGCTTTCATAGAGAGAGGATGTATATTTCTTTGCTGTCTGCGTAGTAAGGAATAGAGCATAGCGATGTAGCCATAAATCTCATCACTTCTGCTGCTTTGAAACTCTGCTGAATGGGGGAACGTGCCTTGGAGACTTATCAAAGGCTCAGGTCGTTAATTATTCGTCAGAGGGCGATTCCAAAGGATTTGGCCGGAAGATGAGCTTTATCAACTTGGCCGAGTGGAGATTCCGACAGTTGCCACCCTCCAGACTTCTCAGGGTCTGGGTGGGTTCATATAAAGAGAGGCGGTCTTTGAGGTACGGCAGTCCTGAGCCATTTAAGGCTTTATAGGTCAAAACCAGCACTTTGAATTGGGCCGGGAAAGTAATTGGTAGAAATTGTGACAGCAGGGATCACTTCTGAACCAAAGCAAGACACATATTTGCTAAGCATTAAGAAACTGCAATGTTGACAGCAGGGACCCCTTTTGAACCATTTCAGTTTGCTTAAGTGCTAACCAATTGCAAAATTGGGATGCTGAAGCGTCCACAACAGTCGTGCAAGGAAGGAGGATAAATAAAATGAAAACTGAAAATTTGGGGAAAGAATCAGGGATATCCCAAGAGGCAGAGGCTCCTACAGGTTCTCTTTCTCCCTTCTGCTGTTGCAGTCCTGTTTCTGAAAAACACAAATCCATGTTGCTATCTTGGAATAGCAAATGTATGTGGCATTCCCTCACCCTCCTTCCCAGTAGAAATGATCCATGAGTCCTCAGATGCTTCCTATATCCTTTTCCTCCACAGCGCTTCCTTCCTAAATCCATGTGGATTCAAATGCAGAATGTTCTATGTGTATTCCTCCCATTCTTCTTTTATATATATATTAACATATCATTTCCAACAGTCATTTAACATATATTTTTATCTTATACAGTTTTTTAGACTTCCATCAACTATCTCTGAAGACTTTCCATTCTTTATCACTTAATCTGCATTTCTTAATTTCTCTATTACTTTTAATTATCCTTAACTGATATTCTCTTCGTAATCTCCCTTGCAATATTTCGCATAATCCTCCTTACAGAACTTCTTGCAGTCCTACTAGTGTAATCTGTTTATTACAATTGCTCTTCAAATAGTTCAAATATTTACTCCAGTCCTCTAAGAATCTCTGGTCCCGCAGGTTTCGAATCCTTCCTGTCAATTTGTCTAATTTTGCATAGTCCAATAATTTCATTTGCCATTCTTCTTTCATCGGTAATTCTTCTTGTTTCCACCTTCCATTCTTTTTAAATCAGATGTGCCTTTGCGGTAATGTGACCCAATCTGGCAGTAATAGCATTTTCAAGTCAGCTGTTTCATAAACAAGCTCTAAAGAGATTTCTCTACAAGTGGAGCAGACGTGGCTGATCATGTTGAGAAAAGGTGTCTTAATTGCTACTAATCATGATAGCTAAATGAAGCACACATGCCCAGAGGCAGCTTACGTCTAAGCACCAGATACTGAGGACAAAGATGTGCTTTATTTGGGAGTTTCCTGGAGGTATCTGCCTGGTCCCTTCTGGAAACAGAAGGATGGGCTAGAATACGAACCCATCTTGATGTGTTCCTGTGAGACAGTTCTTAATTCCTTACTTTCCTGATGGAGGAGCGCATGTCCAAAGCCTCTTTTAGCTTATGGAATGAGCTGCGCAGCTCTTTGCATTTTGTCCAGTATGGCCAACTGAGCTTCTGTTCTGGAATTATTACTAGATTTAGCCCTGGAAATGTTCCCAGCTCAGGAAAGTATTCCAAATTTATTTTGTGGTATGTATTGTGAAACATATTTAGGGGAATTATTTTTGCAAAGAGAGGCTAAACTGGTCCTTGCTGTTACATTCTAAAATGTGAGCGTGAAGCTGACATCATCTAGAGCTGACAATTGCATTATCTTCAGTTTTCTCTCCCCCGTTAACAGCAGTCACAAGAGACCCAAAATTGACAAGCTCAGATGTGCTTTTAAGTGTCTCATGTGTCAATTGCATATCATATTGTAGACTAACCAGCAAGGTAACAAAACATTCAATATTAGCAGCAGAGCAGAAAGCTTTCTAGGGCACTACAAGATGGTTTGGCAACCGTCGCGCGATCTAACACAGGAGTGGGAGACCTTTGGGCTTCCAGATGTTTCTGAATTGCAACTCCCATCATCACTGGCCATCTTTGCTGGGGCTGTTGAAATCTGTAGTTCAGCAACCTTTTAACTGTTGCTATTATCTCCCTTTCCCTGTTTCTCGACACTCTACAGGAGTAGTCAAATATCAGGATGATAAATTGGGTGTTTAAATATATTAAAAATTGAATTTTAAAGAAAAGTTTGGGGTTTCAGCTGCCATTTTCTCTTTTAAAAGAACCTGGTTTGAAATGAAATCTGAATTTAATGCAGACATCTATCAACTGAATTTATGACGCTCTAAGTAACTTATAAAAGACTATATAATTGGGCAGCTTTTTCTCATAAAGAACTGTAAAAAACAACACATTTTAGTCTTGTCATTTTATACAAACCTGTAGTTTATATAACTGCTTGATACTGAAGGCCATAGTGGCAAATTACCACAGCCATCATCCAGTATTCCATCTATGCGACCTTATTTATGCTTAGGGACAGCATGTTTTCTGCAATTAGAGTCGGTAGTATAATTATAAATGAATATGGTATGAATGAATATAACTACTAATTATAATACACTTTGGTAACTCAAATAATAGATGAAACAATTAAAAGTCAGGCCAATAATTCAAAATAGTTTTTCCCTTTGATGATTTAAATCAGCCAAAATTCCCAGATATTGTATTCTCAGTGGCTGCTCTGTTCCCCATCATGTATTTGATGGTAGAAATTATGGGTTGTCTCCAACTAAGTTCACTGAAATTAACAGATCTTCAACTATCTTAAGGGCTGTCACACGGAGGAGAATGGGGTTTGCTTTTGCAGCCAGTGTATAGAATGCCATTCTCAGTGTTACAAAGCTATTATTGTCACTCAGAAGAAACAGGACCATTTCTGCTGGGGTGTACCTGTTTGCTTTTGTGAACAAAGGTTTCAGAAAGCAATCTCTTGAGTCTCTATATAACGGGCAGGCTAACAGATAATCAGTGATGTATTCCACCTGAGGCTGACCGCAAATACAAAGTGTGTCTGTGTACAGGGCCTTCTTGTGGAGGCCATCCAAGACCACAATGGACACCACATGTAAATGCAACACAATAAAGGCATTTATTAAGGAAGCTGGGGAGAGTTTGGTCAGATAAATAGCTCTAAAATGCTCTGTTCTCAAGAGTGGATACAAAGGGGTAAAATTTGTGTTTCTAATTAGTTGTGGCAGTGCTATTTTTCTAGAAAAAATAGACTGCCTCTCCTGGTATGCACCGCAGAAGACCTTAAGGTCCACAAATGACAACATTTTGGAGGTCCCGAGCCTCAAGGAGGTTAGATTGGTCTCAACTAAGGCCAGGGCCTTTTCAGTACTGGCCCCGATCTGGTGGAACACTCTGTCACAAGAGACCAGGGCCCTGCGGGACTTGACATCTTTCCGCAGGGCCTGCAAGACAGAGCTGTTCCGACTGGCCTTCGGTTTGGACTGGTCTGACCCTTATGTTTCCCTCCCCTTATGGTCTTGATTTATCAGATACTTTAAAATGAGGCTGCATTTTAAATTGCATTTTAACCTGTATTTTAAATTGGAGTTTTTTTCCTTTTCCTCCCCCCTCTTTTCCCCCTATTATGTTTTTACTGTGATTTTATTGGTGCTAGCCGCCCTGAGCCTGGCTCTGGCTGGGGAGGGTGGGGTATAAATAATTTTTATTATTATTATTATTATTATTATTATTATTATTATTATTATTATTAAAAAGAGGTGCCAGAACTCACCATGAATGCCTCCCTTGTTTTCTTATAACGGCACCATCCCTGAGAGGTGCAGGAATTGAGTTCTGGCTGGAAAAAGCTCTGGTTACAAGAGACCCATGAATGCAAAGTGCATGGTGTTTTGTTTTTTGAAGTGTAGGGGTTATCCTACACTGTATTGGAGCTTGCACCCCAAACATGCCACAAAAAGGAACAATTTGTGTTCACTGTGTCTGTAAAATGAGGTCGTCCCGTGGATAATCTCTTCAGTCATGGAGTAGCTGATAGAACGGGACTTTTGATAAAAGTAGGACTATTAGAAGGAGTGTTTGGAGGTCTACTAAAAGATAACAGAACTTCTGGCAACAGAACAACCTCCCCTGCTGATCTTAGCACACAGATCATGCCAGCAGGTGATTCCAGTCACACGACATCAGGTTTTGGACAGGCGGTTGTGGTTTAGGGAAAAACCACAGGCCACATGCAAGCCTCATTGGGCCTGGAGGCCAGAGGAGCTTCACAGCTGCCATAAAAATGTCATGTGTTGCTGCTGGCAGTGTTGAACCAAGATATGGAATGGAGATGGTGGAGCCATATGGTCCTTAACCTCAGGCAGCAAGATGCCTTGAGCTACCTCTACCAGGGCTCCAGAAGGAGGAGAAATAAAGCTGTATGTCATCTGCATATTGAGGATAACACACTCCAAATACCACCCTTCAAGGGGCACTGTCCCCTAGTGGTTTCACAAAGAGGATAGGAGTGGATATGGAACCTTGCAGAACCCTGAAGGGAAGATGCAATGGGGCTGAACAGAAATTCCCCACCACTTCCACCTGGAAACAGCTGTCTAGGTAAGAGAAGAACCACTGCAATGCAACCTGCCCACACCCAACTCAGGCAGCCTCTTCAGAAGGATACCCTGGTTGATAGTGTTCAAAGCTTCGCAACTTGTTTTTATGCACACTGGACCACTCTCGGCTTTTGAGCTGCAAATTTAAGCAACTGGGAGATCTGATTTGGGAAAATATATGCTTTTTATTTATTTATGATTTTATCGTATTGAAGAGTTTAAAATGTTAATAAATCTGTCTGATGGCACAAGACTAGACCATGATGAATGTGCCCTCTCAAACCAGCTGAGTATGTAAACACTCCCCGTTTTTGTATTATTTTCTATTCATGCATCGTCGTTGCTCATTCTCACCTCACCCTTGCTTTCCAGAGTAGCAACAAGAGAACACTTCCCTTGCCATGAGCTGATAACAGACTTTAAACATGAGGAGCAATAAAGCCAAGGCCTGTATGCTCATTCAGTGGGTAAAGGGAGTCTACTAGGTGTATGTTATGAAGGTGGTTAAGCAGGCAAGAGTGATCAAAGGTGCCATAAGGTCTTGATGAGAACTGAGTTTTTAATTTCTGGATTGAAAATTGCCACCATAATCAAGGCTTACTAGGTTGCAGAGTCCACTGCCCCTTAGCACTGTGACTTGTATACATTACCACTTGAGTATGCTGTGCATAATGTCTTTTTTCGCTTACAGATGAATGGCCCTAACCATCCCGCTCCCACATATTTTGGGAGGGAACAAAGCTCCCCCCTCCAGTTTTTAACACACCCCTTGCTTCTTTTTCCCTTTACCGCAGTAAAAAAACTGAGCCCATCCGGTCCATTGCTCCTGCTGGATACCCCAAAGAAGGCACCTACCACCCCATCTATATCATCCCAGACCAGATGGAGCAGTGCATTTATGCAACCGAGGTAATGAATATATGCTCACTCCTCCAACCTGCCCACTCTGTTACCCTGGAACCAGCTCGGGGTCAGAGATGACAGTCACTGCCATATAGATCAAATGGTCATGTAAGGTTCACAGCTGATGGTATAACTATACACAATCCAATAGCAGAATCAGAAAATGTGCCATGGTGTCAACTTATTAAACACAAGCAGGGCCCCACAACCAAATGTTGGCTGTTCCTGGGGGAAGCAGCCTTCGAAGGTCAAGCAAGTGTTGGCTGACAGAAGATTGAGTGAATGGGTGCATGCCTTTACAGTCGTACCTTGGATCCCATACGCCTTGCGAGTCAAACGTTTTGGCTCTTGAATGCCGCAAACCCAGAAGTGAGTGTTGGTTTGCAAACGTTTTATGGAACCCAAACGACCGATGCGGCTTCCGGTTGGCTGTAGGAACTTCCTGCAGCCAATCAGAAGCTGTGCCTTGGTTTTGGAAGTTGAAGGGACTTCTGGAACGGATTCCGTTCGACTTCCAAGGTACCACTATATATCTTGGCTTCCTTTTCTCCATCCACCTTTTCAAGACAAATAATTTCACTCTTCCCATCTTTCATCTTTTGCCTCCTTTCTTGTTTTTAACGACACTCACACCTCTTAGCCAGAGTTGCAGGTAAAAAAACAACAGGAATACTTGCTGAAGCAACGTCATTTGGCTGTATCCAGCTGTGCTGGTCCCGAGAGCTAACCGTGCGGTGAGGTCCAAGTCCAGTCCGAGGTCCAGGGTGCAGTAGGGAGACAGTCCGTCAAAGCTGAAGCTGGGTCCAAGGCAGGGAGTCGGGTGAGGTCAGGAGCTCCGGCAGAGAAGCAGGACAGTGTTCAGGCAGGAACTAGCAACCACCAACGTTGCTCCCACAACCTGGGACTGGGGCTGGCTGGCTGTTATCTGCCCCGAGGCATAGGGCGGCCCCGGTCCACAGGTGACTTGCCTCTCCTGGCCTGGAGGCAGGCACTCCTCCTGCGGGAACTTAGTTCCCTCCGCCTCTCTGCTCTGAGCCTCTGCAGCTCAGGAGAGGCTGGAGGGTGACCGGACCCAGAGGCAACCTCAGCTTCCTCTGATGGGGCTGAGAGTGGAGCACCTGCAGGCAATGGGTCCTCCATCATCTCAGGAGCCAGAGCAGACTCAGCTGGTGCCTGCACCTGAGGATCCAGCACAGGTGAGGACCCTTCAGGCTCAAGCCCCAGCCCCGGCTCAGCTGGTTCTGGAGACGGAGAATCCTGTGCAGGCTGGGATCCCTCAGGTTCAGCCTCCGAGTCCGAATCCCAGGCCATCACACCAGCTGCCACTGTGCAGCTTTCCAATGAATGCAGCCACAGTCTTCTAAGACTTTAAAAATCTGCCTGCGTTAGCTGAAGCTGCTGAATGATATCTGAGCAGTTTCTTACTATGCTTTAGGAATAAATTACAAATTTCTAGAGAATAATCTTTTCCCTTGAAAAATATTACATCATGAAATACACTGGAAATCAAGAACCATCTACTGTGTTTTTTTTAACTAGCTTGAAAGCCCTGAAGTGGCTCAGCAGAACTTCTTTACCACTAAATCCACATCTCAAGGGGCAAATTCCTTTTCAAGGAAAACACTTTTAAGGTAGAATTTTATGAAAAAATGTCACACTAACCCACACAGGGTTTTTTTCTAATTCCCATCTTGCACTTCAATCTCGTTGAAAAGCAAGTTGTTTTTTTACTGGTTCTGCTAAAAGCATGAAACAGTCTCACATATTCATATTATAATACGCATATACATTCCAGGTTTCCTAAAGTAACCAGCAGATATTTATTATATGTAGATGTGTAAAAATATATCATACATACATTTTGCATATAGTTTTGCGTATAATTAGTTGGGCTTTTGAAAAACAGCAACAAAACAATGCAGGAATGGCTCTGACATAGGCACTCAATGCAAAGGTGCTCCAACGGAGGAACTGCCAAATTTCATGTATAAATCCTCTTGCATCTCTGACCACTTTCTGTTAGCCCAAAATTGCTCAGAGCAATGCCATTTCAATTTTCTGCCAGGATAATAATAATAATAATTTATTATTTATATAGTAAGCCACTCTGGGCGGCTTCCAACAAAACACTAAAATACAATAACCTATTAAACATTAAAAGCTTCCCTAAACAGGGCTGCCTTCAGATGTCTTCTAAAAGTTTGGTAGTTGTTCATCTCTTTGACATCTGGTGGCAGGGCGTTCCACAGGGCAGGCGCCACCACCGAGAAGGCCCTCTGCCTGGTTCCCTGTAACTTGACTTCTCACAGCAAGGGAACCGCAGAAGGCCCTCGGCGCTGGACCTCAGTGTCCGGGCAGAATGATGGATAGCACACATCTCCCTGAAGCTGTAGTTCACTGCTCCCTAAGCTTCTTGCTATTTTCTTCCTGGCCTTTGCTCTACATCCAACCTGCATGCTCTGTCCTTGGTCCTGACACCTGACAAGCTCATCATCCCTGATTCTTGCTTACTTCTGATTGCTACCTGCCAAGCTACCTACTCGACTTATGCAGCGAACTCTTGAGATATAGCGAGGGATTATCCAAGTTAACAGTGTGAGAATTAAAACTAATGGAAACAAAATCACACTTTCCAATACACTAAATATTGTGCAAACCAAATACAACTGTGCCATTGACATATTTTAAAAAATATACAACCATGTCATGTTTCTTTATTCAAGCCCTGCAGAAAACAACATACGTAAGGTATTCAGTCTTGCTACGGTAACTGATCTCTGAAAATACTTTTAGGGTCGAGGCCAAAGTGTCTATGAAAATGGAAATGTTTAGGCAACAAGTTCTGAGTTTCCAGTTTAAAAGTCTGGCTACCCTTCAGCTGCAGTCCTTGTTTTGGTCGTTCAGTGTAAAATTCTCAAAGGCATTTCTGAGAGCTGGTGGTATAAACAACATTGGAGATGTGTATCTGACTGAGCTAGTCTTATGTGGTTGCTGTGAGGTCCACCCTGTTGCTCCCCAAACAAATCTCAAACAAATCTCTGCTCCAAAGCTTTTTTGCAAAAATAGCCAAGGAGTTCACCCTGTTGGAAGCCACAGATTGCAATAACAAATTTAATCCTTCCTCCAAGGAGTTGAAATGGATTAGTTTATCCCTGGCTTTCTCAACCTCGGCCCTCCAGATGTTTTTGGCTTACAACTCCCATGATCCCTAGCTAGCAGGACTAGTGGTCAGGGATGCTGGGAATTGTAGTCCCCAAACATCTGGAGGGCCGAGGTTGAGGAAGCCTGGTTTAGCCACACAAGGACCTTGTAGAAGAGAGGAGTGGGCAAGAGTGTTACTAGTCTGAAGCCCCTCCAGTAAGTTTTTAGACTGAATGGTTTTTTCATGCATCCAAGCCCAATTAATCTCAGCGAGCCCATTTGATTACAGTATTATATTATAACTAGTAGACTTAATTGGTACTACTGTGCTTTGGCTGATTAACATTCTCTGTCCCTTTAAATGTGTTTGTGGGAGGGAGGTTATTGGTTTTCCCTTGTCCTTGTTTTTATTATGTGTTTTGGGTTCTCATTTTGTACATTTATATGAACTGCCCTGTGATCTTTGGATGAAGGGAGGTATATAAATTTTAATGATAATGATAAACCTCAGACAGTTGATGGCTAGCAATAATAATGTATTTCATGATTAGTCTATGAGCCAAAAGGAATGATCCATATCATTTTGAAGGATTAAACAAAGTAGCTTCCCCCCATGCCTATGACCCTAATAAAATTATTAGTCATGGTGACCATCAGTAATGAGTAGCTGCTACCATAACACCTAGTGTTTTAGAAAAAGAAAACATGTAATATTCAGTTTGGGGCTACATTGCCCAAAAGGGGTTCAAATTGACCAGAAAAAATCCACAACGTAATGAGAAAATTGAGGGCAGGGTATCGCTGAAAAGATGCTAAACAAACCCCAAAGCTGTAACTCTTGTTTTTTAGATTTTACTTATGGGCCCAGTCATTCGCAGAGGCTGAGTCTTGCTCAACATCAGCATGTGCCCTATTAAGTATTAAAGGCAAGTGCTTTATAGCCTTAGAGAGATGTGCGCCAAATCCTGAGTTTTTGCCAAGGGATCATTACATGCAGGAACAAACAAATCAATGGACACACTCAGCATAGGGTGATGCAGGATGGATTTCCCTGCTTCGTTCAGGAAAGTTAGGCAAGGCATGGAAGCTGCTGAAGTAAAACCAGCAGAAAGGTATAATGTGCAACACCACATCAAAATGTGTGATCAGTTTCAGCATATGCGAGAAAGCAGAGGTAACATGTCTTTATGGGGGGGTATCTATATATTATGGGACGTGGGTGGCGCTGTTGGTTAAACCACTGAGCCTAGGGCTTGCCGATCAGAAGGTCAGCAGCTCGAATCCCCACGACGGGGTGAGCTCCCGTTGCTCGGTCCCTGATCCTGCCCACCTAGCAGTTCGAAAGCACGTCAAAGTGCAAGTAGATAAATAGGTACCGCTCTGGTGGGAAGGTAAACGGCGTTTTCGTGCGCTGCTCTGGTTCGCCAGAATTGCCTTAGTCTGTACGCCGGCTCCCTCGGCCAGTAAAGCGAGATGAGCACCACAACCCCAGAGTCGGTCACGACTGGACCTAATGGTCAGGGGTCCCTTTACCTTTTATCTATATATTGACTTGGTAACCCTTCTGTAAAAAATTAATCGGTGTGTCAAGGGAGGGGAACTGAAAACACCATTTTGAAGCCATAGAAACTATAATTCCCTGGTGTTTTGTGTATGATGTGACCAACTACTCTCATTACCTTCCACGGTACAGTCATCTCTCAACTTACACAGGGGTTATGTTCCAGGGCTGGTACTTAAAGCCAAACTTGCACATAGTCAAAACACACTCCCTGCACCTCCGAACACTCTCCCAAGACCACATGCACTCTCCCAAGGCTGCTGTATACTCTCCCTGCACCTCTAAATGCTCTCACAAGGCGAGTGCAATGGTGGGGGGGATTGCCAACAGTCCCGTCCCCCCCGGATGCCCACCCTGCTATTTATTATTTTCAGCCAAACGCGTAGTGCTGAATTCGCACAAGTTAAATGTAAGTTGCAAGTTGACTGTACTTGAAAGATAGGTTAAACTTATCAGGTCACCCCCCTCCAAAGTGGTGGATGCTCTGAACAGATTGGACAACGTAATTATCTTTGGAAGGATACCAATGGACCAAGCCATTGAAGACACAGTTAAAAGGATGCGTTTGCCAGGTGGGACTAAAGGATTCAGTTCTCGTAAAGAAGCAGTTATCAGGTATCGCACTCCTGCGGATTACGGAAGTCCATGCATTTGTTAACTATGAAAAATGACTGATGTTACAAACAACTGGTTTATCTAAGCCAAACACGACAAAGTGGGTGTGAGGTGCATGACAGACATGTTTCAAAACACATGAGTAAAATCTATTCAGTTCTGTGAAAAGAACTGGTGAGGCAGGCTGGATAGTGATTTTTTAAAGGCACAACAATTTGGGTTTACTACAAGTTTCAGGCAGAGAGACCCAAACATAAATGAAGTAATAGGGTTCTCAAATTGCAACTGAAATGATCTTCTACCCTTAACAGAATGGCACAAGTCATAGATAAAGGAAGAACCGTATGCTGAATGATGACAGAGCTCTGTTTGGATAGATGATTTTGACTGCATAGGGCCATCATTTGTCATGTAGAGATATTCTGGACCATTTGGCCCACTCAGACCTTTGTCATTAGCGATGTGCTGTTTATTTATCTTTTTACACAATTAAGGCTACATTCTTATGCACACCTACCTGGAAACAAGCCCTATTGAACTCAATGGGATTTAAGTCTTGAGTAGGATTGCAGTGGTGTTTTGTTTTGCAGCGTATAAATAATCAAATCAAAAATCAAACAAATTGTTAACAGCCATGATGTTAATAATTTTACCAGGGTTGTAGGTTTGTTTGCTTTTTAAGCTACTATGTTGAATCCTTCCAATTGGTATGTTTTAATGGCCAGCGGCTACAAGCAAGGCAAACCTGACTGACTGCTATCAGCCACGCCACTTTTAGATCTGTGACCAAATAGGCTATGTTTCCTGAGATTGTTCTCTTATACCAAAAAAAGTAAAAAGTGGCTCTCAATATTATCTGAATATACAAGCCCCCTCCTTGATGTTAACTTCTAATTAATTTGGACATCAATGTGGATTTTGAGAACTGTGAACAGGTGTTGACCGATGGCCAAGACCTAGAACAGGCTGTAGCTCACACACCTGGGATCGCACTCTTGTGTGGTGCAGCCGGTTCTGGGTATGTTCAAAACTTGCTATTGGTGAGTTTCACAATTTAACATTATGGGGCAGGAAACATACAGGGGCCAAAAGTGGCTATCTGGCTTTCCACTATAGCAGCAGAAAGAGGTTTATTATCCAAGTTGAATGTGCATGGCTCCTTTTACACTGATGCAATAGATGAGTTCTACAGGAAGTCTCGACGGTCGAGCTCTTGTACAAATAATGTGGGTAAGCCGAAATAATTATTTATTTTCCTTGATGCATGCCTCGAATGGATAAAACAATTTACCCATCCATAGTCATTACTTTTGCTGAGATTAAACCTTACAACACTGGTTCAAAGTGATGGAATTCCCTTGTAGAAATATGTGTAAGTAGCAGAGTAATACAGGAGTTTAACTGTCACAGACAAGGATGGTACAAAAGCTTCTGTTTTTTAAAAAAAATGCAAGCCTTAACATTTCAGGTTCAAGAATCTCAACGTGAAATTCTCCGTCCGTGAATAGAGTGTATACTGGATCAGGTTATATCTCCCACTTTCTCCTGGCAGAACAATGTGAATCAGCAAACTTTATCCCTTGTGGTAAGAGGGAAACCCATGCCCTGCCCTTCTGGTCCTGCCTGTTCCGCGGGGGGCAGGACATGCACAAAGCTCCCCCCATCACCATGCGTTCGTTTTTTTAGTACAATGCCTCAGAATTTTTGTTTTCATTTGACCCATATTATCCCTGACATGGAGAGAAAAATACCTACCAGGACTCGCTAGGGCTGGGAGAACTGGGAAAGGCATACACAGCCAAGACATCAAGGAGAGCCCAATGGAAGGCTCAGGTGAGCTGATGGAGGCAACAGCCCATGCCCATTCTAGAAGATGTAGCATCCTGATCAGAGGGTGGCACCTCCAATCACTCATTGCCCACTGGCACCAAACCCATCTGGAGCACGGCAGTCATTCCTTTCTCATTGTCGTCTTTGGTTTTGGTTTTAGGGAGTTCTAGTTTTCTATGTTGTTCATATTTTTGTGTGCAATGCATTTTGTGGGTTTGATTTGATGTATAATTGTTGTGAGTTGCCTTTAGTTTCTTTCCCCCCCAAAAATAAGATACATACTTTTAAAATAAGTAGAGTGCATCTCCCCAGGA
Organism: Podarcis siculus; assembly: GCA_034642415.1. Taxonomy (NCBI): domain Eukaryota; kingdom Metazoa; phylum Chordata; class Lepidosauria; order Squamata; family Lacertidae; genus Podarcis; species Podarcis siculus. The sequence goes on along the minus strand of JAXCMG010000044.1, from coordinate 425,711 downwards.
GTAGGCAGAAGGGCTGCTATGCAGCATGGATTATGGTCTTTCTCCATCCAGGGATTGTATAACCACTCATGTATCAATGGCCCAGCAGTCTGACAGCTCTGCACATGGAGACCCTCAGTGGTGGGGATGACCCTGGGGTATCTCTCCTACTGGACAGAGAAGAACACCCAGGGATGAAAGTCCTACTCCCCTTTTTCAGACAGATGACCTTTTTTTGGTGTCTTCTGATCAAAGTGGTGTCTGGTTCTGGAGCAAGTGGTAGAGCCTGCAGCCCAGAAATTCCCCATCCCTTCCTGTCTTGGCCATATAATTCCTCTCCCCAATGCCTTCAGTTAAGAGCATAAACAGGGATTGGTGCTCACCCCTCATGTATAAGGAGTTGTCAAACATATGGAAACACTCCCTCCCTCAGCAATGGAGGATGCACTCTTGGGCACTATTCTTCCCAAGGATGGCAGACAACCAAGTTCATGTAGGCTTTTGCTATCTCTAATTTTTCTGGGGAACATCTGTCCTCGTGGCCAGTGATTTCCTTCAGGGGAACAAATGTTGCACACAGGCTTGCTGAAGCTTTCTGAGGCTGATCACTTTATGGTTCCAGGGTCAACATTACTCTAGCACTCTGTCATTTGGAGAGCAAGCTCTGGGGAAGTGCTGGTAGAAACCAAGATAAAAAGAAACCTTGCCTTCTGTCCAAGGAGGAAAAAAATGCATGACCCATGAGGTGTCCTATGGCTTCCTTCACCCCTTGTACCCAATTCTGATGCAAGGAAACCAGAGGTTATAAAATAGAACCTAGACCACTACTGCTAAGCACCATTCCCCCAGGCAAGGATAGAACAGGTAGAAGACCTCAGCAGTCACAAGATCAAAAGGAGAACTCAACTGTGTCTCTCTTAGGAATTGACATGTTCTCCAAGGGACAGGTTTCTTCTCTCAAAAAGGATTCATCAATTGACTCAACAGTTAAGGTTGTGTGGTTAATGTAAGATATTATGTTAACATTCATGTTGTGTTTGATTTCATGTTGTGTTTGTTGAGAGGCGTCATGTTATAAATTTAGGGTTTTTTATGTTGTTGCTGGAGAAACAGGATTCAGTTTCAATACTGTTGTGTACTCAAAGCACCTCTTGCCTCTCACTCTCTGAATCAGCACGCCGCCGCCAAGGTGTAGCCATTTCCTGCCCCTTCTGGGGACACAGCTCATTCCACAAGGGGGTGGGTGGTTGCTTTGACAGCAATGAACCTTCAAACTTCATTGGAAGAAGTATGTAACAAAGACATCCAAGATTCAGCTTCAGCTTTTTGGGAGGTAGCTACTCCAGAAGTTATTTCTCCTTAAGCCTGGAAGACAAGATTGCCCTTCCATAGAGTTATGTTTGAATTAGAAGGATGACTTTTGAGCACTTCTCTGCAAGAGGTACCTGCTTTATGCCTAGAACGTCCTGAAGATGTTGAATCATCGGCTGATGAGAAAACACCTTCACAGTAGTCCCAATGCTTCTTCCCCTATCAGCGGAAGAGGATATCCTGGAGCGGGGTGTTCAGATTCAGAGAGTCCAGGAGAACAGAGTGTCAATGTATATACAGGGCAATAGCCTGTACATGTACATCATCAGTAAGCAACAAAGTGAGCAGTTTTACCTCAAGATTTTTAACGAAAGGAGCAGAAAGAGAAACTAGCCTAATATATCCACAATTCTACTGCCTATGCTTTCTCCAGCCCAGCTGCTTTGAAAAATCAAAAAAGGCAAAAGCCATCCTAAGCATCATCTTGTTGACCAAGGCGTCTGGTTTTGGGACCTGATGAGGGTATGCTAAGCTCACCTGTGTGACAAATGGGGGAGGGGGCTTTGGGCCACAGAGCTTTTAGTGCAGTGCAGCTTGAGTCCTGGGGTTGACACTCTCCCTGGCCCTCTTTTTCTCTGTTAGGGCTTCAGGGAGTTTTATTGTTTTGAAGATTATTTCCAGCTGTAGAGTGACAGTTACACCACCTTCATTATATCCCCAAATGGGGGAGGGCACCTCTCACCAGAAGGAATAAAGTTTGCTGATTTACATGAGAGCAAGGGGCAGGAGTAACTCGTCCAGGATACCCTCCATTCACCAAGGAACCTCCACGGTAAGTCCAAGGTTTCTTTCTCCAGCTTGGCTCAGGTGTCCCTCCAAACGATGTGCTAAAATCCCTCTTGGGGCTGTAGGAGGCAGGCTGCGTCAGGAAAATTGGTTGGAGACTGCCTCTAGGAACCCTGCACAGCCTCAGGTGAAGAGGGCAGGGTGTTCAAACAGGCAGGTGAGCCAAGGAGCACTGTGGGAAGGTGAACCCTTCCTCCTCCTAAGTCATTGTTTACCTAACCACACAGCTGTAAGGCAGCATCAACTCTGAACACATCAGCTATCTTTTCTTTCTTACATCTTGCACATGGCCAAGCAATACCATACCACCTCCGGCCAGATCCCAGAGAACCAACACAGTGAGACTGTGTTAGATCCCATGAGTAGGTTGTATAGAACAGTGGCGTAACGTGGGTTGTCAGCACCCGGGACAAGGCAAGTAATTTGCGCCCCCTAACCCGTGGATTTGCACCCTCTAACCCTACAAATCTATGCCTATGAATGATGGTCCCTCTCTCTCTCTCTTTCTCATATTCCAATTGATTCCCATTTCCGCCGATCGATCCCCGAAGCTCTCACCCAGCGAAATTCGTGCGTAATTACGCTTCGCCATCCCTAATCCTGCCGCTTCCACCGGGAAATCATGACGGTGCGTTTCTCCTCTCCAAACTTTCCCCGGCCCTTTGCCGGCCAGCGCAGCCCTTTTGGCTACGAGCTCCCCTCCTTCTCTGCCCGCTTCCGACCCCACCTCCCTGTCCAGCCTCCCTACCTCCTGAAAAAAGGCGCCGGCGCCGAGCAGGACACCCCCCGCGGCCATCGGAGAGAGGCGGGGCCGAGTGAGGCGAGCCAATGGGCGAGGCGGGGCGGGGTAGGTGGCCACGGGGGTGGGCGCTGCCGCAGTTCTCGGGTGGGCAAGGTAGGAGCAGGCGGAGGCTGGCCGGCCGCTCTGACAATAGGGGCAGGCCGAGGGCACGACGCGGCTGGGCCCTCTGGACTCGCGCCCCCCCAGATGTTGCGCCCGGTGCGGCCGGCACCCCTGGCACCCCCCACGCTACGCCACTGGTATAGAAACCCATCTCTCTCTCTCTTTCTCTCTCTCCTGTTTTGTTTTCTTCCCCTCTTTTCCTAGGGTTGAATCCTTAATGCTGCTGGTGTCCACGCCAAGCCTGCAAAGTTTATCTGTCATTTCTGGGCATTTTTAAACTATGGCATCTTCAGAAGAGACTCTTCTTCTTTTTTTAACATATATAACTTTTTTATTTTGTGTAAACTAAGAGGAAATTTATACACTGAAATTTCAAAAAGACCTCAGGCATGCACATAAACCTTGTTAGAGGTTGTTCTACATAGCATTCTCTTTTTTCCATAGGAATTTCCCCAAACATTTACAACCCATAATTTTACTGTACATACAGCCTAAACTGTATTTAGCAATCTATGATCATGTCAAATTTACACTGTGCAAAATCAAAATATAGGGATAGTGGTACAACAGCAAAAAATGTAACAGGTATATTTCCGTGTAAGACATTTAGACAGTTTTGGTCCTTCCATCCCAAACCAAACTGATTAACACATAGATCTCGAGAATCAAGTGCTTAGGCAGTGATCACTTAACTAAAGACTCTTTTTGTGAGCCGCTCATAAGCCCTGGCAGAAAAACAAAAACCTCTGTCTCCAATAGCCTCATTTTCATCCAGAAACCATTGGAAAGGAAGATTTCACAGGCTCTGTTCACAGCCAAATCAACATTTTATCATTCAGGCTACTTGATATCAGTCTAAATGGGGTAAAGTGGTCCAGAGTGGTCCAGAGATGATCCCAGCAGCACCAGTGTCCCTAGAATCATGGCAACTGCTCTGGGGGTCTCCTCAGGGCCAAGTAGGAGGGAGGTGGTCTTGGTTCCCAGAAATATGGAGAACACTCAGTTACACTCGCTGTTGCCATTTAGACCTTTTGGACTACAGGTCCCATAAGCACTGGGAATTGTCATCTAAAATATCTGGAGGACACCAGGTTGTCAAAGGCCAGCTCGCATGAAAGAATTTGTAAGTTCACCAATAAAATGTGTGTAATATCCCTTAGCACAAAGTACTTGCCCCCCACCCCGCCAAAAAAGACTTGCAATTGGAGGGTACCACTCAGAAGAGACAAGACCAGAAAGGGAAGAGGGTGGGACTGTTCTATCATTGTCTCAGTTCCAAAAATGAGAAGGAAGACGAATGTATTGTGAACTAAAAAAACACACACACAAAAAGCAGGCAACTTGCAAAACCCAGATCTTCTGAATTGGGGGTTAAAATGGAACTGGACGATTTCATGAGGTCAAGAGCTGTAAAGGACTCTGTGTCAATAAGGATAAGGCTGTCATACAAGAGAGAACATCAGTTTTATTCCATTGAGAGGTGTTCTCAATATCTGATCTTGCCCGATGTTCAGAAGCATGTTGAGAATAGTGATCAATCTACCATGGGAGCACTAAATACATAGTTCTCTCAACTATCTGCTGATCCGTGCCCAGTTGCAAGAGAAAGTCATACATAAACATAGCTTTTAACAGCAGTAGGGATGTGCAACATGCCCAAGTTTGGCTCTAAACTGAGCAGGATTTTGTGAGCATTTCCTTCAAGTGAGACTCTCAAAAGATCAAGCACTTTGGTAAGTGAATTTAAATAAAAAATTGGAAAAGTTCTTATATGCCTATTGGAATCAGCAGGACCCTGGCTTTCACATAACCCTAAACTATGGCTTAGTGCACAAACCCTTCCCAGAAGCTTAACTACGGTTTACTTACTGCCAAGAGACCATGAGTTAAAGCCATGGTTTGTTGTTGACTTATGAATTTTGGTTCCCTTAGTTATGATTTGGCAAGCCTTCCTTTAACCACAGCTTGTTTGGCCACCAGACGCTCACCAGGCTACAAAGGCACAAGGTAAGAGCAGAAGGAAAGCACAGTTTGTTTGATCACCTGTAAAACAACTCACATTTAACTTGTAGTTTGTTAAGCAAGCCATGGCTTAATGTTATGTGTAAACCCGGCCGTGATTTCCAAAGCCAGACTAAAACCTCCATGTTTCACTCATTTCAATTGAGACATGCTGCAAAACAGCTGCTGGGAGAAAAAGCAAACCGACTGCTGCTGTAGCTTGCTTTTTGTCCCTCGCTAACCTTTTCGTGGCTTCAGGGCCTTTAACTCCGTCTGTTCAAGTTAATAGTGATTTCAGTACTGAGAGCTAAACATGCTGGGAGTCTACACACATCCGGAACAGAAGAAAACTCAGCCCATCCACCACTGAAGCTGTTTCTGCTCCATCTGGTGTTGAGATCATGAGCTCTGGCAGTAGCCAATGTTGTTGTTGAGTCGTTTAGTCGTGTCCGCCTCTTCGTGACCCCCTGGACCAGAGCACGCCAGGCCCTCCTGTCTTCCACTGCCTCCCGCAGTTTGGTCAAACTCATGCTGGAAGCTTCGAGAACACTGTCCCACCACCTCATCCTCTGTCATCCCCTTCTCCGTGTGCCCTCCATCCTTCCCAACATCAGGGTCTTTTCCAGGGAGTCTTCTCTTCTTCTGAGGTGGCCAAAGTCTTGGAGCCTCAGCTTCAGGATCTGTCCTTCTTCTTGATGGTCCAGCTCTCACTTCCATACATCGCTACTGGGAAGACAACAGGCAGTAGCCAATATCTGATTGCAAAAGTAGCCTGCCCTGCTATGCAGCTTCACCTTGATACCTGTGACCTAATGAGAGGAGAACACCAATGACAGCAGCAAACAGAATGATGCTGAGCAAGGACCACCTCAGCAAGAAGAATCCAAGCAAGTTCTCACTCAGCAGTGGCAAAACTGGAGCCAAATGTTGGCAAGGCATTGCTTTTCTCTAATCACTACATAAATACGAGGTAGTCACAGGCAGTAGCAGTACTTTTCTTATCTCAAGTGTCTAAAGTGGACTCCTTTGCACTATTCTTCCGTTGGGAATCTTTGTAGCGTCTTATTGGCCTGGACTTGCTGACTCTAACAATGCAATGGTAGTCTTAACTCCAAGGTAGTCTTAACTCCCATGGGCTTATGATGCAACGTGGAGGATTTAAAGATAGCGCAAGGACTATGAGCTACACCCAACCAAAGTGAAGATCTGTGATGTTCTGGTGTTCTTGGAAGGTGACCTCCAGAAAAGTCTAAATCAAACACCAAGTGATGGGGGACAGTACTGTGGCGGCTTATGGCGTGAAGGCTGCCATAAACAGATTTGCCCTGCACACTTCCCACCACGTGTCAGAAGAGTTGAAACCCAGTCAGCAGCAAAGCATGAGGAACAGCCCTGAGTTTTGATTAATGAGCAACACATGACTGTTTTAGGCAGCTTTATTGCCTGTTATGAAGCTTAACATTTGCTATACAGTGGTACCTCGGGTTAAGTACTTAATTCGTTCCAGGGGTCCGTTCTTAACCTGAAACTGTTCTTAACCTGAAGCACCACTTTAGCTAATGGGGCCTCCTGCTGCCACCGCGCTGTCAGAGCACGATTTCTGTTCTCATCCTGAAGCAAAGTTCTTAACCTGAAGCACTATTTCTGAGTTAGCGGAGTCTATAACCTGAAACGTATGTAACCTGAAGCGTATGTAACCCAAGGTACCACTGTATACAGATCTGCTTGCATCCTTTCAGCAGACCAAAACTGAAACTCTCGGTCACTCAAATAATGCAGTGTGCACGCCCACGATTTCACTGTCACCTCTGCACCATTGTAAACAATCCTGCTACACGGCCAGAGCTTCATGTTACATAAGGAAACTCACATTTTTCTGAAAACGAATGACCAATATCCCCAACACCCCCCTCAGTCTTTTCAGAACAACTATTTCCAGAGCATAAACAGAGTGCTTACTTAGTATGGTTTTCCAAACCTAAACATTCAACCATCATTTTACATTTCAGGAATGTCAAAGGTTTCGTCACTGCATCAGCAACATTCTGGTTCCTTTCACGGTACACTGGCATAATTACATTCTTTGCCACATTACTGTACATTTTACATTCTGATATTTAATTCTGACATGTTTTGATCTTCCTTTAAATTGATCAGATTTAGAAAGATATGGTATACATGCCTGATTATCAATAGAGACCTTTACTGGAGATTCACCTTTCATTCCCATGTCAATCAGTAACTGTTTAAAATAGACCAGTTCACTGCACAACTCACTCAGAGAACAGTACTTGGCTTCAGTGGAGGATACACTTGCAAGACCCTGTTTTTGTGATTTCCATCCTATCGGGGAACCTCCAAGCTGTATTACTAGTCCAGTTACAGTTGTTACAGTCCAGTTACAGGACGTGGGTGGTGCTGTGGTCTAAACCACAGAGCCTAGGACTTGCCGATCAGAAGGTCGGCGGTTTGAATCCCTGCGACGGGGTGAGCTCCCGTTGCTCGGTCCCTGCTCCTGCCAACCTAGCAGTTTGAAAGCACGTCAAAGTGCAAGTAGATAAATAGGTACGGCTCCGGCGGGAAGGTAAACGGCGTTTCCATGCAGTGCTCTGGTTTCACCAGAAGCAGCTTAGTCATGCTGGCCACATGACCCGGAAGCTGTACACCGGCTCCCTCGGCCAGTAAAGCGAGATGAGCGCCACAACCCCAGAGTCGTTCGCAACTGGACTTAACTGTCAGGGGTCCTTTGTGTGTTTCAGTTACCGAAGAACACGCTTAACAGCTCGCCTTCCCATTTTGGTTGGGTTAGCTACCATCCTACTGAAGACTCCTAATGCATAGCAGATGTCAGGTCTGCTCCACTGAGCTAGATACAACAAACTACCTGTTGCTGAATGATAGAGATCTGGTTGCTCAAACTTTGAGTTCTCCTCAGATTATAACCCTTTGAGAAAACCAGCCTGCACTGCTTGCTCCTTTGTAGTTCTTCATATTAAATCTCTCTGGTAACTGAATAATTTCACCCTTCTGGCTGAGAAGAAAGCTTTCGTCATTGGTTCTGTGCACTTATACCCCAAGATAGGTTTGCACACTTCCTAGATCTTTCAATTTGAATTTCAGAGCGAGCTGGGTGGCAAAGCTTTTGAACGACCTATAACATATCGTCCACAAATGATAAACAACATTCCTGTTTGTCTCTTGACCCTTTGATATACATGAAATTGTCTGCCACACTTCTGTTGAACCCGAGAGATTGCAAAGTACTGTCCAGGCATTCATTGAAGTTTCTAGCTGACTGGTGCAGACTATAAATGGTGTTGCGTAATTTGTACAACTCCCTTGGATTTCCAGTCTCAAATCCTGGTGCTTGATCCATCTCGCTTTACTGGCCAAGGGAGCCGGCGTACAGCCAAGCAAGAGAGCAGGGACCGAGTAACGGGAGCTCAGCCCGTCACGGGGATTCGAACCGCCAACCTTCTGATCAGCAAGCCCTAGGCTCAGTGGTTTAACCCACAGCGCCAACCGCATCCCTTGGTACTATCAGCTACTCTACATTAAATTTATTAGCTCAGTTTGGGAAAGCTTAATGGAAAAACTTAATTGACTGAACTCTTTTTTTAAATGCAAATTGTCACCTCTTCTTAGGCGGAGGTGACTTGCTTTGGTATGGTCCACCTCTTGGAGCGGCACCTGAGACCATCTGGAGAACAGCCAGCTGTGCGCTACCCTCACCTGTGATTTGTCCTTCTCCAGTTCTCTCAAGTGCTACTCTAACTCTCCTATAGGAAGCCGCCTTATACCGTCAGATCATTGGTAGCTGCACCGCAGCACTCTGTCTTTGGGGCAAAAACCCCCCGTTAAGAGTGGTTATTCCTCAGACTGGCTCTTCTCATTCATAACAGTGAATGGAGGAGCCATAAGGAGGGAGGAGAGCCCATCTTCAAGTTCTGCTGTCTTCTTCTCAATGTCTGTCTTCATTTTTAAAATTTATGCTTATTCAGGAAACTAATGGTTAACAAACTAGGGTTCTTGGAGCTTTTGGAAAGAGCTCCCTCTGGGAGGCTGCAGAAAGGGGCAATATAGTGTTTCTAGAGGCAATCTCCAAACAATTTCTGTTAGGGAAATCAACTGCCCTCCTGGCCTCAGAGGCGTTTAACCTCATCTTTTGGCGCGGCACCTGAGAGGATGTGAGGACGTCAACTCACAGGTGAGTACACACAGTTGGCCATCCCTTGACATTTACTGCTGGGCTGGGGAGTTCTGTATATATATATATAGCATTACAAAGAGACTCCCTTTTCCTTTTGACACCTTGAGCCGAACTATTTGCTCATATGAAACAGCTCTACAGCACCACCTTTGAGCTGAAGAGAGAACACAGAATACTTTAAATTTATCTATTATACTTTGTAAGACGATGGTTATACACCTCTCCGCTCCCAGTACCTCTGCCCCAGTGGGTATTATTTCAGTCATCCTGGATAGGTTGTACACGGAAAAAAACGATGCAAGAATCACAATATTCATCATCTGCCCAAAATTAAGACAAGCCAAAAATTTCACAGAGATCCAGGTTTTAGAATGACTGCTGGTGGTACCCGGAATCTGGACCCCCTTCCCGTGCCTGCAAGCCCCCTCCTTATCCTGAGCTGGTTTGCCGGTTTGGTGGTGACGCACCTCTTGCTCCTTGCAAAGTTTTCCTTCCTTCAGGGAGCTGGGAATGTGAGCAGCCGCCGCTGTGCATTACCTTCTCGGTGTCCTGAATGGAAAAGGCATTTTGCGCTGGGCAGGGCAAAGGACTAGGAGGCTTCTCAGTGGCTTCTCCAGGAAACTCTTGGGTGAGGAACACACCAGGCACAGCAGCAGTCTATCTGGGGATCCTATCTGGCATGATGATTAACCCAGACTTGGCAGGGATCATTCCTTCCTTGGAAACATGCTCACTTAGTTTTGGGGAGGGGGGGAGGGCAAAAAGGCAATACTTGGTCATTGTGTTCCGTTCTAACCCTCCCTCCCCTTCTCCCTCCTTTTTCATATTCATTTCTAGGTCTGAAGAAAACCCTTCTCCCAAGCCTTGGACTCCACCACCTGAATTTTATTTTAATCCCCCTCCAAATTCTCAGCTAAAGGAATGTTTACAGAGCAGACTGAACGGACTCCCGGAGCAGCCAATGTCTTACCATTATTAATTTTTGATCTATATAGTATTATTATTATAAAAAAGACTCCTTTTTTAAAGGAAAATATTTAATATTTATTCTTGCTGCTATATTTTTTTTATTTTTGCATCGAGAGCAACAGACTGACTCAGAATCTTAGGAAGCCATCGCTGGATTGGAAAGTCTTTGAAAGTCAGAGCTGGGTTTTGGAGAGGTTTGTTTGGGTTTTCTCTTGAAAGGGGGGAAAAGAAGGACGGAGGCTGATTTGGGGGGGGGGGAGCTGCCCTAGGATTGTCTAATCTGGAGAAAAGGCAGGTCCTTTTCCCACACAAGTGCCAGGAAGGGAGCGATGATTTTTTCCCATGTTCCTATTTTTTTAATGTTTTTAAACTGTTGCCGGTTTCCCTTCCGTTTTGTGGGCTCTTCGCCTCAGCCCACAGTGACTCTCCTCTCAGTCTGAAAGAGGGAAGCTGCCCTTTTGTTCAGCCACCAAACAGGAAGCTATGATTGATGCCTCACCTTTCAACTACAAAAGAATCCACAAGGCACCTTTCATTGAAAAAGGAAATAAAAATTAAGAAAGCACAATGCGCATCTGTTGGCTTGATGTGGTTGTAAAAAAAACCAAGGAGGAGAGGCTATGCTAAGGGGGACCCAGGTGAGATACTCACCTGTAAAAGAACCTGGCAGGACTGGTTCCAAGTATCCCTCTATTTTCCCAGTAGTAGTTCCTGAAGAAGCATTTTTCACCTGGAGGAAATGCTATGGTCACACCACTCTTATCACCATACAGGGACAGCATTTATACAAGGCAAGTAGCATGTGGGAGACTTAACAGATTTCTCCCTTTGTAGTGGAAGTTCCCTGGTTGGTTGGTTTTAATCAGAGACTGGGAACCTCTGGTCCCCAGGCTGGGTGTGGCCCCTGGAGGCTTCCCAGGGCCACTCTTACCTGGCCCCACCCTTTCTCCCTCCCGTTCCATGGTGGCCATAGGAGGGAGGGGGGAAAGCAGCAAACAGCAGGTCCCAGGGGCCTGATCTGGATCAGGACCCAGGTGCAAGGTGGCCGTTTAACCCTTTACCCTTCAGTGTGGTCCTGAGCTGAATTGTGGCTGCCGTGCTGCCCATCCATAGATCCTCAAAAGCTCACTTAGGTCTCTAGCTCCACCTACTGCTGGAATATGGCCTGCAAAGATTCCCTGTCACTCTTCTGAATGATTTGGGAGGAAAACTTAATCAGGCTCATAGGGGACACCATTGTCCTTCACTGCGAAGCAATACAGCAAGAGGAGATTCTGTTTAAGAGGACTTTGTGTCCTTGGGGTGAGTGGCTTTTGAAGGCTCCCCACCACCATCACCACTCCCTCCACAAGAACAAGCCCCCTCGGCCACCACAGAGGCCTCTTGGTCATGGAGATGGGCCTGGACCAAAAGCAACGTGGAATATAAAAGCACACTCTGACAAGAGATAGGTCGTCATTTTGGGCTATCAAGTCAAAACGGAATCCATTGTGGTTTACGCGACCAATTGGATGAACGTCGTGATTGCTTATTTTGCTTTTTGAATTTTTTTGACACATTTTGAGAGATGAACTTCTTGTTCTGTTACCTCACAAATGGCAATTTGAAGCTTCGTATAAAGAAAAGTCGACATTTCCCCCCCAATAATGGTGAGTATTTTTTTATACAAATAGGATGAAGTGAGTGGAATCATGCTTTGGTAGCAACTCAGTCAGTTTACTACAGCTGCGGCAACCTTTTCATTCCATTAAAAAAAACAACCTGCAATCCTAGATTTACTTACCTGGGAGTAAATCCCATTGAAATCAATGGCTTTTACTTCTGAGTAGTTGTGTAGGATTGCAGTTACATTTTCAGCCTCTGATCCTAATGGCACAGAATTTAACAGAAATATTTTGGGATGCATAGCAGTTCTTGTTCCATTTTAAACTGTTCCCCTCCTGCCCCATGTTTTCTTTTTTAATTTAAAAACACAATAAATACTGTGTACAAAAAAAGTCTGCTGGAGATGCTTTATAAACATATTTAAGTTGTATATACTGTATATTTATAAGTGCCATGTTTATATATTCTTCCCCACCCTCTGTGACTTTTCTTATGTATGGTCCTTTCTCTCAAAAGAAAGTTATATAAAATATCTATTTTGCTCAGTGAAACCGAATCTGCCTGAAGCTGTTTTCTTCCACTGTTTTGCTTCATTTCTACACCACACTTTTACACAACCCCCACGTCCAGGTGGAAATTTTATGGTGGCTGTGACGGGGACAAGCAGCCGAGACTGTACCCAATTTATTGCACTGGGCAGCGGACTAGCTCAAGAAGTTTTGCCGCCCAAAGCCCTGGCACAACGACAATCTGAGAGGTGCAACCCAGACTCCTCACATCATCACCACAGAGTTTGTGGTCTTAGCATTCATTGACATTGCCAAGGATTCCAGATGTGGCCTCCCAGTTTGCATAAGGCTGTTTAAGGGACCTCTCTAAAAATGCTGCCACCCCAAGCGGCTGAATACATTGTTTGAGTTAGGCCTGCCCTCAAGGGATACTTCCATGCCCAGTCAGGTCCCACCACACTGAAAAAGAGGCCACAGGTAGAAAGCCACCAAGGTGGTTGGCCTTCCATGACTGCCACCATCCCTAGCCTGGGGCCATGCTGGGTGGGCTTCATGTGAGTTGGAGTCCAGTAATATCTGGAGCTGAGGCTCCAATACTTTGGCCACCTCATGAGAAGAGAAGACTCTCTGGAAAAGACCCTGATGTTAGGAAAGATGGAGGGCACAAGGAGAAGGGGACGACAGAGGACGAGATGGTTGGATAGTGTTCTCAAAGCTACCAGCATGAGTTTGACCAAACTGCGGGAGACAGTGGAAGACAGGAGTTCCTGGTGTGCTCTGGTCCAGGGGGTCACAAAGAGTCGGACACGACTAAACGACAACAATATCTGGAGGGCCACAGGTTCCCCACCCTCCCTAACGTAGGGGGAGCCCTTGTGAGGAGCAGGAGAATCAGAGGTCTCACACTCAAAGAAACCAAGCACAATATTTGTGGGAGACAGGCAGTGGCATCATCAAACAGGAAGCCCTTTCCCTGAACCAGCCCACCCAAAGTTGCAAAAACAGTTTAATAAAGCATCCCTGCTTAGGGAAGCTTTTAATGTTTAATAGGTTATTGTATTTTAGTGTTTTGTTGGAAGCCGCCCAGAGTAGCTAGGGAAACCCAGCCAGATGGTCAGGGTATAAATAATAAATTATTATTATTATTATTATTATTATTATTATTATTCAGCCCCTATTTGCAAAAACTTGCACAATGTTTCACGCAGAAGGGACATTCCACGGGTCCCAGTTCCTGACACCTCCTGGGAGTTAAAGGATCTGGAAGACGTTCCTAACTTCCATCCACTTCCTGACACTTGATAACCACACATGGCTTTTCGTTCTTCGGTGGAAAGGGCAAATAATTTTTCTTCCTGCTGACAGTCAGTTTGTCCACTATTGTAGTAAAGGAGGGGGGGGCTCTTCACAGTAGGGATGGAAGAACATTTGACTGTACACAGGCAGGTACCCCTGAATAGAGGCCCCTTGGAGATGAATAGGCTCCCTGCTTGGCCAAAGCTTTGTCCCCTTACGCCCACCCCCAGGAGCAGAGCTCCCTGAACTAACAGAGGAAAGTGTTAATGGGGAAACCATAAGGCAGGCAAGTGAGAAAGGCGCTGACCTACCAGCCCTGGGGCAGCTGTTTACAAGCAGCTGTCAACACATGGCTGAGAAATGAGTGTGTCCACTCAGGGTGTGGGTCATGGCTGTCAAGGCTTTGAGATGGGCATGCTGGGGAGTCAGGAAGCTGGCGCTCCCAGGAAAGGAATGTTTTGAAAAAATAAAAAAAATAGTCATTGATTTAGTAAATGCTTTTCTCCCCCAGTGATTGGGTTTAAATGTAACATCACATGCTGGTAAAAAGGGGGGGAGGGCAGTCACCACCCTCTCTCCATCAGATAGAATTAGAGCAATCACAAATGACACCTGGTTGCGTTCCATTTAGCATCAAGGAAGGACACATCTAACCTGTAAAAACCATGCCTAGATAGAGCCAAATACAGTGGTACCTCGGATTACAGACGCTTCAGGTTACAGACTCTGCTAATCCAGAAATAGTATCTCGGGTTAAGAACTTTGCTTCAGGATGAGAACAGAAATCACGCGGCGGCAGCAGGAGGCCCCATTAGCTAAAGTGGTGCTTCAGGTTAAGAACAGTTTCAGGTTAAGAACTGACCTCCGGAATGAATTACGTAAGTTCTTAACCCGAGGTACCACTGTACCAGGAAGCAAGCCAGAGTCTGGCCTGCTGTGCCTTTTGAACCCAGGCTCCTGTACAAACTGGATGTGCCACTGGGCCACGATGAGGCCTTGCGCATTTAGCCACGTCTGCCTAACAAGGAATGGTAACAAGAAAGGGCACTAAAAATAATGAAGACTGTTAGTAATAATAATAATAATAATAATAATAATAATAATAATAATAATAAATTATTTTAAAAAATTGTATCTTGTCTTTCTTCCATCATGGAAACTGAAGCAGATTCCATGTGGTTCTCAGGCAGTTTCCACTCCAGGCACCTCCCAGACCCAGGGCTGCTTAGCTTCAAAGTGACTTTAGCCTCAGGTGACTTCAGATCATGCTCAATGGTGCATGCTAAGTGCCTAACATTTCAAAACAATGTTTTGTGTAAATGAAGAGGAGCAGCCTGAACAGCTTCAGTTAGCAACACTCATTTACTGGGCCTGAACTCTTCTTTGGCGATCCCTCGTAGCCGAGTAAGATTGTCTTCCATAAACACGGTTTTAACAGTGAGTCCGTAAGTGACTGTGGAGGCCAATTCTGGATCCACACGTCCTTCCACAGGGGGGACATTGGTTTCCAGGTGGGAGTTGATCACGGTGTGGATTTGCCAAGCGTGCCTTCCTCTTAGCACGTTTCTCCCTTGCGTCCTGAGTTTGAGTGTCTTCAAAGCCCAGGACACCTTCGGTAATGACTGTTCTCCAACTGGAGCGCTGGCAGGCCAGTATTTCCCAATTGTTGGTGTTTGCACTACATTTTTAAAGATTTGCCTTGAGAGAGTCTTTAAACCTTTTGTTGACCACCAGTATTACGCTTTCCATTTTTAAGTTCGGAATAGAGTAGTTGCTTTGGAAGACGATCATCAGGCATCCGCACGACACAACCAGTCCAACAAAGTTTGTGTTGAAGAACCATTGCTTCAACATTGCTTCGTCCATCTAACACAACAGCTGTTGCTTCCTCAAACACAAAGCGTGTTACACATGCACACCTTTAAAGATGGCATAAACAGAACTGCATTGTTCAAAAATTTAAAGGAAAATATATACTAAAACATACCATTGGTCCAGCTATTCTGTAAGAACCTAAAAACAGCTTGCTGGATCAAGCCAATGGCCTGTCTAGTCCAGCCTCCTGTTCTCAGTGGCCAACCCAAAAAGGGGCATCTCCTCACCCTACATGCAGGTTGTGGGGCTCAAACCCGGGGCCTTTTGCACGCAAAGGAGGTGCTCTCTATCAGTGACCCACCACAGCCCTTCCCCACAAATGGCTCAGCAACTCCTCGGTGCTTCATGTCTAAAATAAGATGGGCTGGGTTCAAACAAGCCTGGATACTTGATCTGCAGAACTAGGAGCTGCTGCCCTAATCCGAAATATGTTGGGGTTAGCTGCAAATACTCAGTATTGCGGAAAAAGTGCTCAGCACACACTGAAAGGATGAGCTGCACATTTATCGCTTGATGCTGCAACGAGCCAACGCTGAGTGAACTTTCGAATCAGTCAAGCACAGGACATTTCGGTGGAGTCAGTTTTCAAGTCCTGCTTCAACTCAGCAAGCAACCTGCCTGCATGTGCGAGTCAGATCTCAGAGGACCATTTCTACCACTTTCGATTTTCTGGAACTGAATCATACCTCAAGTTAAGTAAGTCTGATTTCTGACAATGTTACCAAGGGCCCATCTTAATAAAGCTGATTTGTTTAATAAATCTGCATTCCCGTGGCCCGTCATAATATACGCACACTTTGCATTCACCCAGAGACCCTGCAGATCATTCCAGCAGTGCCCCCCAGTGTCTCAACAATGAATCAAGTCATTCGATCACAAAGTTCCAAACTGAGCACAATTCTGTTCCCTGATAGATATAAATTGCTGCTTTCGATTCACTGCTCTCCCTGATATCCCTTGATGTCAGCCCTGTTTAGGGAAGTTTTTAATGTTTGAAGTTTTATTCTGTTTTTAGTCCTCTGTTGGGAGCCGCCCTGAGTGGGGAAACCCAGCCAGATGGGCGGGGTATAAATAATTAAAATGATGATGATGATGTCCAGGCTTAGAAAGCCTATCTAGCTACATTTCAACAAAGCAAGACTACCATCAACCTGCTTCTAAAAACAGCAAGTTTCTAGATTTTAGGGGGGAAAGTATAGGCAGGTCTGTACGAAGAAGTCCAGAACAGAGAAGGTGGTCAAAACTGAAGCGGCATTCCAATATCCTGAAGAAGCTCCCATGGCAATGTCAATCCCCGTGCACTTCCAGATGTTGCTACAAATCCCATCTTCCCGGTCCATTGACCAGGGTGAAGGAAGCCAAGGTCCAACAACACATGGGAGGCCCCCCCCCCATTCCTAATCTGTTAGCTTTCTCTTGACACCAAACTAGCCAGCAAACCTCAAATGGAGAGGTACAGAGCCCTAATTATAATTTGTTTCTTAGGAATAATTTGTACAGATTTGCATATCATTAAAATATTTCTATCCCACCTTTTGTGCCTAAGCACTTGAAGGCAACTTACGGCGTGGGGGGCGGGATCCACATTTTTCTAAAAAAACAAAACTATTAAATCTGCAACATCAGTAAACAAGCATCATTTTTAAAAATTAAGACACAGCCAGCAGCAAGAAACTACAAATGCCCTCTGATATAGTCTGCAACCAGAAAGCCTTTGGCAAAGGGGGACACACACACACCCCACCCCTGAAAGGAGCACCAGAGCCTGGGAGCTATGGTGGGAAAGGACAATTGGGGTGGGGGCCCACATGTACAGGCCCCTCCATAGCTGAAACGGAGAGGGGAGTCGGCCCTTCAATTACACTAAGGACTTTATAAAGGCCAAAACGGGGGCCCTTAAACCAATTGGAAGCCAACAAAATGTTTCAGGATTCGGATCATAAGCCCTTCTGGCAACAGCGCCAAGTCGCATTTTCTAACAACAGCGGTTTCCCAAAATCTTGAAAGGGGGCACTATAATTACCAAGGGTTGAGGTCTGCCCCCCCCCCCAAATATTCTGCTGAAGAAGAGACCTTTGTAACTCAAATACTTGCATGCAAGTTGTTCTTGTGCGATCCCTCATAGCCGGTTTTCACAGTGAGTCTGCAAAGTGACTGTGGAGGCCAATTCTGGATCCACACCTCCTTCCACAGTGGGGACATTGGTTTCCGGGTGGGGGTTGATCCCGGTGTGGATTTGCCAAGGGTGCCTTCCTCTTAGCACGTTTCTCCCTTTTTGTCCTGAGTTTGAGCGTCTTCAAAGCCCATGACACCTTTGGTAAAGGCTGTTCTCCAACTGGAGCGCTCACAGGCCAGTGTTTCCCAGTTGACAGTGTTTATACTACATTTTTTAAGATTTGCCTTGAGAGAGTCTTTAAACCCCTTTTGTTGACCACCAGCATTACGCTTTCCGTTTTTAAGTTCGGAATAGAGTAGTTGCTTTGGAAGACGATCATCAGGCATCCAAACAACATGACCGGTCCAACAAAGTTTGTGTTGAAGAATTACCGCTTCAACACTGGTGATCTTGATAAAGAGTTCTGTGAAACCCTAAAGTCTGCATTTGCCTACAACACTGGTGATCTTTGCTTCTTCCAGTACACTGGTATTAGTTCGCCTGTCTTCCCAAGTGAGGTGTAGAATTTTTTGGAGACACCATTGATGGAATCTTTCGAGGAGTTGGAGATGGCGTTTATAAGTGGTCCATGTTTCACAAGCATACAGTAAGGCTGGTGGTACAATAGCTTTGTAAAGAAGCATTCTGGTTTCCCTGCCAATGTCCCGGTCCTCCAACACCCTGCACTTCAGTCGGGAGAAAGCCGCACTCGCAGAGCTCAGGCGATGCTGGATTTCGGCATGCAACTTACAGCAGCCACTTAGCATTGCCTGCCTCTCTCTTCTCCCTGCCTTTCCACCTTAAAACAACTCTTCCCGGACCTTCCCAAGTCCCTCCTCCCCTCGCAGTGGATTAGCTGTCTGGCTTTGATAACAGCTGCTGGGAGTGTGTGTGTGTGTGACTCTCTGCTGAAGTTGGTAGGTGTCCCGATATTAATATAGATGCACACACAGAGAGAGAGAGGCACGCCCTGTAAACAGCTCTGGCTGCCCTGGAGGAGAGTCAGAACGGCTTCAAGATGGGAGGCCAAACTTCTCAGCTCTTCACCGTCCCTGAGCAGCAGGAGATCATGAAAGAAACTGGCTGTACGGGAAAACTTTATGAGAGAGAACGGTTTGCTTTCCTTCTTTCCATGAATAGAGGGGGGGAATGGGGGAGGAGGGAGTTTGCAACAGAGCTCGGAATTTTTTTAAACCCCGGTCCCCAAAATGAGAAGCCCACCTGCCTTGCAGCGCATTTGCTCTCCTCTTGCCAAGCCCACAGACCAGCCTTAGATTTCTGGAGCTGTCCCAGGAGGAGACTTGGCTTTGCTGGGAAGAGAGGAGTCCTGGCTGCTCCAGACTTACGCAAGGGGTGGGAATCGTGGCCAGTGGGTTTGGGCAATCTCATAGGAGGGAAAGATCCAGAACTAGTGGAGAAGAGCCTGGTGACCAGAGAGGATCAGAACCGGGACTTCATAGCTGAAGCACTGCTCAGTTTGGGAGCTGGGAGGAAAGGGATGTCAGGACTCCAGAGATCCAGATCAAAGCACAGGGCAGGGAGCAATTTAAGAGGAGGTGAAAGGGGGGCAGCGGCTGTGGCTCTCTGCGGCTGCCGTGATGCCAATGCACCCCTCTCACCTTGAGACAGAGAGGGAGCAGGCACTGGGAGAAGAGGCTAATCCGGATCTTCGGGTTCCAGCATTCTGGGCCTGTCCCGCTCCAGCCTCACCCCAACGGGGCCACCTGCCTCCCGTCCCCAGCTCAGGGCACAGAGCAGAAGTGAGGTGACTAACAGAGATCAGAGATCCACAAAGTCTGTTCCCAGCCAAGGAAATGGGAGGAAACGACAGCGCATCAGCTAGTATTGTGTGACTGCAGAACTTCTGGACAATTTGCAGCTGTGAAAGAAATTGTTTTTTTCTTGTTCTGATGAGTCAGCCAAAAGCAGAGACTTAGGACACGGGAATCTTTCGTCTGGGGTGCGGTTAGTTTGGGAGAGATCATCATGCTCCTGGGGTGGAATGTGATCCTCCCCCCTGCCCCTTTAAAGAGTTATTTTATCAAGTTTTGGGTGAAAAATGAACTGTTGCTTTTGAGCTTGGCACTGTGCCCCACCCAAAGCCTTGCATCTTATCTGGCAGCTGGCTTCCTATTGTTTGCGAAATCTCCAGAGGAGGAAAGGGAGGGGAGGGGGCTGACTTTGAGATTTCCGTCCTGTCCCCTACTTCAACAAGTGGGGGGGATATTAAATTCCCTCAGCAGGGGGCAGAAGGTTTGCATGTGCGTGCTTTAAACCCAATGTGTCACTGACTTCTTCTTATTATTATGCTAGGCTTGTCACTTTCCCCTGGAGAAGATGCAGCACATTTCAAAGCATTTCAAAGTGCTGTGGCAGGAATAATAGTCACAGTGGCACCCTCCATTTCCCATCAGCCCCAGTTAGCATGGATAATGGGTGGTTGGCGGTGGGGGAAACAGACACCAGACTGACAACCTTTGCTCTACACCTTTTCCCATTTCATCTGGTACTTGGAATTTTAGTTGCTGCTAAAATTCATTTATAGGGACGCGGTAGAGCTGTGGTCTAAACCCCTGAGCCTCTTGCGCTTGCTGATCGGAAGGTCGGCGGTTCAAATCCTTGCGCCGGAGTGAGCTCCTGTTAGTCGGTCCCTGCTCCTGCCCACCTAGCAGTTCAAAAGCACACCAGTGCAAGTAGATAAATAGGTACTGCTCCAGCGGGAAGATAAACAGTGTTTCTGTGTGCTGCTCTGGTTTTGCCAGAAGCGGCTTAGTCCAGCAAACCAGACAAAGCTGATCACCAGCCCTCCCTCAGGCCTGCGACCTTCTTTTCCCCAGCAACCACTTTGCCTGGTTCCCATGTGGACCAGGAGACTGCCCTGAATCTGGACACTCTGTTCCCATTTCCTTGCAGTGCAGGTGTGCTCAAGCCTGCTCTCCAAGTTTCAAACAGTTCGCCTTTGGATTCAGGGGAATGTTAATTGCATCTAGCTTCTTCCTTTTTTTTAATACATTCGTTTCAAGGTCATTATACCTGCTGCTCATGGCACTTTCTTGGCTAATCATTAAACCTCTCCTTTCCTCTTGCCCCCAGTCTCGGAAGCTAATGTTGTGCGCCTTTACCAGCGCTTCCAGGCTTTGGACAAGGATGAAAAAGGCTTCCTCAGGTAAGGAAGAGGGAGGGGAGGGGAAGGGAAGGGAAGGAAAAGAGGATGGCAATCTGAGAACAAGAAAGGAACTCAGAGGCCTCCGTCTGTAGACATTGCCCCACAACCACCACCCCACTGAGCTTTACACAGTAGAGATCCAGGCAGCCGAGTTTAGGTTTGTGCTTTTCCTATCCTGCCATGTTCTATTCTACTTGTGGACATGATATAGCCATGGGAACAGGGAAGACACAATTCACATGAGAAGTTTTTTGTTTTTAAATTAAAAATAAGTAAATATGAACTAATGCTCTTCTTCAAGCGCTATTTCTCCATTTTCTTCTTCCGAGACTGGTAAAAGGTTTTAAAGCTTGATTCGAGAGCCATCTACAAATACAGTACTAAATACATCAGAGCAAATTGTTCAAAAAATGACACCTTAAAGGTGAGCAGAGTGGCAATAGGTTCACCTGTCCAATGTGACAGAGCACACGTCAGAAACATACTGCTCTAGAATTCTATTGATTTCAAGAGTCAGCAGAGTAGAATTAAGAACAATTCACACCTGCAGAGAACACCAGTTCTGCTCCGTTCTGGGGCTCTTTTTAAGTTAGTTTTTCTGCAGGCAGAAGACCCGCAAGAGAGAAAAACCCAGCAGAAACAGGGATTTTCATAACAATGTCACACTGATGCCCCATAAAAAGTTAGTAAACGCAGCAAGGATATCCCATAGTAAATGCCTACAGAAGCCCCTTAGCCACTGCCTTTGACCACCAAATTACTGCTCATTTGTCAACACCTGATGTATTTCAGTTTCATAGTGCTTCATCCAGCTGACACAGGAAGTTAGGGTGCCCTGGCAGAAACAACTACGTTATCACCACAGCTTTCTGCACAATACCTAGTGAATGGGTGAAAGATTTAGGGATGCAGGAGTTGAGGCTGTAGCAAGGCCCCTGAGCTCCCAGTACGTTTAGTAGGCTGGTCTCTGCTACTAGCAGCAGCGCAAAAACTTTTATGGTTGTCCACTTCTCAAGTTCTTAAGCGGATTGTAGCAGGAAGAAAGGCAATGTGGATTCAAAATATTCACTGCCCAGACACTGAGGTCCAGCTCCAAGGGCCTTCTGGCGGTTCCCTCCCTGGGAGAAGCCAAGTTACAGGGAACCAGGCAGAGGGCCTTCTCAGTGGTGGCACCTGCCCTGTGAAACGCCCTCCCACCAGACGTCAAAGAGAACAACAGCTACCAGACTTTTAGAAGACATCTGAAAGCAGCCCTGTTTAGGGAAGCTTTTAATGTTTAAAAGACCACTGTAATTTAATGCTTTGTTGGAGTATAAATAATAAATTATTATTATTATTATTATTATTATTAATCACCATCACCATCACCATCACCATCACTGCAGGCCAGTCAAAGGAGGCGGGTGTGGGGTTAACAATTACATAGACGGCGCCTGAGCCGAACGGAACGAGTCACCATGTCTCGCACAATTTTGCTTGTTCAACCCACCAAACAATTACACAGACTTCGCACCAGGAAGACAAAGAAACCTTGGGGGGGGGGGGTTCTGACTATGACCAGAATTGATTCCCTTTATGTGTTTCCCCCCTGCTCGTTTTGGTCATCAGCCACTTCAGATATTCACTGTGAACAGAAAAGCTGGGTGGAATAGAATAAAATAAAATAAAAACCTAACCTAAGCCCCTTTGAATTGTGGGGGGTTGGGCTAGATGACCCTTGGGGATCCCTTCCAGTTCTGTTGCTAAAACTTATACGTTTTGTTATAGCTACGTTTTCTCCCTCTGCAGCAAAGATGACTTCGAAGGGATTGGAGAACTAGCAGTGAACCCCATTGGCGACCGGATCATTGATGCCTTCTTCCCAGATGGGTTTGTGTGTGTGTGTGTGTGTTGTGTGTAGGGAAGTCTCTGGCCCTGCCCAGCGTCATAAAAAACAGAAACCACCCTCGCTTGCCCCTTGGCCTCGCTTCAGCACCCTCTCCTCTTCTAACAACAAAGGGAATCAGACCTTAGTGTACAAGAATGATTATAGAGTCCGTTCTATAATTCAGGGTACTGGAACAGCCAAGTGTGCCTGGAGGGCTCTTCTCCTGCCTGCTGCTGCTTGATTCTAGTCTGTTATGTTCTTCCACAGACGCATTTGCTCCTGGCGAACATCCACAAGGAACATCTCCCAGCCCCAATTCCCAAGTCTCATGAAAGGGCTCATCCTGTGTCTGCCTGAGAGCCACACAGAGTTCCTGCGTTGTCGCCGAGACCCAGCCAGGCAGGGGTGGCCTCTTGCAGGCAGTTCCCCAAAGTCCACGCAAAGAGAAATCACAGGACTGAGAGGTGTGAGGCAGACACTGGCCTTGTCCAATGTAATCAAGGCCTGCCTCTTTTGCAGCCCTGATGCAAATGCATAATTAAGAAACACCCTCAGGATGATCAGGCTTCCTCAAGCAATGGCATGCTAAAGAGAGAAAAGGAAGTGCCGTATTTTTCGCTCCATAAGACGCACCTAGTTTTTGGAGGAGGAAAACAAGAAAAAAAATATTCTGAACGAAACAGTGGATGTATGATTTTTGTGGTTCATGCTATGACCACAGACATGTGATCTGATGGTGAATTTGGGGTGAGCCAATGCAAAAATCCTGAGGATCCATGTGGATCCGTGCTTTGTAACTACGTTTTTGCACCATTGCGGCCTCAGGAAACAGTGGGTGCGTGATTTTTGTGCTGCAGGCTGTAGCCATGGACATGCTATGTGATCTGATGGTGAAATTGGGGTGACCCAATGTAAAAATCCTGAGGGTCCATGGGCTTTTACCTCCCCCCTCCCAGGCAGCTAACGTCCCTTATCTCTCTTCCAATCCCACCAATCAGCTGTTTCCTTTCAACACTCCCTTCCCTCTTGTTTGCCTTAGTGTCTTTTCCTTAACTGGAGCAGTTTTTTGGTCCTCCTTTTCTCCTAATTTCTCTTCTCATTGCTTTAGTCTTCCTGTTTCCCCCCTTTGCAAGTTTGCTGTCTTTACATCCCCCCCCCCGGCAGCCTCCTTTATTGCTAGCGTCCCTTATCTCCCTCCTGATCACTTGCTGATCAGCGGCTTTGTTTCAACACCCCCTTCCCTCTTTCAAAAAAAAGAGCATGATCTGCTTTTTGCCCCTGGGCAATTTGGCTCCAGGGACCACACATTTGCTCCATAAGACGCACAGACATTTCCCCTTGCTTTTTAGGAAGGAAAAAGTGCGTCTTATGGAGCAAAAAATACGATAGCTCAGGAGCACAGCATCTGCTTTGCATGCAGAAGGTCTCAGATTCAAACTCCAAGCATCTCCAGTGAAGGCAATGGGGAGCTAGATGGGCCAGCAGATTCCCCTGTTCCTTCCTAGTAGGTAAGATTCCACAAAGGGTCTTGTTTCTCCCTAGGAGAGAGACTACGGACTTCCGGACATTCACTCGTGTGCTGGCCCACTTCCGGCCAGTGGAAGGACCCGGAGGCTCGCAGAACGCTAACAGCCGGCTTAGCAAGCTGAAGTGTGAGTGGATATAAAGGGTGTCCCAGGGAAAACAACTACAGGAGGGTGCCAAGAAGTCCCCCTTCATTTAAATGAAAACTGAAACACTCTGGATGCAGAGTTCCGCAGTCACTGCCAAGTTCCCCAGTTATGCTGTGCGGTAACAAAAGCACAACATGCACCTGCAACCTGGGCGCTTAATGTCCACCCTTAAGCTGGACAGATCTGTGGGCCGGCAGCACAACATGGTGTCTCGCCCTAAACCTTCCCCATTGCTAACCCCCCCCCCCCCCCGTTGTTCTGGTTCCTGTTCAGTTGCTTTTCAGCTCTACGACCAAGACAAGGATGGGAAGATCTCCCGAGCAGAAATATTACAGGTAACTCTTGCAAACATCTGGCGAAAGATGCAAGGGTGGGAAAGGGATGTGCGTATGAAGAATTAAAATCAGGGAGGGGCAGTGCTTAAAGATGTTACCCAAAGGGAAATATACCCTGCCCCCTAAACCTCAATGGAGGAGGAGGAGCTGGTGTCACCCTGACCAAAGAAGCACTTTTTAAAATTCACATATACCAGGCTAGAAACGTCTTGGGCTCAAAGGTGACTGCTGGAAGATTCAGGATGGATAAAAGAAAAAACTTATTCACGCAGCGCACAGTTAAACTGTGGAACTCGCTGCCACTGGAGACAGTGATGACCACCTACCTGGATGGCTTTAAAAGAGGAGAGGACAAATTCACAGAGTGCAAGGCTGTCATTGGCTACTACCGATGATGGCTACGCACTGCCTCCATGGTCAGAGGCCGTAATACTTCTGAATATCAGTTGCTAGAGGGACGCGTGTGGTGCTGTGGTCTAAATCATTGAGCCTCTTGGGCTTGCTGATCAGAAGGTCGGCGGTTCGAATCCCCGTGACAGGGTGAGCTCCCGTTGCTCGGTCCCTGCTCCTGCCAACCTAGCAGTTAGACAGCACATCAAAGTGCAAGTAGATAAATAGGTACCGCTCTGGCGGGAAGGTAAACGGCGTTTCCGTGCGCTGCTCTGGTTCGCCAGAAGCGGCTTAGTCATGCTGGCCACATGACCCGGAAGCTGTACGCCGGCTCCCTCGGCCAGTAAAGCGAGATGAGCGCCGCAACCCCAGAGTCGTTTGCGACTGGACCTAACGGTCAGGGGTCCCTTTACCTTTACCAGGTAAAGGGAAAGAGAGCTGCTGCTGTGCTTGAATCCTGCTTTCAGGTTTCCCACTGGGTATCTGGTTGGCCACTCTGAAAACAGGGTGCTGGACTATCCAAGCCGTTGGCCTGATCCAACAGGCTCTTCTTACATTGCAATGGTCACAAGTGAATATCGTGCCAGGAACCCCAGGAAATTTATCCAAGGACATTGGTGCAGAAGCACGCCCATGTTTGTGCTCCAGCCGTCAGCAGAGCAAAGCTTTAGTCCCTCATCTTGATGAAGGCAGAGGAATAGGGAGAAGCCGTGCCCTTAAGAACCCCTCATCTCTCTGGCTACCCCTCTTCCCCAACCCCCAGGTGCTGAGAATGATGATTGGGATCGAGGTGACGGATGAGCAACTCGAGAGCATCACAGACCGAACCATCCAAGAGTCTGATAAGGATGGAGACAACGCCATCTCCTTTGAGGAGTTTGCAAAGGTCTGGGATAGGGGAGGTTCTTCCACACTGGCCATTCCCAGCTTAGTGCCCTCCAGATGTTTTGGCCTCCAACTCCCATCAGCCCCCAGATGGGAGCAGGAGAACAAAACATCTGGAGTGGGACCAGCTTGGGGAAGGCTGGTCTATACGCTGCAGAGATATGGACCCTGAGGAACATTAAGTTTAATTTCCAGTAATTTTTTTTAAAAAGCCAAAGATATCAGACAAGTGGATCTGTGTCTTCAAGGCAGCCATAGCCCAGGTGTGGAGAGCCTCAGGCCTGGGGGTTGAATGTATTCCTCCACACCCTTCTATCTGTCCCTCAGGACTCTACCCAAAATACTCCATCCAGGCTACACACACACACACACACACACAAGTCCTCTGAACTCTGCTTGCCTGGATGGCAGAGATGGTTGTGGGAATGTGTGCATGTAGAAGCTGTCCCACAAAGGTAATATTTACATTTATTGCCCCACCCAACACATCATGTGATCCCCAGAAGATTGCCCAGAAGGGGGCCATGACCCTTGGGCTGAAGGCGAGAAGGGCGGGGTATAAATAAAATTTATTATTACTATTATTATTGAGGTCCCCCACTACACTAGCCCCTTGCGGACACTCAGCTCCTTAACCCCTGAGTGGTGCTTGGTCCCTGGTTTCCCCACTCTGTTTGCTATTGATTAAGAGATTTATAAACTGCTCTTCCTCTAAGACACGAGGGTGGTGAACAGCGATGAGGCACCTTCTCAGAGGCACACACTGAATTATCCTTCAGTCACATTTTCCAGGACTGGGGTTCAGGCCATGAATAGCAGTTCTAGGTCTGAGAAAGGCTAAAAAGCCCCAGTAAAGCATTTATATATATATTTTTGGTAATGCAAATCTTCTCCACTTTGTTTTGTAGTCTGTGGAAAAGCTGAACATTGAACAGAAGATGAGCCTCCGGATCCTGAAGTGATCCATCAGGGACCCTGACAACTTGGGAAATGAACAAGTCTGGCTCCTGGCAGCAAAAGATGCAGTTGCAAAAACATGTGGGATACTGTCGGATCTCAGCTCTGCTCCTGATGGGCCGCAAAGAAACCAAATTAGAGATCTCCATCTAACAAAGATCCCTCACTGACAACAAGATGGGATCAGGAGCTGTTGACCAACGGAGGCCTGCCATTCTGTCTGCCGTGTCTAAGCAGACCTCCATGACAATATTTCAACTAAAAGCAGCTCTACCTTTTTTCCATTTTCTGAGAAGCTGTGCACTCCCTACCCCATGCACTGAAATACACATCAAACCAGATTTTCTTTTTCTTAACGGGAGGGTGCAGAAAGCAACTCTGGCACCCTCCCCTCCCCATTCATTGCAAGCGAGCCCAAAGTCGTAACCTTGTAGAGAAACTGTGGCGCATCATGCAAAGATTTCAGAATGCAGTTGGGGCCTAAAATGATTACTTCCTTTGGAAAAGCCCCCAATAGCCTGGGGTGGGGGCATGGGAAAGAGGAGTTCATACTTTTGTGACCTCCCCTCCTTTTACAAAAAGCTTCGCAAAGGCAGTAGAACTTAATGCTGCCAGACAGCAAACGAACGAGTCAGAATTCATTTCCGGGAGATCTGATTTCAAGGTTTCATCGAAAAGGTAATACAAACTGGAACTGTGGCACTGGTATCTGAAAACCTCCTTGGGGGTTATCGTCCCTCGATCACATTTTCATTCATTAAAAGATACGCAGATTGCATCCACACAAAGCTGGAAGTGGTTTTAAATTATCTGCCCTATTTCATTTCCATCCTCGCATTCTGCAGCTACGTAGCAAGTATGTAGGAAGCTGCCTTGTACCAGGTCAAGGTTCTTCTCTTCTCTGGCTAGCAGCAGCTCTTGGGGGACGGGGGACGGGGGAAGCTTTGGTTTGAAGCAACTCCCCTAGGAGGAAAGGTTTCAGCTTTGGGGCTTTTAGAGCCAAAGGAAGAGGTGATGTTATAGAGGTATATAACATTATGAACAGCATGGCGAACGAGGACAGAAAGAAGTTTGTCCTCCCTCTCTTGTACAGTGGTACCTTGGGTTACATACGCTTCAGGTTACAGATGCTTCAGGTTACAGACTCCGCTAACCCAGAAATAGTACCTCAGGTTAAGTACTTTGCTTCAGGATGAGAACACAAATCGTGCAGCAGCGGCAGCGGGAGGCCCCATTAGCTAAAGTGGTACCTCAGGTTAAGAACAGACCTCCAGAACGAATTAAGTTCTTAACCCGAGGTACCACTGTAATCCTAAAAGCTGAATGTTGGAAGATATGGGACAGAAAAAAGAAAGGATTTCTTTGCACAGCAGAAAGTTAAACTGCAGTAGGAGGAAGGGGTGACCACCAACCTACATGGTTTTAAGAGAGGATTTGACAATTTCATGGAGAATAAAACTATCAATGGCTGCTAGCTGTGATGGCTATTCTCTGCCTCCACAGTTACGCCTCTGAATATCAGTTTCTGGAAAGGGAAGGGTGTTCTTGTGCCCACGTCCTGCTTGCAGGTTTCCCACAGCCAACTGGGTGTTGGACTAAATGGGCCACTGGCCTGATCCAGCAAGCTCTTCTCGCGTGTTTAAGAAAATGGATGTCCTGCCAGCTTGGGACCTTCTGCATGCAGAACAAGGGCGGCTCTGCCACTGAGCTAGGCGTCTCCCTCTCTCCTTTATGTTTCCTACATATTTGATGCTTTCGGTCTGTTGTTGTTTGTTGTTTAGTTGTTTAGTCGTGTCCTCCTCTTCGTGACCCCCTGGACCAGAGCACTCCAGGCCCTCCTGTCTTCCACTGCCTCCCACAGTTGGGTTAAACTCATGCTGGTACCTTCGAGAACACTGTCCAACCATCTCGTCCTCCATCCTCCCCTTCTCCTTGTGCCCTCCATCTTCCCCAACATCAGGGTCTTTTCCAGGGAGTCTTCTCTCCTCATGAGGTGGCCAAAGTCTTGGAGCCTCAGCTTCAGGATCTGTCCTTCCAGTGAGCACTCAGGGCTGATTTCCATCAGAAAGGATGCATTCGATCTTCTTGCAGTCCATGGGACTCTCAAGAGTCTCCTCCAGCACCAGAATTCAAAAGCATCGATTCTGCGGCAATCAGCCTTCTTTATGGTCCAGCTCTCACTTCCATACATCACTACTGGGAAAACCAGAGCTTTAACTATACGGACCTTTGTTGGCAAGGTGATGTCTCTGCGTTTTAAGATGCTGTCTAGGTTTGTCATTGCTTTTCTCCCAAGAAGCAGGTGTCTCGGTCTGCTCGCTGCATTCAGACACTTTCTCCTTTCCGGATCAGCAAAGTGATCTTAGGATCAGGTCCAGCTCAGGCATTGTAAAAAAGGTAACAAGACAACTCAGAAATATGCTCAGACGCAGCTAGAGCCCCTTCTTCATATGTTTTGCTGAGCTACAGAAAAATAGGTGGTGTCTTGCTTTTTTTGGGTGGGAAACTTGCAGTTGAGAATCTTGTGCAGGGAGAAGGAAGGTATCCTGACAGACAGAAAAAGGGGGTCCCATCAACCAAATGATACTAGAGGGCAGCATGTTAAAGATAACACAAACCTCTTTTATCTGGTACTAACTGTTGCCAGAGCAAATACTTTTATATGCAAAGAGCCCCACATGTCAGCTGCTGGTCAGCAGGAGACGTGGGATGAACAGCAACAACACAAAGTATTCATGGTATGCTCTGGTACAAATCATGCAAAAATTTGCTGGGACATACATTTCCCCGAGAGAGTTCCTCGTGTCAGGCAAGAACTCAGATCTTTGTCTCATTAAGAGGCCAAAACATCTCCCCTCCCTGAACTGTTGCAGCCTTTCTGGAAAGCTGGGCACAGAATTATAAATTTTTGATGACACCATTAGCAGAGGTCCATCTTTTGTTCTCCGTTAGGAAATCTGCAGCCAAATCCAACTCGGGAGACAAAACTTGAGAAAGTCTGCATCGTCCAAGTGATGCCTCTTAGCCCAAGTGTCCTGCAGGCAAGAACAGCACCTCTCACCCCAAAAGCACACTAATGTGTGCGTGTGTGCAGCACACACACACACACACACCCTTTACGTCACTGTAACATTTGAGAAATACCTCAATACAAGATCGTACCTCTGTACTCCATGCAAATGAATGTGGGTAGTCTATCACTCCCTGTTTCTGCACGGAGTCATTAAATGCAGATCACAACCACTCATAAACATGCCCTGAAGCTCCACCCTGCGAGTGACCATGACAGAATGTTAAGCCCTATTAAGCCATATT
Source organism: Podarcis siculus (assembly GCA_034642415.1). NCBI lineage: Eukaryota > Metazoa > Chordata > Lepidosauria > Squamata > Lacertidae > Podarcis > Podarcis siculus. The sequence goes on along the minus strand of JAXCMG010000044.1, from coordinate 395,463 downwards.
CATGACACGCCAGTATTTGCCCCGTATTTCCCATTTAAGCCCACAGGTGCCCAGCCCAGCCCCCTGCCCTGCTATCCCCACCATTTCTCCTGCAGGGACCCCTCCTCCCTCTTTGCAGATCCAGCCCTCCCCCTGCAAGATTAAAGATACCAGCAGGCCAGTCCTCCCTGCATCATCAGATGATGTCATCTCCAACAGCTGGCCAATAGGGGAGCCCCCAGCTGGGAGCATCTTTGCTGCAAGACAGGAGGGCTCGGGAGGGAGCAAAAGCAGCTGCTGGGGGAAACTGGGGGGGCAGGGAGGGTCGGGTGGGGAGCTCCTTTGTTTCTCTTCCCTTTGAGGCAGCAATCCCGCTGCTCCGTGAATCCAACCTGGACTCTCCTCCTCGGGCGGCTGGCTTTGACATTGCAGGTCCTAACATATCCACCTGCGGCAGGAGCTCATTCATCGCTCTCCAGCAGCGGATACTTCAGAAAAGGACTGGTCTCCCTCCGATTCTTTAAAAGAAGACTCTTTGCCTCTGCAGAGCAACTGGACTGCACCTGCTTCAGCTAGGAAAACACAGAAGCCGAGGCCGCAGGGAAGGTACATTTCCTCTCATCAACCTTCGTATCAGCATCATATTACCTTTATTCCAGGGCAGGGAGATAAATGAGGGTGGGGGTGGGGAGGGGAGAGAACCAGAAGGGAACGGAAACCCCTCTTTCTCAAGCAGGGAGGGTTTCCAGGAAGGAGCACGCAGAAGAAACTGGGAGACATTTTACTGCATAGCTATCAGCTTGCGAGGTATAAGCCAGCCAAAAGCTTTCAGCGGGCAGATTAAGGGAATGAAGTGTGTTTCTGTGGATGTGAATGGATATGCCAGCAACGTTGCTGGCCTTCTTTCAAGAGACGTCATTTTTTAATTAGATTTGGGACTCGTTTTATTGTGGGGAGCAGGGAGGCAGAGTCAGAAATAAATCTTTTTGCAGATCCATATCCAGCGGTGTCAAGTATGAATTGCAAACATCCGCTGAAACATTCCCCCAAGTTAACCAGGGGTGGGGGTGAGTCTTCCCAATTTTTGACAAATCTGAACATCTCTGTCAGATTTATGTCCCCCCCCCAAACTGAAATATCCCCGGCCTGATCAAAAATCTGCTTCACATGTTTCTATCCCACCTCCCCTCCCCCCCAAAAAAATTTTTTGTGGAGTCTCAGCAAACTGTCAACTTGCCAGGATTTCTTTTCTTAGCTAAGGCAGAAGAATTAAGGCATCACCACCAATCCTACATTGTATTTCAGTAAACACTGGCTGTTTGCATGGATGTAAAACAAGGAGTAACTCAGGTTAAACACGGAAGAGCAGTCGGTGTCTTAACAGTGAAAACGACACAGCCCAGTATCAACTTTGTGCATATCTGAATCAAACTGGTCTGGTAGTTTTTTGCTCTTCCTAGGGAGGGTTCCCTGGGAACTGTAGTTCTGTGACAGGGAGTGGGATGACTAGGGAACTCTGCCTGTTATTGCAGCGGACTACCATTCCCATAATCCTTTGAGGGAAGCCATGACAGTTCACACTGTTATAAAACTATTATGGTTTGTTGTTGTTCAGAGAGGCCCTTGGAGAGTAGCCATGTATTGTGGGGAGGACGTTTCGTAGGCATGAGCCAGCTTCACCCATCCCACGCGCAATGGGAATTAAAACAAGACCTAATTTGAGCCAGGGCTGATCCAGGAAGAAGCTGCTGTGCAGACTGCCTTTCCCTCGCCTGCACATCTGGAAGGAATTAAGAGGATGGGCTCATGATGCTAATTGAGGAGTGGAACTGAGAAAGCCAAAGGCAGGTGAAAGCAGAGGCAGGTGAAGCCACAAGACAGGGCATATTAACCAGGGGTCAGCAAACTATTTCAGCAGGGGGGCAGTCCACTGTCCCTCAGACCTTGTAGGGGGCCGGACTATATTGGGGGGGGAATGAATGAATTTCTATGCCCCACAAATAACCCAGAGATGCATTTTAAATAAAAGTACACATTCTACTCATGTAAAAACACACTGATTCCTGGACCATCCGTGGGCTGGATTTAGAAGGCGATTGGGCAGTATCTGGCCCCCGGGCCTTAGTTTACCTACCCATGACATTAACCAAGGGTAGAAGCAGGCATAATGTGGCACGGTCAACAGGCATCAAATGCCAGAACATCAAATATATTGATGGTTTGACACCCAGCCAAAAAACAGGAAAACAATGTACTTTGAATGGAAAAGACTACCTGGTACCTGTGACAAACATAATCAGAACAGAGAACTGAATTAGAAAAACACTAAAAAGGAAAAACACTTGACAATTTCGTCTGAGGCACCTTGCACACACAAATCACAACTTCCTTCTCCAAACTCTCTGAATGCATTAAAAACAAACAAAAAATGGAGACGTGCAGGTTCAAAAATTCTCTGCACAACGAATCTTCTTGTTTATCACACAGCAGACACAAGTTGGGGAACTGCAACCTTCCACACCTGCTTTCCGAGTGCTCAAAACAGCAGGACACACCTGGTTTTCTGCATGCCTGCCTGCCTGCCGACATGTCAACTATCAGTCCTGAATAGTGAGTATCTCGTGACTAAGGGAGAAACCTTGTTGGTAAGAGGCTGTCTGCACAGCGAACAAGGGAGGTGGCGCCGGGTGAAAGGGCATCCTGAAATCATTCCAAATTGAGGACTGGGTTTTGGATGCTCACCCAGGGAGGGAACGAAACCACCAATCAGAGGCATCACAGATAGTGTTGATTAATTACTTCCTGTTCATAATTAAGGGGGGGGGAGGGACCATGTATGTGGCTCCCTTCAACCCAAACCAATTTACAGTTGTTCACCCAAACGTCTTTCTCTTTTCTACCTTGTCAACAGTGACTACTTGTTTAAGCTACTGCTGATTGGCGATTCTGGAGTTGGGAAGTCATGCCTTCTGCTCCGTTTTGCGGTAAGGCTCTTTGGAAGGGGTGTTCCAGCACCTTGGCTAGCTTTTGCTGAAGTCTAATAATAATAATAATAATAATAATAATAATAATAATAATAGTAATAATATTTATTTATACCCTGCCCTCCCCGGCCAAAACCGGGCTCAGAGCGGCCAACATCAAATGTATAACACATTAACATAAAATAATAATAATTATTATTTTATAAAATGGACAAGGCAAGCAGGACTCTCAGCCACATTTTCAATGTCAGGTCTTGCCCCAAGATATAAAGAGGAAGATGCCTCTGAGCCTGCGCAAAGCATCTTAGAAATAAAGCTCCTATATTTGGCCAGTCAGACTATTGGGTCCTGTACTGCCTACTCGGGGCCTCAGCCAAGGGTCTTGCCTATCACCTGCTCCCAGGTGCTAGGCCTTACCCTAGCCTGAGTCCAGCGCCCAAACATCAGACGTCCACCTAGTCAATGCAAACCACAGAACAAACTTACAAACAGCTCCAGACCCAGGAAAAGGGGCACAAAAATGAAACACCAAGCTAATTTTGATCGGGGGCGGGGGGTGAGGGGAATCTGCAACCCAGGCTGCCACCTGTTCTTCGACAGCGTGCTTGACTTAACAGAGATAGGCTCCAGGTGAGCCTTTTCTAAGGGTGTTATCCCCACGTCAGAAAAAGGTTTCCTGGGTCACTTCCAGGAAGAAGCCTTATACTGTGTTCACAGGTCATAAAGATATCGTTTTTCCTTGTACATTAGCTCCCATGCACCCCCATTTTAGATAGCCAGTGCTGTTTTTGTCCACATTAGTGAGTGGAGCTTAACAAGAATGGAGGTGTGCTGTGATTTATTTTTTTTAAGAAATCCCTTCCCACCCTGAAATTCCAGACACGGATGGAGGGAAGTACTGGGCTGTGGTGGAGGGAGGTGAAGGGATTAATTGAAATTGTTTAAAAAGGAAAAAAAGGGGGGAACACAAAATACTGTGCACGTTGAACACTGGTAGAGCAATCATTTAGGGATAAAGCATTTCATAATTCAATACCCAATACAGATTTACCTGCAGTCTCTTTGAGACATCAGCTATCTGCATGCATTGAAACAGAAAAACAATAAAGACTTACTTTTTCCAAGTTAAAAAAAATTTAAAAAAAAATTTCCAGACTTTGAATTCCCCAGATTTTTCATTTTAGCATTAGGATCACCATGAAGATAGCCAAGGAAACTGAACTGGCAATCAAGAGATATGGTGGTTCAAGTGCTGGACTAAGACCTGGAAAGTTAGGGTTCAAATCCCCACTCTGCCATAAAACTCACTGGGTGACCTTGGGGGCCAGTCACTGCCTCTGAGCCTAACTACCTCACAGGGCTGTTGTAGGAATTAAACAAGGGTGGAAACGTTTGCACCTTAAGCTCCATGGAAGAAAAGGTGGGATACAAATGCAGTCAATAACAGTGGGGTGGGTGTCAAGGTAAGAAGCTGCCTTGCAAAGAGACAGACCACTGGCCCATCTACCTTCACTGACAGGAAGGGCTCCCCAAGATTTGAGGCAGAGGTCTTTCTCACCTTTACCTGGAGATGCCCCCATGGAAAGAAGATGCTCTACCTCTTCAGCATCTTACGATTTCTTAACTTACAAACAATACCATATGTCTTTATTGTCATTGTCCCATACAGAACAATGAAATTGAAAAATCTACATAAGACATTCAAAAACCCCTAAAAACTCTGAAACCCCATTTTAAAATACAATATACTCCTATAGAGACTCCTTATACTGCGTTTAAAACCAAAATTGCATTTGGATAGAAACTGTTTCTCAGGCAGCTAGTCCTAGTCTTTATAACCCTGGACCTTCTTCCAGAAGGCAGAAGCTGAAAGAGATCATTTCCGGGGTGCGTACTATCCTGCGCTATTTCTGCAGCTTTCTTGTGGCACCTGGAAGCATAGATTTGATCCAAGGTGGGAAGAGTGCGCCCAATTATTCTCTCTGCAGTCTTTATAACCCTGGACAGCATTGTTTTTCCCCTGGCTGTGCAGCTCCCAAACCACACACACAGAGCATAAGTTAACACACTCTCATCAGTACAATGGTAAAATGCCATCAACAGGTCCTCTGAGAGATTATATTTCTGGAGGATTCTCAGAAAATCTAACCTCTGCTGTGCTCTCTTCATCAGGTCTTTGCTGTTCTCTCCCCAGGTTAGGTCATCTCTCAACTCCATTCCCAGAAATCGAAACACTGAGACCTGTTCCACACACTTCCCCTCAATAATAAGTGGCTGGATATTCAATTTACATTTCCTAAAGTCCACAATAATCTCTATTGCTCCCACTCAGGCACAGCACATTATCTCAGCAGAATGCCACTACTTACATGCACACTTTCTTTTCTTCTTCTCTAGGATGACACCTACACAGATAGTTACATCAGTACCATCGGCGTGGACTTCAAAATCCGGACAATAGAGTTGGAGGGAAGGACCATTAAGCTGCAGATTGTAAGTATATCCACAGGGCTGTGGAAACGGGAGGCTGGAAACTGAGCTTCCTGGATTCTCCCCCTCTGGCGCAGGTTGCAATGGCTGAGAGGAACGGCAGCAGAAGAAAGCTCCTGTACCTTAAACAGCTGCACAGAATCTAGAATCACAGCAGGTGCAGCTTTTTCTTCTCCACCTTGACAAACTGTTCCACTCAGTCACTTGTAATTAAGGACCCCATAAAAACACCTTGAATGTTCAGTGAAATGATAACCTTCCAGTGGAAGTTTTGACATTCTTTAACAGCAGCCTTAGAAGTTGCTTCAAATTCTAGATTTGCTGACAGGTCCAAGGGATGAATCCAAGGAGAACAGAATGCTGAAATATACAGTATGTGTATTTATGTAAATGTTGTGGCAATTGAATATGCATGCATTAAAACAGACCTATGATAACTTCCCCTAGTATCTAGTTACAGGTAGGTAGCCGTGTTGGTCTGCTGTAGTTGAAACAAAATAAAAAATAAAAAAATTCCTTCCAGTAGCACCTTAGAGACCAACTAAGTTTGCTATCTGAAGAAGTGTGCATGCACACGAAAGCTCATACCAATAACAAACTTAGTTGGTCTCTAAGGTGCTACTAAGGGACGCAGGTGGCGCTGTGGGTTAAACCACAGAGCCTAGGACTTGCCGATCAGAAGGTCGGTGGTTCAAATCCCTGGGACGGGGTGAGCTCCCGTTGCTCGGTCCCTGCTCCTGCCAACCTAGCAGTTCAAAAGCACGTCAAAGTGCAAGTAGATAAATAGGTACCGCTCTGGCGGGAAGGTAGATGGCGTTTCCGTGCCCTGCTCTGGTTCGCCAGAAGCGGCTTAGTCCTGCTGGCCACGTGACCCGGAAGCTGTACACCGGCTCCCTCGGCCAATAAAGCGAGATGAGCGCCGCAACCCCAGAGTCGGTCACGACTGGACCTGATGGTCAAGGGTCCCTTTACCTTTACCTTTTAAGGTGCTACTGGAAGGATTTTTTTTATTTTTTATTTTGTTTCCCCTAGTATATAATTACACACACATATATATTTGCATGCAATTCACCTTGTATACAATGCAGTGGGAAACGAATCCAATGTCTTGATTCAGACCTATATGTGAAGCAAGGGAAAAGGGCTACCCCTATGCTATCCATATAATCAAGTTATCAGTAACCAATATATTCAATATATGCTTACACGAATCAAGGATTACAGTACAAAAATCCATTTTGAATCAAAAGGGAAGCTGTGCCTTAGCTAACTGCAAACTGCTTGAATTGCAAACTGCTTGAGACAGCAAAGTCAGGAGCTGACCTTTCCCCTAAACATCTGTGCACCCTGGACAAGGGTAAAACATGAATCAGAGATTCTGGTACAAAATTCCCCTCAGATACAGGCTAAATTAATCCACAGAACAGGAAGAGCAAAACCACAAAATGACCAAGCTCCGGTCGGTCCTGTCATAGAACTAGGGGAAAGGTTAGACTGAGCGTCACTGCTAGCATCGGAAAGCAGAACTAGAACCCGGTGCTGACCGAGGGTTGACCAGGGGTCAGGTAGCGTGACAACCGCTTGCTGATTGGCTGATTCTCGCTGACAATATTGTGAGTCCTTCATGATTGTCTCGTGATCTATGATTTGCTGTGATTTGCTCAGGTATAAAGACCTCTGGATTTCTGTTAATCGGGGTCCCAGTTCTTTGGAAAATATTCCAACTGGGTCCTTATTGCCTGGCAATAAACCTCACCTTCTTATTCTCCAATTGCTGCCTCTGGCTGATCCTTATTTTAACCTCACAACGAGTACACCTTTGCAACATATGAACAGAATCAAAATTTCTGTCAAATTCCATTTTGGTTTCACTCATTTTCTCATACTCTTATTACATTCTCTTGTTGAAAACCGAGTCACATTTCTAACACTGCCCACTAGAAGGCAGCACTGACCAGAACCAACACATTTCTTTGCCCCACAGTGGGACACTGCAGGGCAGGAGCGCTTCCGAACAATCACATCCAGCTATTATCGAGGTGCGCATGGCATCATCATTGTATACGATGTGACAGACCAGGTAAGTGGGACAGAGAAAGAGAACAGCTTTTCATTCAAGAAAATCAGAGGGGAGACACTAGACCTTAGGTAGGACGTTCCTCAGAGGGCAACAGTGACCATCACAGCACAGAATCATAGAATTGCAGAGTTGGAAGGGACCCAAGTCATCTAGCTCAACCCCTTGCAATGCAAGGTATCTTATCCCTTGCAGGGATTGTCAGTACGCCTTTCAACTGATGTCAGCGACTGGGCTCAATAACTGGTTCTGCCCCGACTGGGCTAGGCGACTGGAGCACTTTCAGAGACCTTCCAATCCTGGAAAACAGGTCCCAGTGCATTAGACTCACAACTGTGCCTTGTGAGCACCAGACTCATGAAGAGTATAAACAACGCGGAAGCTAGCTGTGAAGCATAACTCCTTTTATTTCTAATAGCTACTACAAACTAACGAACTACTGGCTTGCATGAGTGTTACAGCTCCCACTCAGCCATCTAGTCACTACATAGATAAGACTCTCTGCACACAGAGTCAGGCAGGCAGTCAGGAGCGGAAGAGTAGAAGAGCAGTTTCCGCCCCCTCCTTTCTCAAAACATCAGATCAGGAGATTCAAGCAATGGGAGGGGGTGAAAATATCAGCAGGGATATCCCTGCAAGGGATAAGATACATGGCAGCAAGAAAAGCAGATGCCCCAGCCAGCTACCTTGGGCCACCAGTAACAGAGGCCAAATGGCAGACTCCCACAAAAATTCACTACCACAAGATGCAGCAATGTCCACTTCGCTAACTTAGATAGGTTTAAAAGCAGACATGAAAGATTCCCCTTTAAAAGACAGAAGGAGAGTGTTATGAAACATTCCATAAACCTCCATGTTATGGCTCCTCTGTTCAGAGGCGAAATGATACTAAACATCATTTGCTTGAAATCATCAGCGGAGGACAGTTATTGCCCAGTTTGTGGGCATCTGATTGGCCACTGTAAGGGAACAGGATGCTGGACTGATGAATTTTGGTCCAAACCAGCAGGCTCTTCTTATTGCCACCAGAAAGTTCTCTTGCCAACCCCCATGTAATGAATGAGGGTAGCATTGCAAATGCATCCATATAATTTAATAGCACACATTTTTAACTAACCTTTCTGCTCCATCTATCTCAATGTTACTGATGGGCAGTATAACAGAGGCAGAGAATTAACTTTTGGAAAGCATCCCTATCTAATCACCTGGAAGGGATTCTTGCTCACCATAGGTGACTAGGCAAGCAGTTCTTTAGAAGCCTGGTTGGTGAGAAGAAGCCAGGGACAGACAAATGAACAATATGGTTAGGGAAGAAGAGGCGTTTAAGCAAACATGAGGCCAGAGTAGCTCACTGCTGCTGCTACCCACATACGTAAACGAACGACTTCTCTGAACTTTGTCCCTGCCCCTTTCCAGGATTCCTTCAACAACATGCATCTCTGGCTGGAGGAGATCAACCGCTATGCCAGTGAGAACGTCAACAAATTGATTGTGGGAAACAAGAGCGACCTCACCAGCAAGAAAGCAGTGGATTACACTACAGCCAAGGTGCATAAATAGGGGAAAGGGAAGGGCATGCATCAAACCAGCTTTTACCCTTAAAGTGCTGAGAAAGCAATTTCACCTTCAGTGAAACTAGATGCATTCACACTTTCATTTTCATTTGTTCTCTTTGTCGTCTCCCCGACTCCTGAAGGAGCTTTTAGACTGTAAATTTCTTGATACAAAGAACCTAAGCAATAAACACATTGCTCATGTTATTTCATAAACTGCAATGGCGCTAGATCAAAAAGCCAGCTTCTACCTTATGAAAAGCTGGGCAGAAGACTCACCTACTGATAGTCTCCTCTTGTTCTCTTTCGGATCACCCCATACTGTTACTATTTCTACTAATAATTTTATTATTTGTACCCTGCCCATTTGATTGGGCTGCTAATAGCTGTCAGGGCCGCAACATTTGTTTAACAAGTTTATTTAGATATTTAAAAAATGTACAAACAAAGCTTTCTGTAAAAACAGATTCCAGGGCACTACAGAGAGAAATCTAAAATTACAGAAATGCATTATACAGAATAACATTTATTTGTTATGGAAAACAACAAAGTGTCTCTTGTGACATGTTAGAGATTCTTAGTTGCTGTTGCTGCAAAAGACTTAGCATTGCTACCTGTCTGCAGATCATCGCTGAGTCTTCATTGTTGTTTTGTCTCGCCCTCCCTGCACGCAGGAATACGCAGACTCCCTTGGGGTGCCCTTCCTAGAGACCAGTGCGAAAAACGCCACCAATGTCGAACAGGCCTTCCTCACCATGGCGGCGGAGATCAAGAACCGGGTGAGCAGCGGCCCCACCCAGAATGACAGCCATAAGTCGAACCTCCACATCCAGAGCGGCCCCCTGAGGCAAGAAGGGCCTGGCCAGGGAGAAGATGGCGGAGGAGGCTGTTGCTAAGAGAGCAGCCGCCCAACGAGCGAAGGAGTGGGAGGTTCGAGGAACGCACAAGGGGGAGGGAGCAGCGGTGAGCCTTGGGCCTGCAGAATGGCCAACGATGGCGACGGGACCCCCTTTTTCTCCACAGCATCCCAACGGACTTGGAATGCACAATGGAACTTCTCCTGGCAAAACAGCCTTGGCCAATCTATGTTTGCTTCATCCCGTTTCCCTGACTTTGGAGCTGTCCCATCTTTTCCTGTTTAGCAACCACCTCCTGACCTGCTGCTCCAACACACACACAGTTTCCTTTTCTTAGCAAATCTCCTCCCAGCCCAATGGAACATGGGACCTACCAATTGTCTTGTTGCATAGAAAGAGGGAATCGAGGGTAGCAAGGGGGCGGAGAGACCCTTACACCAGATTCATTCGCCTAGAATTACCATCATTACCTGGTTCTGCTTCCACACACACCAAAATGGGTTCCGGAGCATGCAATCAAGATCCCTTAGCACCGTCTAACAGCCACCACCTCCCCCTCAAGCCTTTCCTATTTTTTAAAAAATCAGTACTGTATTGCTGAAGGCTGTTCAACTGACAGAAAGGGTAGATTTCCACTCTTCTCTTGGCCACCCCTTCCCGCTACTGCCTCCCCAAAACTCCTGCCTGCTAGCTCTGAGAGCATAACTGCATTACAAACTTACATTAGTCCATGGATCCTGGGGTCATAGTTTGGTAAGGGTCAAGAGAAGTTTCTATTCCATAGAGTTCCCCACCAAAGAACTACAGATCCCAGAATTAAGGGGAGAAACTGGAATAACTCCTTAACCTAACTTAAGCGTGTGATGCAGCCATAGACACAGTACATCCACGCCCAACGTTTCATGGATGAAAATACGGACACCGTTGCGCATGCGTAACATGCCTGTTCCGCCACTACAGATCACTGTCTTGGCTCTCCCCAAACACCACAATACACAGACATTGTTGAAGGTTCTCCTCCCCCAGTGCACCTTAAGGCTCATTCATTTATGTTCATGTAATTTAGATATTGGTGGGAAGGGCTGAAATTTGAAGAAATCCTAGTCTGCGCACATGTACTAACTAGTTTAGAGAATGGGAAAGGGCACTCCCCAAAGCCCAAGCAGGGATGATGTTTCACACTGGACAGCTAACTAGGAAACGGGGACAGGCAACCCACCTGCCAGCGTATGGTGCGTGATTTGCAACCTCATGGCGACGCAACTGTAACCCCATGCCTGCAACAGGTCAGAAGTCCAGGGTAACAGGATTTAACATTTCCACTTGCCTTTTGGAGGGTTTGCAGGCCTTATGGTGCTCCTAACACCGACAGCATCAAGAAATGGTAGCAATCAACTCTTGTTGGCAGAGCACAATGTCTAACTCCTTTTTCTCATCCGTTTTGTTTTGTTTTTTTTAACATTTTGTCCTCAAGGGTTGCAATGCTAATTTGCCCTTTGTTTAAATAAGTAGGTTGGCAAGTTTTCTATTCATCCAACATACATGAGTAGTATGTACTGATTTATCTGTCACTCTGGAAAATACTGAAAAACTGTAAGGTGTTAAGAAGGAGCAAGCCTCTAGCCCTCATGGATGTGAAATATACAAGGCTTCTCTGTGGAAAGCTCCAAAAGGCAGGGGCCCCAGGGCTTAGGGGAAGGGAGCTGTGGTCCTATCTGGTTCCCTATTTCCCTTCTCCACATACCTATTTACCACGCAATCCTGATTTCAATACCCCTGCACTAATTTTGAGGCCATATTCCTCACCACCACAGATGAACATCAACAGGAGGCAAGGACTTTCCCACTGTCAGTGGGAACTCTTGAAATCAAACTGCCCAGCATATGAAACATCTGGTGGGACTGAGAAGAGGACCCTGAAGAACATCTGTCCCCATGAGCTCACTTTGCTGCTGTCGCCATATTTGGGGGGAGCACAGCCAGGAGTCACATGATACCATAGGCTCCTTCTTTTTAAGGGCAAAAGCATTTCCCTATAAATGTTTGTATGTGTGTCTGGTTTTTTCCCCCTTTTTTAAACCATGAACTGCTTAGAGAACAAATATGGTTGAAAATATTTTGAAGTAAACTTCGCTTCTCTCCTTGCCCTGGGTCTCTCACCCAAAACGAAATTTCTCTTTTAACAGATTGGATTTGTCAGCCGGACTAAATGCAGAACCAAGCAAAGGCTCGCAACATTTATAACTCTGGCAGTTTATTCAAATGGCAGAATTCAGCATGAACTCCTCCAGAACTTGGATGGGGGGTAGGGGTATAAAACGAGGGCAAGGGTTTCGTGTGTTTCTGGACTGCGTCACAACATCTTATGAAAACTGAAAGCGTTGCTGGATGTAATTTGTCTGATTAAAAGCTTGACAGGGTGCAGATTAAAACAGAAAACAGCTCACTGATTACGTGGAGTGATCCATCTGTACTCTCTTGGGACACTAGGAAACAGAGGGCCTGATTTCTGGCCGCAGCCTCTGAGCTTAGCCCCAGTGGAGGTCACAGGTCTGCCAGCATAACAGATGAAGGACAAAAGTGCAGGGTTTCAGAGTTGCTGTATTTGATGTTTTGAACTGTACGCTGCCCTGGGAGTCTTGCACTGAAAGGCAGCCTAGAAACAGATCAATGCTGGCAAGGTCCTTTGCCAAACCCACTGAGCGACAGCAGTGCAGGGGGAGGGGAACGCTCTACACAGCCCCTTTTTCGGTGCTTCTTATTCATTTATGAATTATAAACTCACGAGCCTCAAGGTGATTTGTAAACATACCATTTTGACATTAAGCAGTATATAAATAAATGAACAAGTTGGAAGAGCTTTTTAAAAAACAAAACAGAAACAAAAAAGGCTCCCATTGTTTCCAGAAAGTACAAAGAGCAGGTGTGGGTGCCTGTCAAACCTCAATGGGGATGCTGTTATGGCTGCCATTGTGACTCATGGCCATTGATAAATAAATGTGAGCAAGGGAAGAGAGAGGTCAGGGGCATCTAAAAGCTCACCAGGCAACAGACAGAGATGTTTCAGGTATATACCTTTTCTTTAAAAAATTCCCAGTCTTTTAAATACTCTTTAGTGTATGATGGGATTTTAACTCATGCCTGGATTTCTCTTGATGTTGCCTTTTATCTGCTACGCTGTTTTATAATTTGCATTTTAAACCTTGCTATTGTTCACAGCTCCAGACATTTTTTATTTTAAAAAAGATATTTGACATTAAATAAATCCACTGGAATTCCCCATGCAGCCTGCTTGAGAACATAAGAACCAGCCAGTTCCTTTTGTTCCTTTTGACTGTTTTGCACAAGACACAGACTTCCTCTGTTATCAAGGCCACATGCTCACCCGCCAGCATAACACAGCAAATGAGCAGAGAGCCAGGAAGACAAGAGCTGCTCTGAAGTTGGGTCAGAACAAAGGCCCATCTAATCCAGCATTCTGTTCTCCCATTGGCCAGCCACGTGCCCCAATGGAAAGCCCATAAGCAGGACACTGGTTCTGCCAAAAGCTCACTACATAACCTTAGGCAAGTCAGTTACCTCCCCAGCCCATGATATCCATCCTCAAATACTTTCATTTATTGGAATACTTCTATGCTGCCTTTTGGTCAAGCAGACCAGGCAAGTTATCTAACAATACAGTGGTACCTCTGGATGTGAACGGGAGCTGTTCCAGAGCCCCGTTCGCATCCAGAGCAGAACGCAACCTGCGTCTGCGCATCTGCACATGCGCAGGTCGTGATTTGCTGCCTCTGTGCATGAGCGTGACATCATTTTGAGCATCTGCGCATGCGCAAGCGGCGAAACCCGAAAGTAACATGTTCTGTTACTTCCAAGTTACTGTGGAGCACAACCTGAAAACGCTCAACCTGAAGTGACTTTAACCCGAGGTATGACTGTACAAAGAAGGGGAAAAGAAAACACACGCCAACTCCCAAACAGAACAAAACATCAAGCTCTCTCTCGCTCTCTCTCGCTCTCTCTCGCTCTCTCTCGCTCTCTCTC